>QTSX02000012.1:0-494906 GCA_014839935.2 Entomophthora muscae | reverse complement strand
TAACTATCCTTGGTTAGTCTCCACACCCTTTACTTTTACCTCAAATTCAAGCAGCAATAAATAGCTTGAGTTTTACTCAGTCTTAACTTAAGTTGAGATTGTTTGACTTACACCCCAAAAAGATACTTGTTAGGTTTTGTGGCTTGTGTTTTCCCTTTAAATTCTTTTATCTTAGTTTCATCTTAGCTCATGATTGCTTTTGATTCTCTTCTTCACCAGTTAGGCAGTTTTTACAGTAACACTAACAATTTAATTGTTGATAGTTTTAATCCTCCTACTAGTGCAGACAATTTTCCAGACTTAGAAGTTGACTTTTTAACTAAATTGTCAGTCATTAAGACTGGTCTCTATTTTATTTTCTTAGGGTTAATAAATTGTCTTAGTCCTTATTTTACTTCATATAAGCTCTTAGGAGCTTTAGTTCAGTTACTATTGCAAACTTTGCCTACCTTTCTATATTTAACAAATATAAGCATTCTTGGGTTAAAGGCTCTAGTTTACAACAATTTGCCCCAAGCCTTCAGACCTTAAATTATCTCAACTTCTCATGGCAATATGCCAGAATTAAACTTTTCTTTCTCACCATTATTTTGTTTATTTTAGCAGTTACCTTATTTTTCACCTTAGCTTTGTCCTTTTTATTATATCTTATTTCACTTATTTTCTTTAAGAATAAGTCACCCATTGATAAGGATAATACAGATAACATTTTCACTTCCCATAGTCAGACTGTTATACTAAATAACATTTCTAAGTTTAAGCAATTATCTAATTCTTCAGATAGCACTTTCAATTTATTATCTTTCACACAAGCCCACTTCTTAGCATATCCTTTGGAGTTCAACTCAGACTCTCAAAAGGTTATCTACATTGCAAAGCAACTTGAGAGCCCTATGCGCAGTTGGTTCTGTGAGTCATCCATTTGTGATCCTTTCATCCTCAATAGCTATTACCAAT
Organism: Entomophthora muscae; assembly: GCA_014839935.2. Classification (NCBI taxonomy): domain Eukaryota; kingdom Fungi; phylum Entomophthoromycota; class Entomophthoromycetes; order Entomophthorales; family Entomophthoraceae; genus Entomophthora; species Entomophthora muscae. Next base: position 493,949 of record QTSX02000012.1, on the reverse strand, counting down.
TTGTATCCAAACTGCTCATACACACCACTAAGGAAGGAACTGAAGAGGAGTCTGCCGCTGCCCCAAACACGCGCTTCTCAAACTGCACCCAAGGAACTGGGCCCTTGACTGATTACAACAAGTGCTTCTGTGAAATACAATCCAGATTAAATGCTACTCACTCTAAATATTGTGACTTTTATATGCTTGGCTTAAACCCTGATTTCAAGGTCTTTCTAATCCACCACAACCTTCCCAAAGAGTTGGAACCACTCATGAAGACGTTCTTAAAGTGGGAAAAGAAGTTCAGAACTATATCAAAGCCACTTCAGCCTTGACTAATCCCAACTATCAACCAGCCTAACACACAACTGACAACCACCTTGCGCTCCTTTTCTACTGTAAGCCCATCCAACACTTCACCAGCCTCTGCCTACAAATCAAAGAAGGGTGTCAGTTATTGTCTAACTGCCACCAAAGCTCTTTGCAGATGACTGAACAAGCTGTGCTCTTACTGTGAACAGGGTGAGCATTTGGTGGCAAACTTCCCAGATCCCAGACAAATCCCCTGCCCAAACCCGGAACTAGAGCCTACTCTGGATAAAACAACATCAGATTCCACAGGCACTCCCAACCATACCCAGATTAATAACATCCAAACCCCTGGAAAATCTTCTCTGCCCTTCATCCAGATTGTGATTCATGGCCCTGTCTCCAACATCAAGACTTTTGCCTTGTTGGGTACAGGTGCTGAGGTAAACTACATTGACTCCAGACTAGCCAAAGCTCTGAAGCTCACGCCTGGTTCAAAGATTGATGCCTGTGGCCCCAAAAATTTGACTGTTACAGCCTTTGAGATCAAGCCACCCATTCTATTTTGCCTGGGGAAGTCCGCTTTCCACTCTCACTTTGTCAGCTCTGAGTCACTAAACTTCCCTGTTTACCTTGGCATGAATTGGTGTGAGGAGGTTGGCCTCATTATCAGATGTCAAGAGCGCAAGATTGATTTCTACGCACATGACATTCTCTGCTCCCTAGACCTCTTAAGAAAACAACAGCTGCCCAATATTTTCTGGAACTTCAAGATGCTAAACTCCTGCACTATCCTACCTTCATCAGAGACAGCCCTGACCAACAATGGTATTCCTCTTTGCATAAGCAACTAAGAAGAGGTATTCAGCAACAAGCAATGCCGCAATCTACCTCCCCACAGACCATACAACATCCAGATCAACCTGACTAAAGGAGAAAATCCACCTTGGGGTAGAATCATCATATTATCTGATGCTGAAAATAAGTTGCTTTTGGAATACATTAATGGCGAGCTCAGTAAGGGTTTCATCACTTGCTCTATGTCGTCCTGTTTTTCTCCAATCTTTTTTGTTGCCAAGATCTGATGGTTCCAAGCAGACCATGCATCATTATTGTGCCCTTAATTCTGTCACAATCAAAGACTGCTGTCCCATTCCATCTGCTGAAAGCCCTCACAGACTGCCTCTTGGGCAGTCAAATCTTTTCCAAGGTTGACCTCCATGCAGCTTTCAACCAGATCCGTGTCTCCAAGGGACATGAATGGAAGACTGCTTTCCTCACCCCCCTTTGGCCTCTACAAGTACAAGGTTATGCCCTTCAGCCTTTTGCAATGCACCTTAGACGTTCCAAGCCCTCATGAATGAGGTCCTTCTTCCCTTCCTGAACAAGTTTGTGGTGGTGTATCTTGACAATATCTTAATATACTCCAAGAATAATTATGACCACGTTGTTCATCTGAGAAAAGTCATGGCTAGGCTCCAAGAATACCATCTGTACTACAAGCTCTCTAAGTGTTGCTTCTTCAAGACAAGTGTAGAATTCCTTGGATATATTGTAACCAAGGAAGGATTTGTCATCGCTCCAAGCAAACTTGATGCCATCCTCTCTTGGCTGGTACCAAAGAACCGCAAAGAACTCTGTGGTTTTCTTGGCCTTGGTAATTTCTGCCGCAAGTTTGTCCCCAGATTCAGCAGCATTATCCTTCTACTCAAAAATCTGACCTCCATCAAGGTTGAGTTCAAATGGTCTGCTAAAGCAAGGACTCCTTTGAGAAGATCTGCCACCTGTTTGCCACTCCCCCGGTCTTGTTCATGCCTGATAGCAACAAACCCTTCTTCCTGGAGACCAACACAAGCAACTATGCTGTTGGTGCTGTTCTTCTTCAGCATGGGGGGATGGTATGCTCCACTCTGTAGCTTACTACAGCCAGAAGCATCTTCCTGCTGAGAAGAACTACCCTGTTTATGACAAGGAACTGCTTGCAATTATCAAGTCTCTCAAGCATTGGCGCTGTTACCTCAAAGGAGCCTTGGACCCTGTTAGCATCTTCACAGACCACAAGAACTTACTGTTCTTCACTCAAGCCTGTTTCATATCCCAATGACATGTCCAATGGGTGATTGAACTTACCAACTTCTTGTTCACCATCACTTACAAGAAAGGATCCCTCAATGTCCTCCCTGACCTACTCTCTTGCCACCCTACCACTGCTGACTCTGACCCTGAATATGAACGTCTCAACACCAAAGCTGTCCTCCCTGCATCTGTCTTCATCAACCAGATCTTGTCAACCCTATTCAACTTCCCAGACACCTATTCCATCCAGAAGGCCCAATCAGAAGACCCTGCCTCCAACAAGATCATCCAGTACCTGCTATCCAAAGCAATGCCCCTCTTGGAGTATTCACTTGAGAACAACCTGCTTCTCTTCCGCAAACTGGTTATGGTACCCAATAAGGACTTGCAGTTGCAAATCACAATTAGATTCCACAACTCCCTGCCCGCCAGACACTTAGGTTTAAGAGAACCTTGGCCCTTATAAACCACACTACTGGTGGCCACAGATGGCAAAGACCACCAAGGAATATATTGCCAGCTGCCTAGTATGTCTCAGAAACAAGAATCACACTTCCAAGCCATCTGGTCTCCTCTGTCCTCTTCCAATTACTGAAGGCCCCTGGAAAAGCCTCTTTATGGATTAAATCACCCAACTACCCTTGTCTGCAGGCTACAACACAATCTTAATAATGGTTGACCACTTCTCCAAGGAAGCCTCTTTCTGCCCCTGCCACACAACTGTCACCGCCAAACAAACCGCCGAGCTATTTGTCAAGTATATATTTCCCCATCATGGAGTCCCTTGTCACATAGTCTCTGACCGTGGTCCCCAGTTCACCTCTGCATTCTGGCAAGATCTCATGGCTTATCTTGGGGTAAACTCTCTCTACAGCACTACATATCACCCACAGACTGACGGACAAACTAAAAGAACAAATCAAACCTTGGAACAAAATCTCTGTTGTTCCATCAATGAGAAGCAAGACAATTGGTCTGACCTTCTTCCCATTGCCCAATACTCCTATAACTCAGCATGCCATGGATCTATTGGCATGACACCGTTCCAAGAAAATCTTGGTTACACTCCTTCCTTCCTCCCTGACCTGCAGGGTTACTCCCGCTCACAGTCCACAGCCAAACTTGCCACCCCAATCAAGGAAACAAAGACCCAACTTGTTGCCCACCTCCAGTCTGCCATCTTAGACTATAAGAATCACTACAACAAGAAAAGAATTCCAGGCAACAAGATTCAGCCTAGTGATTTGATACTCCTCTCAACTAAGAATCTCCTGGTCATTGTTGCCTCTTGCAAATTTTATCCCCGCTTCATTGGACCTTTCTAAGTAATGAAGAAGATTGGAACTACTGCCTTCAGACTATCTCTTCCTGAGCACTTCTGCATCCACAATATTTTCCATTGTTCACTTCTTCTGAAGCTAATACAACCTCCTCCTAACCACCAATCAAAGGCTCCACCTCCTCCTCTTCACCTTCAAGGATCTGAAGAATACGAGGTACATGAAATCCTATCTCATAACACCCTCCAGTCTGGCATCAAATACCTTATCCTATGGAAGGTTTATGATCTTGAGGACTCCACTTGGGAACCTGAAGGAAACCTGGCCCACTGCCAACAATTACTTAAAGCCTACCAGGATCTTCATACTAGTAGCTAAGGGGGGTACTGTCAAGATTCCCCTTCATTTTTCCTGCTGCTAGTACTCACTTTACTACAATAGGTTCTTTTTAATATCCTTTAGTTAGTGTCAGGAAACCAGGCATAGGTAGAGGCATTGGGCGGCTTGGGATGGGGTTGGGCCGAGCCAGCGGGTAAAGCCCACCATAGAATGGGTGCTAACTTGATAATGTAAGACATGGATTGCCTGAGTAAGGACCAGGGTCCAGAGGTAGGGACCATGGAATCCACCATTCCTGTCAAGGTGATATAGAGTACTCCAAACAGTTGAGTAGATGTGGTCTCTGCAGTAGTGGGGGTCTCCATTGGGCAGTCGGGTTGTGAGGTTAAGGGCAGAGTCATGGGAACAAAGTAGACAGGCAGATAATTGTACTTGTCTTTGAACAACCTTGGCGGCCTTTTATACCACTTTCCTTCATGCCCTATGTATTCAGTTTCTCTAGTCCTGGCCAAGGGGTCAGCAATGAGGATGGTCTCCAAGTTGTACTCTGTGTAGGCCGGGTTGAGCGGGTATTCAGTAAAATGCACATGTCCAAAGGGGGCTCCTGGGGGATGGTATAGTGCCTGGGTAATATCAGCAGGTTGATCTCCAGAGGGGGTGGTTGCCTGATGATCTACTTGAACAGAGTTAAGATGGAAGATCACTAAGACTAGTTAAGGTAAGACTTGTTCAAACCAAAGGTTCATAAAACTTTATTATCAAAAATTACAATGTGGTCTTTACCATACCGCCAGGGTTTTTATACCATGGGATTTTGCTTCTTCAATTTTTGCAGGGTTCAGGTTTGCAGACAAAGCACTGGCAGGGCATGAATCTTGGCTTAGAGTCTTGAGGGTGGCAGATCCAGGTTGTGCCTGCTCTGGTGAATAGAAGTGGCAATGCTTCATTCCACTGCCACTGTTCACTATGTCACCTGAGTAGTTCAATTGTACTACCCATTCTGGATGGAAGGCTGGCAGTTGCTGGTGGTCATTGGTAGAGTTAATAATAGGTTTTGTTTTAACCTCCTTAAGGCAAGCTACAACATCTGCATAGGTCCAGATCTTTGGTGGATTAAGGTTGGCATCAATCTGGTGACCATTTGGGGAATTGTCCTTGGGAGACTGGCGGGTCTTGGAGTAACTCATCAACTCGGGTTTGCAATTTAACAAGTGGGTGGTTTCCTGTCCACTTTGTGTGACTTGAGTAGTCTTTGGAGGGTCAGGGTTTGATTCCAGGGTTTCCAATGTTGATTTCAAAACTCCAGTATTAGCGCTTGGCAGGTTGGCAGTAGGTCCTTCCCCAACTTCCGTTAGCCAGGTTACATCTCCTTTGCAGGTATGGGTCTTCATTGGCACCAGTTTGGCGGCAGACTGGCAACTATTCAGGAAATCCTCTGTAGTAGGCTGGCGGGTTGCGGAGTAATTTAATGATTCAAGCCTGTGACTTAACGGATTGGCGGGTCCTGGACTGTCCTGGAGGGTTTGATCCGCCTTCAGGGAACTAGGGTTCAACTCTTGGGCTTTCAATACAAGTATTGAAATGTCATTCATGACAGTTAGGATCTTCAACAATTTTTTAATTCCCTAAGCACCCATCTTCATTTCCTTACTTTTTGGGTCAAATTAACCTAAGATTAATGGTTAGTCTCAATTTCAAACTTGCTTTCCTTTTGCAAACAAGTTTCAAACCAGGTACCTATGTGCTAGGTTAGTTTAAATCAGTCCAAGATCAATTACCTTTTGATTTTGCTCTGCTTCCCTTCCTGCTTACACCAGCAGCCTCAGACCAAGTTTTCCCGTTCTTCTGCCTTTGCTTTTCTTGATTTAAGCAAACAATTAACCACCGGCTTCCTTGTTCTTCCCTTTACCTTGTTTTAACCTTTTTAATTTAAGATAGCTTGTAAACATGTGCTTGTGGTTGTTCTTCATCCCTTAAAACCAACTAACTATCCTTGGTTAGTCTTCACACCCTTTACTTTTACCTCAAATTCAAGCAGCAATAAATAGCTTGAGTTTTACTCAGTCTCAACTTAAGTTGAGATTGTTTGACTTGCATCCCAAAAAGGTACTTGTTAGGTTTTGTGGCTTGTGTTTTCCCTTTAAATTATTTTATCTTAGTTCCATCTTAGCTCATGATTCCTTTTGATTTTCTTTTTCACCAGTTAGGCAGTTTTTACAGTAACACTCACAATTTAATTGTTGATAGTTTTAATCCTCCTACTATTGCAGACCATTTTCCAGACTTAGAAGTTGACTTTTTAACTAAATTGTCAGTCATTAAGACTGGTCTCTATTTTATTTTCTTAGGGTTAATAAATTGTCTTAGTCCTTATTTTACTTCATATAAGCTCTTAGGAGCCTTAGTTCAGTTACTATTGCAAACTTTGCCTACCTTTCTATATTTGACAAATATAAACATTCTTGGGTTAAAGGCTCTAGTTTACAACAATTTGCCCCAAGCCTTCAGACCTTACAGCATTTTCTTGAAGGTAGGTTGTAAATTGAACCTACCACTGCTATCACTGTAGCAACTGAACTAATTATAGTTCATTGTTTGGATCAGAGAAGACAACATTTCAGAAAGGGGATATAGATTTGGAATAAGATAATGTCTTTATTGAGAAATATAAGATATTATACTGTAAAGGGCAGCCACAGAGCCACACAGGGGTAGTGTGATGGCATGATCCAAATATGGATTGAGCTTTGAATAAATTATAGGGGTGTTTTTCTGGAATTGGCCTCACTCACTATAAAAAAGTGTTGGCCCATATTTTGACATTTGAGGTGGGAGGTGAAATATTGTTAGATATAGTATGGGGTGGCTTATTGAGCGCCCCCTGTGTATCATAAGATACATTGTCAGGCAAGGTGTTGATATTGGTTGCAACATAGAAAAAAAATTTCCTGAAGGGGAGTAATTGAAGATGTTGCTGCTCCCTGGCCAATTTTAGGAAATTAGATAGCATCCAAATCTACCAGAACTGTGACCAGATTTATTTCAGGAGGCTATTTACTTAAAAAGCAGTCTCCGTGATACATTTCTGCAACCCTTGTTCTGGTTAGGTTACTTTAGGTTTTCTGGTTAAGTTTTAATCCAATTCTATTTTTTATCCAGATAGTTTGAAATAAAACAATACTAAACATCAGTAAAAATAAGTCAAGCTTATTCTGTTACAGTTAACCTCCAAAATCCTACTTGCTTCAGGATGGATATCAAAAGCGCTGACACCCTCTTGATTCACCCGAATTACTGATTTTATTCGTATCAAACCGATTATTCTTAAGTCCAACCCTCCATTTTTAAAAAAACAGCTCTATATTGAAGTTGATTGGATTCAAGAAAAATCTCATTTCTATATTAGAATATGTACTTGCCCAATTTCTAGTCAAAACCAATCAGCCATCAAGATGTTAGTACTGGTATGCTTGCTATTGCCCCCCACTTCTAACTTTGATCAGCAGATCTGACAAGCCACCACTGAGGCGCTTGATTCCTGTCCAGCTTGATTCAAAATCATTTACTTAATCTTAGAATTTAAATAACTTCAAGTTAAACCGAACCCCCAACCACCTCTTCTTTAATTTACATAATTCCACATGAATTCAAATGCAAGTTTCATTTGCACACGTCATTTTTCATTGCATTGAAACAATGTTTTACTCTAATTAAAATCTAGAATATATATAGTTGTTTGTATAGAACCACCTTATTTTACCTGACAGCACACAATCATAGCTTGTTCTATTAAATCTAATTATTACAAAGGTAACTCATTATTGTGCGAATTTTTTTATTTGTGTACGTTCTTTAGAGAAAACTCAATGCACTTTTTTATTTTGTAGATTTTTTTCTTTGCTTTGGAATATTCTTTGCCTTCTCACCATGATCTTGGTTCTTTGAAAATAGTTAGGAAATATGAATTTAAGCTTCTGGGGGCCCTCAAAGCCTTCAGAAGCCGAAGGCATTGGCTACCAAACCAATCTGTATAAGGATGTAGTCGTTCAATCTCTTATTTTTATAGTATCATCAATTTAAACATTATCCTAACTCCCGAGCTCGACAATCAGTTTAAACCAGGCGCCGCGCTATTACCACAAATTCCATTGCGCTTAGGTTGTCTTTAAAGCTCTTTAATTTCAACGTGTTTACTTCTTTACGTTATTGAGCTAATGATTAGCTTTTATAATCTATTTCACTTAAATTGCCATAAGTATCTTCGAGGGCTGTTGCTTTAACTGTATTAAGATCAAGCTAATGGGCTTATTATCAAACAAGTTTTTAAAACTCAGGAAACAAAAAAATTAACATCAAACTTAGCCTACTTCAGTCACAGAACCATAAAACTATCATGCAGGTAATTTTTGATTCAATATATATATACTTATTCTTTAGACCTACACATACAATGTCAAGATGACTTGCGGCGGGTGCTCTGGCGCTGTCACTAAAGCTTTGTCTAAGATGGAAGGTAGAGGGAGTTTTAATCAAAGTTTAACAACTGTTTAATAGGCATCGATAACGTTGAAATCGATATGGAAAAACAACTTGTTGCAGTTTCGACATCGTCTGTATCAAAGGAAGATATCTTTGAAGCTATCAAGAAGACTGGTAAAGAAGTCAGCCCTGCTTGATTTTAACAAATCCAGGCTGATGATGACTTACAATATCTACATTTTTAAATATTTTGAATGAACTGTCTTTTCACATCTTTTAAATTGCACTCGAAGGAAATGACTTGCGCATATGATTTTTAAATTCTCAGTACTATCGTCTAAAAGTTGACCTTTTCAACGCAATCCCCTTTTGGCTTTGTACAGATTCAACCAAAAGTAAATACAAAAAGGAATATATCTACCTGGCACAGTTAATCAAGGTTGCGATATGTCAAGGGATTTACACTTATAATACATTTACCCAACCCGAAAAAGATCAGAGCTGAATTAATCTCAAAGCACATACACTTAACGTTAATTAAGATAACGAAGTAAAGTCAAATATTTCAGCCATTGACGAATCATTAATATTGGCAGTTAGTTTTGAATGTTTCAGTAGGGCTAATTGCACAAAATGATTTTAAGTCAAAATAAACTATTTTTCATAAAAGTACGTCTTTTATCGTATTCGAAGTTTAACTTTGAATCTCACAGAAATCATGACTTGGACTCATATAATGTAAAGAAGCAGCCTTTTCTTTCCTTCCCTTTTAATATTTTAGGCATTTCCGATGAGCTCATTTAGTTTTTTAATGTTCAGTGCTGGTACTTATAACTTTAATGGTCTAGATCGGGGTTGACTCGAATCATCTATACTGTAAATTCAGAACCTAAAGGTAAAAATGCGGGGTTGCCAAATCCTTGGTCCCAATTTCGAATCACATTTGCAAATGGCCTTTTTTAATTAAATTATATTCTTTGTATTTTTATTTGAATATTTAAAATTGCAGAAACTCATAGATACTTTGTAAATTTCAAGCTGAGCTGCATAGTTCAAATGGATGAAATGAATTAACTGGAATCAGATTTGAAGTATTCAAATCTATAACCATTTTCATTAAATTTACTATGTTATTTGGAATTGTGGAATTTCAAATCCAAGAACCAAATTTCAAATCATAAATGAATGACACTAGTAAACTCAAATAAAAATTGTGGGATTTGGAATCCAAATTGAATGTACAGTTAGAAACTAGGGCAAATCAGTCCAAATCAAGAAGCTCCACTCTGGATAAAATCAAATGAAAAATTCACTCTCAATTACCATTTTTAGACACAAGAATCCACTAAAATGTAAAAGTGTCTAAACCCGGAAATGGTACAATATCATACACTTCATATCACAGATATAGAAATTCTGTTACTATTTGTCAGGAAATCCTGATCTATCAGGGTTGACTGATCCATATCCCTATCACTGAAGCTGTAGGTTGATATTAGGACGGGACACAGCCAAAGTGACACAGCTATTCCGTAATACAGAGAAACTATAATAAGATTGATATAGTTTCCAAGTCAGAAGACACCTGAGACATTCCGGGTCTCAGGTCACGGGCCAATCCAGAAGCTTCTATAATTAGATGCTAAGGATTCCAGATTCCGAATAGAGACGCAGACCCAAACCAGAGATTGATTGGGGAATTACAACATCCTGTTTCACTGAGAGTTGAGACAGAAGACTGCCTGTGCAAATATTGCACATTACACCAAGAACAAGGGCAGGTCAGCCAAATTGGGTGTCAACTTAGTTTGCTGTAACTAAGTCAAGGAATATCTGGGCTGAAGAGGAGAACTCAGCAGCCTAGAATATTACCTCATCCCAAACCTTATTCAGGTTTTGGGATCCAACTCTAGGGGATGAAACTAGTAGCTTGGGGATGATAGGCTAGCAGTAAGAGTTGTCCGCAGCTAGACACCAGATTGGCCGCTAGCTGTCAACTATAAAGGGGGCCTTCCAAGATCACTTGGAACACAGACACTTTAATACCCTTCAACATCACTACTAGTCTGAATAGTAGCGGTTTCAAAGTACAATAAGAGTGACTTATTGATACTTGTGAAATCCTGCCAAACCACCACAGACGGTGTTGCATCTCCAAAGGACCACAGGACTTCCACATCACTCAGATCAACCAACATCGGGATACAGCCCGTTGTGCACATCATCCACACCAATAGAAGCACATCTGTCTTCATACAGATACCCCATCCCAATATGATTAACTCACCTAATAAAAATAATCTCTCTTCTTCTTCAAGATCCAGAAATCTTGACACTATTCAAGGCTAAATCAATAGAAAACAATAACCCAAAACTAAACTAAAAAATCTAAATAAAACACATATTTAATCTAAAAAATATATTTTATTTTTATGGACAGAATATCCCATTACCAACCAGCTCACCCAATAGCCTACGGGGCAGCTTGTCTACAAGGGTGCCCCAGAGAGTCCAAGAATAGACCTAGAATACAACTTGAAGGGGTAATGTCAATACACAGGCCTCCCAAGGTGTCAGCGCCAGCACCAGCCAACCACCTCCTGCATCACAAGCCAGGAGCAGCAGCTTGAATCCTAGACAGAAGCCACTATTGCAGTCTACTGCTAAAGTCTCCCATACCAAGGCCATTGGGAACAATGAGGTTACATACACCTCCACTGTGTACCCAGTTGTAACACATCCCTACCTTCTGGATCCCAGAGTTGCCACTTCTTGCTCCTGCGTTTTTTACATCATATGAGCCATTGGCTACCACAGATGAGCAATCTGTGCCTGTGGTGTATTCAACAATTGTCAGGGCCACTGTGAACAAGAATGATCCCAGCTTCTACATGAAGGTCCCCATCTCATGTGCTGAGCCAGATAGCTTGAATGCTGCAGTAATCACCAAGGGCAGGTGTCAGTTGACATATAGTGAGCGTAAAACTCTCCTCAACTGCCTAAATGAAGGAATTGCAGTTTGGGATATTGCGTCCTAATTTGGTGTCACCGCCAGATATATTGGCAGCCTCAACATCAAATACAGTGACACTAGCCAAATTGCCAAAATCCCAAAGATAAACAGCAGCCAAAACTTTTTGCAGCCTGTGCACATTGATGCAATCAAGGAGTGGGTAGCCAAGGATTGTCACCTGGATTCCCTCTCTGTCTAATTGATGCTGACCACAAGGTTAGGCTTTCTGTTTCCAAAACCCTTGCTTACAAGACCATAGTCAATCTGGACTTCTCATAAAAAGTATTGGGGGTTTCTCTGAACAAAAAAACAACAAAAAGACAATCAAGGATTGCTGCATTTATGCCAAAAATTATATGACCCTAAAGCAGACTGGCAATGTTTAATTCTTCTACATTGACAAATTGTTGTTTTCTCCTCACTCAGGTCTAGGCATGGGTGGGCCAAGAAGGGGTCCAAGGATTGTGTAGCACATTGCACAACTATCAGTTCTCAGAAATATTCCATGGTAGCGCTTCTTGGTTATTGCGGTTTAGACCAGTATCAAATGATCAAGGGTCCACACAACAGTGAGAAATTTCTTGATTTTATCCAAACCGTTAAAGAGTATCTTTATATTAATTACAGAGGAATAACCAACATTGTTGTGCTTGATATTATTGGGCTCCACAAAAATGGATTTGTTATTTCTGAGTCCCCCATTGATAAAACCAGCCACTCATCCAGCCACCACCTTGCTGACTGCCCAATGAGACTCTTTTTCCTCCTGCCATATTCTCCATTTCTGAATCCAATTGAGGAGGCATTTGGTTGGATCAAAAATAAATTGAAGAAAGACCTCTCACAGGATACCAAATATCTCTTCAATATTCTTGAGTTCAGTCAATTCTTAATGCCACCTGATGTGGTGACAGTTTTTTACAAGTACTCTGAATCTTTTCTCCTGTCAAAACAGCAGGGTTGACCCACCAACAAGGTTCCAACTAAGAAGGTTTATAACCCGCAATCTGACTTCCCTGTGACCTGTTCCCAAACAAGGAAGTCAACTTAAATTCTCAAAAGCAACAACATGAAAAAATGATGATCTTATTTGATGGATGACTTGATTTGGCGCCTGTCCCTTTACCAGGAACAAGCCACCCTTCTTCACAATCCAACTGAATGATCTACATAATCATGTCCCTCTTAAAATGATTCACAACAACTATATAATCCCTATCACCAAATAAAGATAATTATCTAGTTTCTAATATTTCCCCCTTGTAACTCTGCTAAAAGAGCACAGTTACGACAGTTGTAGCAGAAGTAGGTTCTCCATCCTACTTTTCCCCTCAAAGTTTTTCCTGTTGCCTGTACTTGCTGCAGTCAACAAATCTACAAAAGTATCATGTCTGGCCTCCTGGTAGACTAGACACCCTACACGCTGGGTACCAAAATGCCAGAATGTTTTTTACTGTACCAAAATATGGTTATGCTAGTCCCTGCTTTTAACGCCCTATCAGCGCAAGGGTTATTTCAAGCACCTACTACCACCCCTCAAGTGACAGATAAAAGTATCATGCCCACCCATGTAGCCCAAAAACTTTGTAGCGCCACCTTGGAGTCATTTGCTGGGGCCAATGATGACAATTCTGCGGCATGGATACAATCAGCACAGAACAAATTGGCACAAATGAAATGCTCACAAAGATTTGGGATCGAAGAGATATCCATCTGCCTTACACATGATGTAGGTACGTGGTGCAAAAAATGGCATGAGGACCACACCAAGTAGGATTGGGACACCTTTAAGTGGGACTTCTTGGCAAGATTTGTAATAAAGGACACCGTTCTCATGATAATACACCAAGTAAAGAACTTATCCCAGACAGGCACTGTGAAGGAACTCACCCCCGCCCACAAGGAACTCCGCCTTCGCGCACCTTATGACATGGCTTTTGACACCCCAGCTACACACCTCATGTACTAAAACACTCTTAAGCCGCATGTAATGAGGCATGTAAACCTGGACCAAGTGACCAATCTACAGAGCCTGTATTGCAAAGCAGAGAAATCAGAACAAACATCCAACACTCTCCACAAAGCGCAAACCAGAAAACAAGAAAGACCCAAAGATTTTCACCTATCAGGTGTGCTCCAATCACCCTCCCCCCGGGAACAACAGAAACAACACAAACCATAAACCCTTAGGATCAAATGGACAGGGAAGCGGGAAAAATGGCCAATCAATCTTCACCCACTTCTTTATCACTGCTACACAAGGCAATCAAGACAAGGGAAAAGCCCAGGGAGAGCATTAAGCAAGCCAAGCTCTCCCCGCTAAACTCCTGCCTTGCCCAACAACAAGTACCTGCCCAAGGATGTGGACCAATGCCCAATAATCCAGGTTCCCTCAGAAGACCCAGTACTCTACACCATTGTCAGACATCTCAATAAATTGATGTCTTACCCTTTCTGCTTTTGCAGTTACATTGGCTCAGCGCTCCTAGACTCAGGCACAAATTGCACGCTTGTCAACAGCAGCTTTGTTGATAAATTCAAGCTAGCCACTAATCCTTCACAGATTATAAACATGGTTTTAGCTGATGAACACCACATCTCTGTGACATGTGAAACCGCCCCCTACTCTATTGCGCTGGAAAATCTGCGATTTACCCTCCAAAGACCCGTCATTGACTTCCCCAAGTTTGATATTGTACTTGGCCTGGACTAGCTACAAAAAAACAACCCACATGTAGATTGGGTTACCTCAGTGTTAACCATCAAGAATGAAGGGTTTAACCACCAAGTCTACCCCAACTCTGTGGACCAACTCTTGCGAGGTCATGTCTTTGTGCACATCACAGAGACGTGTAGATAGAAGTACAACCTCTAAACAATCAATTGGGACTCCTGCCAATATGAGCTCATACACTTCAAATATCACCAGGACATGACCACTACCCAAGACCAGGAGGTAATGGACCACCATCCTGAAATCTTCAAGGAATCCTTACCAGGGTTGCCTCCAGAAAAACATATATAACACGCCATCCAGCTCAAGGAAGCAGTACCTAAGGCACAATCTATATATTGCCTCACCCCAAATGAAGCCAACACATTGCGCGCATGCCTCAAGGAAGCATTAGAAAAAGGGTTAATCTGCCCCTCACAATCTACTTTTGGCACTGCTGTATTATTTGTGACAAAGAAGAGCAGAGCCCTTATACTTGTTACTGACTACTGTTGTATGATGATTGGTTAAACTAGTCTTTACTGTACGGACCTTGATCCTTTAAGCTTGGTGAGCAAGAGAGAAACCAGCACTCTTGCTCTGGATGAAAGATAGTTTGACTGATCAACTAAGTTGTATCTCCAGGCCATATTAACTTACAATCACCCAATCTAATATTAATAGTGGGCTAAGGCTGCAGCAGGATCAGGCTGTGAAGCAGAGGATCCTGGCGTTAAGTGGCTATTATCAATATCCCAATTCTATATAACTCACATATTTGATATTAAATAAACTATTGATTATTAAATTTTATTATATTTATTATACACACTAAGTTAGAGAAGTTCAAATTAGTCTTTAGTCACTAGTAAGTTGTAATACAAAGCAAGCAAGATAGCTACAAACAACATACCTATACTTGGATTTACAACAACTATCAAGGACTAAACAAGGTTACCATCAATAATTGCTACACACTCCCACTTATTGAAAATCTCTTTGAAACCTTAGGTGGGGCAACTTTCTTCTAAGATTGACCTGACAGCAGGCTACAACAAAGTTTAAATCAATGAAAAAGACATCCAAAACAGCCTTCCACACCAAGTATGGTTCCTACAAATGCGTTGTGTTCAACTTTGGGATGACAAATACAGCATCAATCTTTGTTACCTTCATGAATGAGTTCTTCACCACCCACATTGGCAAACATGCACTGGTATACCTAGACAATAAAACCAGGTATAGCCCCTCAGTAGAACACCATCACAGATACTTGGAAGGAGTCTTCAAAACACTGACACAACACAAACTATTAGCCAAACCATGTAAATGCCAGTTCTTTTACAAACAGTTACCATTTCTCAGGCACGTAGTGTCAAAAGATAGCATCAAACCTGACAAAAAAATATCCAAGCCATCTGAAAGATGATACCAATCAAGGACAAAGCAGAGCTCTGCACCTTATTAGGGATGATAGCCTATATTTGAAGGTTCATACCTGTTGTGTTCTGAAGCGCAGCACAGACATACAACAGGAAATCCTAACCTTAGGATTGGATTTGTACTAAATCTTGGTTAGTTGGCAGGTAAGGTTATCATATTACCTTGTGGCCATGAATGATAAATGTCTACTAGTTGTGGCTAGAGAGAGGCACCAAAGTACTTGGAAAAACAAAGACAGAAATGTGAATACAAATTAAATTTTATTGGGAATAAGGAATTGGAATATACATTGTTTAGCAATAACACAAAACAATACTAGGACATAAGATCACTTGCCACAAGCATGAGTAGGGTGAGTGAGTTGAACAGAATCAGGAAACCAAATAATTGAATTCCCCAGTTTAGAAACAGACTCATTTTGAGGAGCAAAGGCAAAAACAAGGGACTTTTCCTTGAAATAACCCAAAAAAGAAAAAATCAAAACAGTGTGAATAGCGGCATTCACAACATTACCCCCTTCTAGATTGGCCTTAGGGGGTAGTACTTGCAAAGAAACTTGGCATGCAATCAGGAAAATGGACAATCACTGGAGAGGAGTTTCACAGTGTACTATGACTCATTTTTGAAGGTTACTTCTAAAGGCCCAATCCACAACATATCTAGCTTGTGAGTGCGTCCTCCTACTCTATTCTGATAGTAGAGAAAATTATCTCCAATGATAAACTCAGGCAAGGGAGAACATCCAGCATTGTCAGGAGAGAGCTCAAGCATCTTGGTCTTATACACAGAGGTATACACATTGGCTTGTATGTCAATTATGCAATTGACCAAGCCTTTGATGTGGGCATCAAGATCCATGGCTTTATCAGAGGAGAGTAGGGGTCCCCCAAAAGCAACAGAGTGGTGGCCTTGCGCCTATACAGCATAGAAAAGAGAGAATATCCTGTGACATGATGATTACTGAGGAGATAGGCAAAGAGAGCAGTGGGTAAGTATAGATCCCAGTTTTCAGCATAAGAGTATGTGAGTTTCCTCATGATAAAAACCAAGGTCAAATTAGCATGCTCTTCTGCTCCATTAGTAGAAGGATTGTAAGGAGATAAGAAGGATTGATGAGATCCCAAAGCCTCAACAATGGAAGTCACCAACTTTTCATTGAGGCTAGTTCCATTGTCTGACAACAACACTTGAGGGCAGCTATGGTAATAGAATACATATTACAGCAGGAAGACAGCAGTTGTCTTAGCAGTGATGTCCTTAGTAGGGCATGCTTCTAACCATTTGCTGAAATGATCAACAGCAATTAAGATGAAGTGGCAGCTTGAGCAGGAGCAGGGGAGAGGCCCTACAGCGTCAATACTGACCATGTGAAAAGTGTGCTGTGGAGGGACTAGCTTGAACTCATGAGAGGCAGCTCAAGAAGGTTGTAGCTGACAGTCATGACAACTAGTAATGGCATCTTTAATCAGCAGGCAGAGGTTCTCACAGTAATAGGACTTCTGGAGATAGTCATAGGTCTTGTCAATGCCTCCATGTCCAGTCTCCTTATGAGCTTGGAGCACTAACAAAAGGAAAAGACTGGGGCGTACATAGGACAGGTATTGATAATGCACCTGTTTGAAGAGCTGATTGCCACAAATGAGAGTGTTCTCAGATAGCTTAGAAAGGGAAGTTTGAATATCTTCAGTCCCATCTCCCCAGGAAGAAGGATATATAATCAGTTCATATAATTGATCAGCTTCTGCAGGGTGTAGAGCAAGGATAGGCATTTAAGACAATCCATCAGCATTTTGGTGCTGGATTCCGGAACAATATAGCACATTGAAGTCATAGCCCTGCAGAAAAAGGGACCATCTAGCTAGTTGTTCTTCTGGTTCTTTAAGCTGCTGCAACCACTTGAGCAAAGCGTGGTCAGTGACTACAATGGAATGACTGCCATAAATATAATGACAGAATTGTTTAACTGCATGCAGTACAGCAAGGCATTCTTTCTCAATGACACTATAGTTCTTCTCATATTTTTGAGGAAACAAGAATTATAAACTACAGGATGATTCACCCCCTCATCATATAGTTGAGCCAAGATGGCCCCAATAGCTAAGTTGCTAGCATCTGTGTAAAGGATGAACTCCTTATCATAGTCAGGATGCACCAAGATGGGAGCCTCTTTGAGTTTTTTCTTAAGAGTCTCAAAGGCCTGTTGCTGATTAGCAGTCCATTTGAAGGGGACATTGCGTAACAGTTGAGCCAGAGATTTGCTAGTGTTAACAAAGTCAGGGATAAACTGTCTGTAGTAACTCATCATTCCAAGAAAGACTTGTACTTCTTGAAGATTAGTATGTGGAAGCATTTTGTCAACAGCCTCAACTTTCTTGATCATAGGTCAAATCACAGTCTGGGTTACTTCATGGCCCAAGAATTCAAGATGTTCCTTGAAGAAAGCACACTTAGATGGCTTCAGTTTGAGGAAAGCCTCTTGAATTTTTAGGATTACCTCCTTTAGGTGAGCCAGGTGATCAGTAAAGGTTGTGTTAAAGAAAGTTATGTAATCCAAATACACCAGGACACAAGAAAGCTTCAGATACCAAAGAATGGAGTCCATGGAACATTGAAAGGTAGCAGGGGCATTGTATAGCCCTTGTAGCATACAGGTAGGCTCAAACAGCCCTTCTGAAGAGATAAACACAGCCTTTTGCCTATCTTCAGGGGAGAGGTCAACTTGCCAGTAACCAGATGCCAAATCCATAGCTGAGAAGAACTTAGAGCCTCTAAGGCAGCAGAGTGCATCATCAATATATGGCAAGGGGTAAGAATCCTTCTTGGTTAAGGAGTTCAACTGTCAATAGCCCATCACAATGTGGTAACCTCTATCCCACTTCTTCAAGATGAGCAAAGGGGAGGCCCATGGAATTTGGGAAGGAGCAAGAAACCCAGTGTCTAGTAGCTGTTTGAGTTCCTTAGATACTTGAGCGTCTTCTACCTGACTACAGTGGTAAGGTTTAGCTTGGAGGGGGGAGCATAACCAGTATTAATCTGATGAAATACTCCTTTATCTAGAACATAGTCAGTGATATCCTTAGAAAAGATATCTGCAAACTGATCTAGCAAGTCAAGTACTTCTTTCTGTTGGACTGGGGACAGTTCAAGGAAGTCTTGAGCAGTAAACAGAGATATGACCTGTTGCTTGTCTTTAGGTAAGTTGAAGTCCTAAAAGTACAAAAGGATGTAGTAATAGCACATCAGGAGCATTTAGCAGCTTGCCATAGCCAACAACCTGGCCTCTGGACACATTTATAGGAAGAGCGGTTAAGTTGGCTACCAACAACTGGACAGGATCTTTGTGAGAGACATCTAAGATCCCAGGGCAGAGGTAGGGTTTGTTGCAACCTAGCAAGGGAGGAGAGTACAGCTCTAAGAATGTGCGTTCAAGCAACTTGTACAATATTTGGGATTCCAGGATGGCTTGAGATCCAGGGGGAATGGTTACAGCAGAAGTGGCCAGGAGAGGAATCCCTTCAGACGCAGGGAAAGCCATAGGAGGACCTTATGTTGAACAAATGAGTACAGTATTTTAGAGTGAAAACACCAGTGGGATATTATAAGGCACACATCTTGAGGCGTTTTCTGGGAACTTTGACAGGCTCCTCAAAGATCAAGGGACTTAATACCCTAAGATAGAGAGGTAGCCATCCTTTAAGTTGATGATTCCATTGTATTTCCTAAGGAATTGAGTACCAACTAGGAAATTGTAACTCTCATTCTCCAAGACAACTGCAGGCGCAGCTAGGAGTAGCTTGCCAAACTGCATGGGAAGCACAAAATAAGCTCCTATAGCACAAGTCATAAATACCCAGCTGTATCATATGACTGATGATAATTGAGGTTGGGGGCAAGTTTGAGCTTCTTGAAAAGCTTCAAGTAGACAATGTTAACAGGAGATCCAGTGTCTAATATGGCCTTGAATTTCACCTTCTGGATGGATATTTCTACATGAGTGGTAGTACAACCAAAGGGTGAAAGGACAGCCAGGATGTCCTGGGCTTCTGCTAGCTCTTTGTCTCACTTTTCAATCATGCACTTCAAACCTGGAAACTCCTTGTAGACAGTCTGGAGGGGAAAAAAACTGAAACATTCTTAAAAACAGCATCAGCTACTTCAGCTGCTTCTTCAGAAGGTTCTACAAGTACAGGAGATCTCTTGGCTTGAGTGAGTTAAGGGCAAAAGACAACCTCCTTGGCTTCAGACAGAGGCTTGGTAGTTGTTGTAGCTTTCCCAGAGCGTAGCTTGTAAGGGACTACAATGGTTTTGGGAGCTGCTAGAACTGAGTATCTGTAGGCATCAGAATCATAAATTTCTGAATCATCCATGTCAGAGACATCAGAAATATCATGGAATATTAGCAGAATGGGAGGAGCTTTGGTGTTGGCATGCTCAGAGTCTTCTACAAACAGGGGAATTGGAGGAGACTGGGAAGGATTGTCAACCAAGAGCGTCTCTGCCTCTAGATTGACTGTTCTTTTTCTGCCTGGTCCTTGGGATCAGCACCTTCAACTCAAGGATTAGTAAAGACTCAAGAGTGATGACCTATATGGATGCATTTATGGCAACCTTGACGTCTAGGAGGATTCTGGGAGTTCATACTGAGGATGCAAGGGCCACATGACAAAGAGCCAGAGTTAGAGGCAGCTTGATTCTCATGTACAACAGCTACAGAGTGGTTCAGGTGCATATCCTGCAGCAGCATCTTTATGCTCTTCATAGAGGAGAGCATAGATTTGTGAGCTTTGAAATAGAGGCACAGAAGTTGATTAACTTTGAGAGCTTGAGCACAAGCTATGTAGGCCTCATGCGCTGTCAGCTGTCTGCTAGTTATCAAATTTTGTCCTTCCATGTAGAACCTGTCCGCAAATTCAGCCAGCGTCTCTTTGGGATTGAAGGCAATGTGCATAAAAGCATCCTTCTTTGCTTCCAAACTAAGGTTGTCACCAAACTCATCAATCACAAGCTGTTTCAACTCTTCCCAAGTCTCAATTGTGGGCAGCTCTGGCATCACCACCTCTTGACAGGTGGGGTGCAAGCAGGTTATAATGCGCTCTTTCTTAACCTCATCAGAGGCCCATCACATGGCTATTTTGTAGATGGTCAAGAATTCTGCAATGGTGGATGTTTTAGGGTCAAAGACTTGTTTGAAGTTAGGTTTGAAGTGTTCTTTGGGGGTAGGGCCACCATTATTGCTATTGAGAGCATTTATATGTGGGGAGAATTCAGCTTCAGATTTTAAAGGGGGCTGCCATGCCCACAGCTGGCAAACACTCTCTTCAAGGGTAGTTAAGGTCTCAGCAGTGTGGGAACCCATATTATTAGCTAAGGTGGTCTGTTGCTCAGTAACATCTAGATATTGGCCCTGTGTTGTTACTACTTTGGAAAGCTCAGCAAGTCAGGAGGTCAGAGAAGGTCCCACTGAGAGGCAGGGGGCAAACCTGCTGTTTACCAAATTGATTAACTCACTCATTTCTTGAACATCCTTTTCAAGAAATGAGTGATCTCGCTTCAGGTGGTCCACCCCATTGGCTAGATCAATCAGATCTCTAGAACATTGAATTTGGGGGTTCTGTGGCAGTTGAGGGCAGCAGCCATCTCCTTTGACAACCTCAAATTAGCTAGCGGCAGTCACCACAATCTCACACAGAGCATCAAATTCTTGCTGCAGCTCAGCAACTTGAGCAGTTAATGCAAGCACCTGAGGGTCTGGCTGCGGCAGATCTGCTGGGCGCCCTTGGCTACAAGTGGATGCACATAGTTTTCAAATGGCAACCCATAGTTTCTGCTCTCTATCCATCAGATCATCAGATGAGGGAGAAGGAGGGACATCTGGTTTGGGCGCAGACAACTCATTTACTTGTGCTTGAAGCTTGGCAATGACGTCAGCTGTAGTAGCCCTCTCTTGATTAAACTCTTTGTTGAGATTGTGGAGACCTCATGCAGCAAGCTCTGCTATATGTTGAAATTGATCAAAGGATTAAGCACTAAACACATTAAGCTGCTCCACAAGTTATTCAAAATCAGAGAAGTAGTAATTCAGGGTGGAGTCTACTTGAGTTTTCCAAGGCTGTTGCAACTGGTGAAATTCATGTAGACGTTCCCTGATGTACTTGGGGATAGACTGGCACATTTGCTCTATGGAAGTAACCAAGCAAGCCTGAGAGGTAATGGAGTTGTGTTGGTTATCATATACCAAGGAAAACAGGGAGTGAACCCACTGCTGGTAAGCAGCAAACTGATCCCAATGATTAGTGACGGCGGCTTGAAGAGACAAAATCTCTTGGATGTGAAACCCAACACCATTTGGTGAAGGGCTAAGGTGGGCTGCACAAAGGATGACAGTAGACGCTCAGCAGAGCCAGCCGCTGAGAGGAGATATTGTGGAAACTGCAGGGCAACAATCAACTCATAGTATTCTGCTTGATTGAACTGTAACTGGAGGCAAGGGATGGCCCCATCACAGGCTAACCCAAGGGCTACTGTCATGATTTTTTCTAGATCAGGGGTTCTCATGGGATATGCTACTAGATGGGGACCATTTCCGAGGTTCAATAAAGTGGGGACAATAGGCGGGTCCAAGATGTCCTCTTTGATAGGAGGACAGGTGATTTCAGGTGAAGACAGCTCTTGTATAGAAGGAGGCAATGGACCTGAAAATGTGGTGGCAAAAGGGATAAACAAGGGTCTTACAGCCCCTATAGTGAGCACCATTTTTTTGTGTTCTGAGGCGCAACACAGACACACAACAGGAAATTCTAACCTTAGGATTGGATTCATACTAAGTCTTGGTTAGTTGGCAGGGAAGATTATTGGATTATCTTGTGGCCCTGAATGATAAATCTCTACTAAACGTGGCTAGAGAGAGGCACCAAAGTAATCGGAAACACAAAGACAGAAATTTGAATATAGCTTAAATTTTATTCAGGAATAAGGGATTGGAATATATGTTGTTTAGAAATACCACAAAATAATACTAGGACGGTAGGATCACCTGCCACAAGCATGAGTGGGGTGAGTGAGTTGCACAGAATCAGGAACTTAACAATTGAATTCCCCAGTTTGGAAACAGACTCATTTCAAGGATTGAAGGCAAAAGTGAGGGATTTGTCCTCAAAATAACCCAACAAAGGTAAAATCAAAACAGTGTGAATAGCAGCATTCACAACAATAACCAACTGTGGTGTCCTATTGGCCCCCTTATCCAAAATAACAGGCATCAAATCCAAGTTCACATAGACTCTGTAACAAGATCTTTGCTTCTGCTGCCTCAAAGAGAAACTGACGTGTGCCACCATCCTGCAATACCCCAAACAAGAGGGAGATTATCAGATGGAAACTGACGCCTTGGATCCTTCCATTGGAGGTGTACTTAGAATCAAAACAGATAACAGTGACTTCCTTCCCGTGGCTTATAAGTGACACAAGTTGACTGATGGCAAGTGTTACTACCCTATCCATGATAAGGAGCTACTGGCCATTGTCCATTACATTATAAAATTGCACTCCTATCAGGTGCGCAAGAAGAGTTCACCACACTAACTGACCATAAGTCTCTTGTTGAGAATGCCGCCATTCACCATGTTTTGATTTTGCCTTTGGTGGGTTATTTTGAGGACAAATCTCTATCTTTTGCTTTTGCCTCTCAAAATGAGTCTATGCCCAAACTGGGAAATAAAATTGTTTGGTTTCCTGACTCTGCACAACTCAATTGCCCCACTCCTGCTTGTGGTAAGTGATTCAACCATCCATGTACTGTTTTGTGGTAAAGCTACACAGCATATATTCCTTTTCATATTCACCAATAAAAATTAAGTTCTATTCAAATTTTTGTCTTTGTGTCTTGCAGTACTTTGGCACCTCTCTCTAGCCACAACTAGTAGAGATTATTCATCCAGGGCCACAACTTAATTGCATAGCCTTCCCTTCCAACTAACTGAGACTTAGTACAAATCCAATCCCAAGGTCAGGATTCCCTGTTGTGTATCTGTGTTGCACCTCAAAACACAACAAAAATGGTGCTCACTACAGAGGCTGTAAGCCCCTTGGTTATCTCTTTTGCATCCACATTTTCAGGTCCTTTGCCTCCTCCTACACAAGAGCCAACTTCATCTGAAATTATCAGTCCTCCTATCAAAGAAGACATCACAGACCCACCCATTGTCCCTACTGTGCTGAATCTTTGGAATGGTCCCCGCCTAGTTACTTACCCCATGGGCACCCCTAACTTAGAACAAATAATGGTGGTAGCCCTTGGGATAGCCCGTGAAGGAGCCATCCCTTGCCTCCAGTTGCAGTTCAGTCGGACTGAATACTATAAACTGATTGTGGCTCTGCAATTTCCACAGCATCTACTCTCAGCAGCTGGCTCTGATGAGCATCTATTGTCTTCCTTTGTACAACCTGCCTTAGCCCACCATCAAATGGTGTTAGGGCTCCACGTTCAAGAGATTTTTCTCTACAAGCAGCTGTTACTCATCACTGGGACCAGTTTGCGGCCTACCAACAGTGGATCCACTCCCAGTTTTCCTTGGTATCAGACAATCAGTGCAACTCTGTCATCTCCCAGATCTGCTTGGTTAATTCCATTGAACAAATGCGCCAGTCCCCCCTGAGTATGTTGGGGAGCGTCTACATGGATTTCACCAGTTGGAATAGCCCTGGCAAACCCAAGTAGACTCCACCTTGAATGCTTATCTCACCTATTTCAAACAACTTTTACAGCAGCTGTCAAAATCACAGGCTTGACCCTCCAGCAAGGTTCCAACCAAGCGGGTTTGTGACCCGCAATCCAATTATCTGGTCACTTGAAGCCAGACTAGGAAGTCAACTCAAATTATTAAATCTAACAACATGAACAGATGATGATCCTCTATGGTGAATACCTTGTTTTGGCGCTTGATTCATTATCAGGATCAAGCTACCCCCTTCTTCCATCCAACTGTGTAATCACCAATCATGTTCCTGTTATCCATTGATTCACATGAACTATATAATCACTATCTCACAATAAAGATTATCATCTATCTTCTAAATATTTTTCCCCGTGTAACTCTGCTAAAAAAGCACAGTTACAACATTTGTAGCACAGGTAGGCTCTCCATCCTACCTTATATTGAAAAATTCTGCCTGTTGCCCGCACACGCCGCAGTCAACAAATCCTTGACAGAATTATGTCTGTCCTCCTGCCCAACTGGAATCTGTACACTCCTGGGACCGTGATACCCAATGATTTTGTCCTATACCAAAACAAAGTGATCCCGCTACCCGCCTTCAACGCCATGTCTGCACAAGGTTTCTTCCAAGCTCTGCCACAACCAGTTGAAAAAACCACCATGCCCGCCTATGTAGCCCAAAGACTACAAAGTGCTGCCTTGGAACCTTTTGTTGGGGCCAATGACAACACCACCGCCACATGGATCCAGTCCACTCAGAGCAAGCTAGCTCAGATGGAATGCCCACAGCAATTTTGGATTGCAGAGATTTTCATTTGCCTGACCCATGATGCTGGACCCTGGTGCAAAAAGTGGCATGAAGAGCACACGGACAAGAACTGGGATACCTTTAAGAAAGACTTCCCGGAAAGATTTGTGCTAAAGAACACAGCGCTCATGATCATTTGCCAAGTAAAGAGCCTGACCCAGACAGGCACTGTAAAAGAACTCACCCGCGCCTACAAGGAACTCTGGCTTTGTGCACCATCCAACATAACCAAAGAAACAGCCATCAAGAATGAGCATCTCTTTGCTGACGTATATGGGACTTTTCAAAGAAAAATGACTGACGGCACGGCCATTCCCTACATTCCCACACATCAGCAGGTCAACACTATCCTTTGCTATCACAGAGATCTTGGACATACCAAGAGCAAAAATTTATATGAGTTCCTAAAACATAAAGCCTGGTGGCCAACCTTATACTGCAATGTCCAGGAAGTCCTAGACCAATATGAGGTGTGCAAAAAGTTTGCCAAAAGCAAAACCCCGTCAAATTCAGTACTTCCCATCCATACATAACTACCTTTAAAAGTATGGGCTCTTAACATTGTTGGCCCCATGCCAGGGAAACACAATGACAAGAAATAAATCATCAGTACCATTGACTTTGTGACAAGATGGCCAGTAGCCTAAGCAGTAAAGGCACACACCGGCAATGACGTTCAACGTTTTATTGGCAAAGAAATAATCAGCAAGTTCGGAAAGCCAGAACTCCTGATAACCAATGGAAGCAAAGAGTTAACCTCCAAAAACACCAATGTATACCTCACCAATAATGGGGTCAAAAACACAGGGACAACACCATACCACCCACAGGCCAATGGACAAGTAGAGCATCTTAACAGCAGCCTTGTGCAAGCCTTAGCCAAACTCACCGCTGGGAGACCTGAAGACTGGTATAAGCAGCTACAGACTGCACTACTTGTGTGCCAAACTGAGTGAATAGATCCACTGGAAAAAGCCTGTTTGAACTGGTATACAGCACACAGCCAAATATCATTCAAGCATTGATAGTACCTAAACTGGAAATTCCAAGTAATTTCCCTCCACGCTCAGACCCTCAAGTGATAGAGGCTAATTGCAGGCAAACAGACAAAGAGAATGAATGTCTGCAAAAGACATTTTTCCCCATCCACAATAGACATGAAGTTGGGGACAAAGTATGGGTCATGAATGTTGACAAGAGCAAGTTAAAACCTGAAAAAGTGGGGCCAGCAATCATTCTAAAGGTGAAAAATAACAACACTTACCTTGTACAAGGGCTTGGCAAATGTAAACAAGACAAAACCCTACACCATGATTGCCTACAACCCTGCAAAGCAATACAGAAACAACAAGAGACCATCCTACCAGATACAGAACAACAACTATTTCAATACAACGCCTGGGCTCCTGACAGCCTCCTTGAAGACCTGCCCCCAGAGGAGACCGACCTTCAGTTGGGGGGTGTCAAAACCGCAGGCTTGACCCGCCAGCAAGGTTCCAATCAAGCAGTTTTGTGACCCGCAATCCAATTATCCGGTCACTCAAAGCCAGACTAGGAAGCCAACTTGAATTACTAAATCCAACAACATGAACAGATGATGATTCTCTACAATGGATACCTTGTTTTGGCGCTTGACTTACTATCAGGATCAAGCCACCCCCTTCTTCCATCCAGCTGTGTGATCACCAATCATGTTCCTGTTATCCATTGATTCACATGAAGTATATAATCACTATCTCCCAATAAAGATTATTATCTAGCTTCTAAATATTTTTCCTCTTGTAACTCTGCTAAAACAGCACAGTTACAACACAGCTCAATGCGTTCAGCGCTTATTCCTTTGAGAAACTGCAACAAGTAGCATAATTTGCTGCTAAAGGCCTTAATGAACTCAGTATGGCTTTTGATCAAGAGTGAGCTGCCACCGCTGCTGCTATAGCCAAACTCCAGAGTCAAGTGAATGAATTAGCTACGCCCAAGACAGATGTTCTGCCCTATTCCCTGTTCTGATGACTTGGCGGATTGAGAGCAGAGAATATGGGACACTATTCAAGAGATATGTAGAACTAATCACAGTCAAGGACGTCCTGCTGAGGCGCCCCAACCTGACTCCCAGGTGCTTGAATTGACTGCTCAAATTGCGGAGCTACAGCAAGAACTTGCCGCCCTACGTGAGATGATGGCAACTGCTGCTAGTCCAGTTGGGGTTGTCAATGAAGATGGTTGCTGCCCTGGATTACCTGGAGCCCCTCAAATCCAATGCACTAGGGAACTAATTGCCCTAGCTAACAAGGTGAATCATTTGAAGCAGGACCATACTGAGCTGGATAGAGACAAAAAAGAGATGTGTGAACTGATTGACTCTGTGAACAACAGGTTTGCCCCTTGCCTCTCAGTGGGGCCATCCCTTACTTCTCAACTGGCTGAGCTCTCCACAGTAGTGACCACCCAAGGTCAACACCTAGATGCTACTGTACAACAGACCACACAAGCTGTCAATATGGGTGCCTGTGTTGTTGAGACCCTGACTACCCTTGAAGAGAGTGTTTGTTAGCTATGGGCTAGACAGCCCCCCTCTGAATATGAAGCAGAATTTCCCCTGCGTATAAACGTACTCAATAGCAAAAATGGTGGTCCAACTCCCAAAGTACACTTTAAGCCTACCTTTAAGCAAGTCTTTGATCCCAGAACCTTGACCATTGCAGCTTTCCTAACTATCTATGAAACTGCCATGAGACAAGCATCAGATGAGGTTAAGAAGGAACATATTCTGACCTGTCTACACCCAACTTGGCAGGAGATGGTGGTACCTGAACTACCCACCATTGAGACATGGGAAGATATGAAGCAGCTTCTGATTGACAAGTTCAGTGGTGAACTTATCCTGAAAGTAAAAAATGACACTTTTATGCACATTGCTTTCAAGCCTAAAGAGACACTAGCTGAGTTTGCAGACAGATTCTACATGAAAGGACAACAACTGATAACAAGCAGACAGTTGACAGCCCATGAAGCTTACACGGCTTGCGCTCAAGCCCTCAAAGTTAACCAGCTTCTGTGTCTTCACTTAAAAGCCCATAAAGCTATGCTTTCCTCTATGAAGAGCATAAAGATGCTGTTGCAGGATATGCACCTTACCCATTCTGGAGCAGTTGTTAGGGAAGGTCAAGCTACTTCTAACTCTGGTTTGTCTTCCTGTGGTCCTTGCATTCTTACCATGAACTTGCAAAATTCTCCTTGACGCCAAGGTTGCCACAACTGTGGTCAGATAGGTCACCATTCCTCGAGTCTGCACCAACCCACAGGTTGAAGGAGATGATCCAAAAGAGCAGGCAGGAAAAGAGCAGTCAACCTAGAGGCAGAGACGCTCTTGGTTGACAATTCTCCCCAGTCTCTTTCAATCCCTCCCTCTATATCTGACTCCAAGCCTGCTGATAATGAGGCTCCTCCTATCCTCCTATTGTTCCACAATATCTCTGACAACTCTGACCTGGATGACTCTGATACAGACAACACCAATGCATATGGGTACTCTGTTCTGGCTGTTCCCAAAATCATTACAGTCTCCTATAAACTACGCTCAGGAAAGACTACAACTACTGCTAAGCCTTTACCTGAAGCCAAAGAAGTTTTCTCTTGCCCTTACCTCACTCAAGCTAAGAGGTTCCCAGTGCTAGTGGAATTGTCAGAAGAAGCTGCCAAGATTGCTGACGCTGTCTTTAAGAATATATCTGTTTTGCTCCCTCTCCAAACTGTTTATAATGAGTTCCCAGGATTAAGATGCATGATTGAGAAGTAGGACAAGGAACTAGCAGAGGCTCAAGATATCTTGGCTGTCCTTCCACCCTTTGGTTGCACTATCACTCAAGTAGAGATATCCATTCAAAAAGTGAAGATCCAGGCCGTTTTAGACACTGGCTTTCCAGTCAATGTTATCTCATCATAAACTTGTGAAGAAACTCAAGCTTGCCCCTGACCTTAATTTCCACTAGTTTATGGCACGGCTGGAAATTCTATGACCCGCGCCACAGGGGCTTACTCTACTCTACCCATGCGGTTTGGAAAACTTCTTCTAGCTGTGCCAGCAGTTGTCTTGGAAAATGAGAGTTTTGATCTCTTAGTTGGCACCCAGTTCCTTAGGGAATATAATGGGATAATCAACTTGAAAGATGGTTACCTCTCTATTCTGGGATACAAAGTCCCTCTGATCTTTGAAGAGCCAGTTAAAGTTCCCGGGAAGCACCTGAGGACGTGCACTTTGGAAAACCCCACTGGGGATTTCACCCTCAAATATTGCACCCACTCTTCAAACATAAAATGTCCATACATGGCTTTTCCCCTGTCTGAGGGGATCCCTCTCCTAGCCACGTCTGCTGTTATCATCCCACCTGGCTCCCAGGCCATCCTAGACTCCCAGATATCATATGAACTACCTGAACAAACCTTCTTGGAGTTGTACTCTCCCCCTCATTAGGGTGCAACCAACATTATCTCTGCCCTGGAATCCTAGATGTCTCCCATAAGGACCCTGTTCAATTGTTGGTAGCCAACCTGACTGCTCTCCCTATGACTGTGTCTAGGGGGCAGGTTGTTGGATATGGCAAGTTGTTGAGAGCTCCTGATGTCCAGTCTCTTCATCCCTTTGGCACGTTCCAGGATTTTAACCTACCATAAGATGAGCCTCAAGTCTTATCCTTGTTCACTGCACAAGACTTTCAATAGCTGTCATCAGTTCAACAGAAAGAGGTGCTAGACTTTCTAGACCAATTTACCGACATCTTTGCTAAGGACAGTACCAACTATGGGTTAGCCAAAGGTGTTATCCATCAGATTGACACTGGCAACGCCCCCCTTCCGTGCTAAACCTTATTGCTGCAGCCACGTGGAGGACACCCAGGTATCTAAAGAGCTCAAACAACTGTTGGACGCTGGGCTACTGGCACCTTCCCAAAGTCTTTGGGCATCCCTGCTACTCATCTTAAAGAAGAAAGATGGAGGTCATTGTATTGTGATGGACTACTGCTAATTGAACTCTTTGATCAAGAAGGACTTGTACCCCTTGCTGCGTATTGATGATGCTCTCCAACGTCTTAGAGGCTCTAAGTTTTTCTCAGCCATGGATCTAGCCTCTGTATACTGACAAGTCAACTTATCTCCTGAAGATAGAGAAAAGGCAGCACTTATTACCTCAGAAGGCCTTTTTGAACCCACTTGTATGCCCCAAGGACTCTGCAATGCCCCTGCTATATTTTGATGGGCTATGGACTCCATCCTACAAGATCTAAAGCTCTCTTGTGTCCTTGTGTACCTTGATGACATAACTGTATTAAGCACTACCTTTACCAATCATTTGGAACACCTCAAGGCTGTCTTCATCAAGATCCGCAAAGCTGGCTTGAAACTCAAACCCTCCAAGTGCTTCTTCTTTAAAGAACAACTTGAGTTCTTAAGCCATGAGGTCACTCAAACGGGAATCTGCCCCATGAATAATAAGGTGGAAGCCATCAACAAGATGCTACCTCCCACAAATATTTGAGAGGTCCAAGTGTTCCTTGGTATGATGGACTACTACCAACAGTTCATACCTGACTTTGCTGAACTGAGTGAACCCCTTGTCCAACTGCTTTGCAACGTCCCCTTTGAGTAGACTGACAGCTAGCAACAAGCATTCAAATTGTTGAAGGCCAAGCTCAAAGAGGCTCCTATCTTGGTCTATCCTGATTATGATAAAGAGTTCATCTTGTATACTGATGCTAGTGGAGTAGCTGTTGGGTGCCATCTTAGCCCATCTTGTTAACAAAGTTGTGGATTGATCTGTAACCTACTCTTCATGGGTCCTCAACAAGCACAAGAAGAACCTCAGCGTCACTGAAAAGGAATGTCTGGTAATGCTGCATGCTGTAAAACAGTTCAGAAATTACATCTATGGAATCCACTTCACGGTGGTCACAGATCACTCCTCCCTCAAACGGCTGCAACAACTAAAGGAACCTGAGGGTCAACTAGCATGTTGGGCTCTGCGTTTACAAGGGTACAATTTCACTGTGATACACTGTCCTGGGGCCCAACATCAGAACACTGATGGCCTGTCAAGGATGCCTATACTAGCTATCCATCCTGCTGATGCTGACCGCCTATATGAATTAATAGGATACCCTGACTCTTGGACCAATGAGCCAGAAGACATTTGCCTGGCGCCACAGACCCTATCCAAGGACACAGTAATTCAAGATAGACAGCTCTTCAAGAAAGTCAACAATGCCTATCTACCCTAAGTTTATCCTAGCATGAGGATAGCCATTATCCTCCAAGCTCACATTGACACTGGGCATGGGGGTATAGCCAAAACTCATGACTGGCTATGCAAAAACTTCTACTGGGAGAACAGGTGCCTTCTGATCCCTGATGTTCTTGCCTCCTGTCATTTGTGTCAACTCTAACATCCTTGTCCGTCCTAACACCAGTTCAAGCTCATCCTCCTAAGAATGCTTTCCACACAATGAGTATTGATGCTGTTGGGCCTTTCCCTTGGTCTAGGTCAGGATGTTGGTTTATCTTGTTTGCTGTAGACCGCTTTAGCAAGTAGGTTGAAGCCAGAGCAACAAAAGATATAACTGCTAAGACCACGGCTACTTTCTTGCTACAAGACATCTTCTATCAACACGGATGCCCTCAAGTCCTGCTTTCTGACAATGGTACCAACTTTAATGCTCACCTCATCACATCTATTATCAAAGCTATGGGTACCCACCAATATTTCTCCGCATCATATAACCCTTCAAATAATGGAACTGTTGAACAAACCAATTCCTCCCTGGTGTCCACAATGATGAAACTCATGTTCTCTGACACTGCCAATTGGGATATATTCCTCCCTGCTGCCCTCTTTGCTTACCAACTTAGTAAACACCAAGTAACTGGTCAGTCCCCTTTTTCCATGCTGTATGGACGTGAAGCTGTCACCCCCTCAATCTTGGGACCCCCCTTGATAAAATTTGATGTGTCTGCAAATCCTGAGGCCCATGTTAAAGACTTAACCAATTGTATCATTGACATCCAAGCAACAGCTTACTCCACTGCTTACAAGGTTAAGGCCCTGGAGCTCTCCCCATCCAATGCTGCTAGAGCCCCCCTCCCTGAGTATCAAATAGGCAACTTGGTTCTCTACTACCAGAATCATACAGGTGGTAGAGCTCATAAGCTGAATTTCCTCTGGATTGGGCCCTGTGAAGTCACCTTTAAAAAAGGCGTTGAGTATACCGTGAAATTGCTGTCTTCTGGACGTCCTTTTGCCTGTGTTCACTCCAAATTTCTCCACAAATATCAAATCCCTGTGTCCAATTTTGAGGGGAGAGATGTTGGAAATTGCACCATTAATGCTATTTTGATATGGCCTTCAAATAATGATAGCTGCAAAGAGTTGGATGGTTTTGCTTTTGATTTCAGGAATTCCTTGCTTTCTGTAAATGAGTTTGTGCCAATATCCACCCATTCTGGAACACCATACCTTCCCTTGTCTGATCCTGGTATGACCTCATCCCAACGTGACCCCCTCAGCCACTCTGTCTTTCTAATGAGTGATCACTGTCCCTTGCCTACTATTTAAGTAGAATCAAATCTCCTAATAAAGACAAGTTTATCCACATTTTTGTTGGCTTTAATAATCTTCAAGCTTTTTTCTGTTCTTTCTGCCAAAAGGACTTTCACACCTTGTATTCCAGGAAATTAAGGTACATGCCCTTAATTTTGCCCTGAAGGCTAACCCAAGGCTAGCTTCAAACCTCAAATCTTTTGTTATAATGATTTCCCGCTGTGTCCTCCTGGATGTCATCCCCAAGAGCCAAACACAACAGAGGTCAACTTAGATTACTAAATACAGCAACAAGAACTAGTGATATTTCCAGCTTACTGGACAGCTTAATTTGGTGCTTCACTAATTACAAGGATCATACCACCCCTTGTCCAATCCCACTGATTGATTGTCTCAATCTTGTTTCTCTTATAAAGATTTATCCCAACTATACGACAAATGTGGTAAGTTTGACTCCCTGGTGATCAACTCCCTGGTGCTTGACACTATAGTAAAGTGAGAATTCAGCTTTTTCCCTGAGCAACAACCGGAAATTGACACTTTTTTAATTAACAGATCTTGATGTACTGAAAACTTTTAACATAAAAAATTAAGCCTTACAGCTATGGTATACTAAAGTGACCCCAGAGAGCTCAAAATTGTAATAAAAATAGTTTTTTATTAATAAAAATTTGGATAAATAAGCAACTATTTCTCATTTTAATATGTAATTTACACTCTTTATTATAAAAATATTCTTTATTGCCATAAAAATTAAAATTCCAATGAACCAAGAATAAACAAAAAACACAACAAATAAAACTATACAAAATATGAAGAAATATAAATCTTTATTTGATATAGTTTATATAAGCACAACTGTGAATTCATAAGTTTTATTAGTAAATTAACAAAAATTTAGACTTTTCACTTAATTTTAACTTTAAATATTCATCTCAAACTTACCATGTATACATAAAATACTCACTGCTATCTAATTTAATCAAAAAAATTTAAAATTAAAACTTAAACTGAGTGATCAAAACTAAAAAGTAAAAATTAAAGTTAAAAAAGTTAAAAGTTAAAACCATAGAAGCAAGCAAGTTTACTCTTCACCCTTCTTCCCCTTTTTCATTTTAGCCCCTTCCAGGAGGGCAGTGGCAATAATCTCAAGCTGCTGCTTAAGATCAGATGCCTTGTATTTGTGCTTAGCCGCACCCTGGATGGGCTTGGTGAAGAGGGTCAAGTGGGTTGTAGGCTTGGTGGGGAGACACGGTTGGCCAAGTCACGCAGCTTGGAGATGGGTTTCTCCTGCTTGTGCTGCAGAAGGGAGAAAAACTTGTTAAACTTCAGTTGAAGCCCAAAGTTGGCCTTGAGATTCTGGTGATAAGCCTCTAGCGCCAAAGTGGTCTTGAGCTCACCATTCATTGCCACCTAGTATACATTACAACTGGCCTTGGCTCTGGCCTTGCCTCGCCTCTGTGCAACAACCTTTCCAATCCACTGGGGCTCAAATTACTCAAGATAAGGCCTGAACTCCAAATACTTTGCTATGTAAGGATCCTCTGAGAGAACCTCAAACCCCTGCACAGTGTACTATGGCTTTAAAAAAGCCAAGGCACTGAATTGTGCCAGCACAAATTTGCAGGTGTCTGAAGTGTCCCTCCGGCTCAACCTACTAAGCTTGGCATGGGCCTGCACATTTCAAGCAGCTTCTTGGAA
Organism: Entomophthora muscae; assembly: GCA_014839935.2. NCBI lineage: Eukaryota > Fungi > Entomophthoromycota > Entomophthoromycetes > Entomophthorales > Entomophthoraceae > Entomophthora > Entomophthora muscae. The sequence continues at coordinate 459,501 of QTSX02000012.1, read as the reverse complement.
GAAGTGGAAGTGGCACCCCTGCATCTCCTGCTAAACAGCTGCTCAAATTCATTGAACTGAGCAGGCTCAAAGTCCATTATACACATGTGAGGCCCAAGAGCTCTTAGCCTTACCTTTTCCTCCAAGTCCAGGGTGGCCTGGTCCTTCTCAGCAACAGGAGAGTTGGCGCAGATGTGAGGGGGGGTCTGCTTGCCATTATTTTCATTTTCAGGGGGAAGGAGGGAAAGCACTTGGCAGAGGATGGAGAGCACACAGGTATAGATGGACTTGGTGGCCCCAGGGAGGAGGAAGAAAGCAAGTGGAATCACCTGGATGTCAACCTGGGCATGGATCATCCAGAGCTTCTTGAACATCCAGGGGCAGGTGGCAAAGGTACCATCAACTAGCCAGGTTGAAGCCCTTTTTAACTCCAGCGGGTTCTGTTGAGTGGCATAGCAGATTATGTGGTCCTTAGTGACAGGCCCATTGTCATGGAGGAGGAAGCACTCCACACTTGGAAGCTGCTTAAGCTCATGGGTGAGCGTAAGCTCCAAGAGGACATCCAAAGCCTTGGGAGGAGGGGGGATTGGCAGCAATACACTTATTGCTGATGAACTTAACAAGTTGCTACTGGGTGGGTATCAGCTTAAGGTTGTTAGACGTCAGGTGTTGGAGGACCTTGATGGCCAGATCTGAAGTGCGGAGGTTGGTAGAGGTTGGGATGACTTGGACCAGGTGCCACTTCAGCATATAAGTGATCAGATGATTGGGGGGCTCACAGGTGTGCTCCTCCTTTTCAGCAGTAACCCGCTCCCAACCCTTGGTGTTTAGCCGGGGCCCGCAAGTCTTGTCCTCACATACAAAGTGCTTACTCTTAGTGTGGGGTTTTTGGTTATTACAGTTGAAAATGTAATTATCAGAGACATAGCCTGGGCCGCCCTTTACTGGCATGATTGGGAAGTAACAGGGGAAGCGCTTGGGAATTTTGAACTCTCTGTCCACGTTGCAGATATTGTGGATGGCCAGTGGATCCTAAGCCACATGACCAGAAGCTTTGAACTTCTTGGTGTACTCCTCAGGCTTGTCTTGGGGATCAGATGAGGTAGGAGGGGAAGAGCCATTGGGAGGGGGAGGGGAAAGATTCTTGGAGGCCTGCTTGGATGCCTCCTTTTTCTTACCACAAGAAGAGGTGGGCTCCTTGGCAGCATTTGACTTCTTGGTATGTCACTCCTTGGTGGGCTCAAAGTTGGCCTCTGAGTGATAAAAGGAGTGGTCAGTAAGATCACCATCAGATTTATTGGGAGAGGAATTTTTGGGGGAAGGTGAAGGGGATGTGGAAGATGAGGGTGGAGGAGTAGGAGGAGATGGAGTGGAAGGAGATGGGGTTGGAGACTTTGCCTTTGCAGGCTTCTTGGCACACTTGGAAGTGGAGGCAGTTTATTTGGAGCCTTTGGAGGCTTGGCGCTTGGGCTGTTGGCTGTTCTTGTTTGATCTTGTCTAAAGAAAAGTTTAGTTTTGTAAATAAAACAGTATGAAAGATATGAAACACAGAGGTAAAGCAAAGTAAACGTTAAATGAAAAGTATGTAAATAAAGATTAATTTATCAAGAAAAAACATAACAAAGTAAATAGAAGGAAAATAGAAGCTCAAAGTATAGATATAAAGGATAAAACATAGAAAATAAATGAATTTATGATGAAGCATCAAAGATGTTAGGTTCAGCATGACATCTTAGTGCTAAATCAATGTAAAAGTATAATTAAAGATCAAAAAAGTATATAAAAGTTATATGGAGAGTAGCAGAAAAAGTAGTAGATTATAATTGCAAAAAAAATAAAAAAAAATATTTTGTGGAAATTTTTTTTATTGGGAGTTGAAAATTCAAATCATAGTAAAGTGTCAGGTTAGGCACTGTCAATCAGCTGGGAAAAGCTGAATTCTCACTGTTGAGCATGCTGGAGTCGAGCAGAAAAATCAAATTTACTATGTTTTTTACATATAAAACTTGATTAAATTTAAAACAGGTTCAAAAGTTAACCCAAAAGCAAGGCAGTTTCATATGATCAAAAATAAAAAACACAGCATAAGTTAAAAAATTAAATGAGTAGGAAGGTGTTTATTAGTGATTAGGGCATGCTGTGAGGAGCTGGGAGTGAATTATTTACCATAGTGTTGGTTACAATGTTAAGAAGCTCTCTGTACTAATCCCCAAGTTAAAGTGTCAAGTGGATGAGTGTTGAGTGGTACTCATAGTGCGTCACATATTAATTTAGCCTTAATTCCAAGCCTTTGATTAGTTAAATCCAAAACCAATCAGGTGGCAAGTGGATAGAGTCAAACAGAGGGGGAGTCGAGTTTCCGTTTTTTATAAATTACATATGAAATCTCTTAATAAATAAGGCTTAATTTATGTGGCACCACTTAATCCACAAACCTGGGAATGACATAATATAAAACAAGTGTGGTATTTGATTAATGTCTATACCACTAAATCCAGTATAGTGGTGCTTGGGAGCCTAATTGACAACTATGGACACTGATAATAAAAATATAATAGTAAATAAAAAATTTTATATAAGCGCATATGTATTTTATTAATAAATTAAAATTTTTCTTAAAAAGTGTTGAACTAGTCACTTTTTGTTTTAGAGTGTCAAACACAGGTTTTTTTTTCATTTCTACTAGTAACTTTACTTATAAATTGCCCCTTAAATGGGTATTTTAGCTAACCGAATTATTAAACGGAGTCAAATTTGAGTGAATTTAAACTTGGTTTTTGGGTTTGAACCCCAAAATTACTAGTAAAAATTAGCTTAAAATCAGTTAAGCTGAAAATACTAATAGATTCACTTATGTGGCACTCGAATCCTGGTACTTGACAAAGTATTGAGTACCAGGGAGTCGAACTTACCACAGTTGCCCACAGTTACAACATGGTTGTATTTTTCTCTAGGACGAAGGCCAAAAGAAGTGAAATGTAGCCTGGGGTTCAGGGCCTGGAACTTATGTGAATTATTTTTGCGGATAGTTTTAGAAAATCCTGGCACTTCTATCCCCTAGGTCCAAATGCGATGGTATAACACGGGGTCCGGGATTTTAAATGTAGTTTCAATTTAGAGTGCGGAGATGATATCGGATTTTAGTTCTTAGGATAACCTTGTTCGAATCAAGGTTGGTTTATTGGAAGCTTTAATTATCGGTTTCTTTTTTTAATTTATTGCGGTTGATTCGATAGCTGAGGTCCAGAAAATCTATTTTTCGCTGGTTGGGGTTTGTTTTAGCCCCGTTGGGGGGTAGTTTCGATTCTGTACGTTCGACTTTAGGTGCTTCGATCCAAGAGACTTTCCGTTGGGATAACCCCCTGGGTTTGACTCGGGCTAAGTTATGGACTACTTTTCAGATCGGATATGACAGTAAACCCTTGTTTTAGATATACCTCCAACCAACCCCCACACTGCAGGGTTAAACGTTAATCAATGGATGCAGGTTAATATTGGGTCGTGGTTTGACATCAATTCACCCCCTCACACAAGGCCCCTCTGCATGGACTACGCAGTTACTTAATCCCACTTTGATTCATTACTTGCTTCAACATGGCAGAACCCACTCTCCACGAAACTCAGACCGTCTCTTTCTTTGACTGCGACTTTGGCTACGGCCTTTCTGACTACAGCAACCAGCCCAAGGAACAATACGATGTAGTCCGCCATGACTTGCTGTGCGATCCAAACGCCAACTTGGAGCTCAGTGCCCTTGATATGTGTATGCCCCGCACTTGGTTTCCGTTGACGTATGCATTTGAGAACAAGGATAAGAAGGCAGATTTCATGAGCCCAGAGAAGTTGAAGGCATCCTTGGCCAAAGCTCTCGCCATCGTCCCCGCCTTTTCCGGAAGATTGACATGTGAGAGCGGCGGCTCAGCCTTTGACTTCTTCATGCCCAAGGCTCGCACCCACGTTCAACTCAACAACAAGGGAGCGTGGTTTGCTACCGACACCATGAAAACCCCCTTCAGTGACATGCGGACAAAGTATCTTGGCAAAGCGCTGCTCCCCGGCCAGTTCTTCTTTAATCGGCTTCAGAAAGAGATCCTAGAAGCCAAACATGGCAATGCTGATGTGCCTCTCCTGGCGATCAAAGCGATTTACTTTGACTGTGGCTCAGTTATAATGACAGTTTACTTCCACCATCTTATTTGTGATGGAACTGGGATACATAAATTCATGCGGGTATGGGGACAGTTGACGAGGGGTGTCACCCCTGACCCCCTTACCGACAGCCGGCACCTTGTTTCCAAAGTTCCTAAACTCAACGCTGAAGAAGCAGCCATAGTTCAATGCCAATTTGAGAGGGAGATGCCGCCTCAACCCAACATGTCTGACATGATGCTCTGCGATGTATCCATCCCGGACTCCCGCCTGAAGGAGCTCAAGAACGAGATCAACGCAAAGATCGCCCCGCAATTTGTCTCGAGCGACGATTTATACTTCACTATCCTTGCGCGCATGCTGCTCCGCTCCCGCAACAACGGCGAGGATCCTAAGTACGTCCGTACTGCCAACATCCGAAAGAAGCTTGGCCTGAACGAGTCCGACTTTGGAAACTTTGTTGGCGTTCTCCGAGAAGGGCCAGTGAAGTTGGATATAATTCTTAACTCTCCCCTGGAGGAGGCGGTCCTTTACAACCGGAAAGCTTTGCTCGATTTCCATGCCAAAAAGGTGATCCGGACCGTGCGCGAGTACGTATCCGTTGACGTATCCGCCGTTCCCGAGCAATTGAACAACATTGACGGCTCACGCGACCTTGGCGCCACCAGTCTCGCGGGGTTCCTCCCCGAGAAGCTCGACTTTGACAACTCCCCCGCCTCCTACCTCTTCGGGTGCTACTACTACAACGGAGCATTCACCATCCTTCCCATTTTTGATGGGAAGTTCAACGGGGTCGCGTGCGTTGATAAAGATATCCTAGACGCGTTCATCTTCGACCCCGAAGCAAAGAAGCTTGGATTCACAGTTACTCTCATGAAGAAGTATCTGTTTAAATAAGCCAAACCCCTCGTTGCTATCATGGATGGGTTTTCTGGCTTCCAATTCCGTTTAATCATTCCTTCTTGATGCCAAGATACACGTCACATGAAAGCTTAACCAGCTATAGACACTTCTTATCAAACTGAGTATTTAAACAATTAAAGTATACTTATTTCATTATACCGATGCTGATGTAATCCATGCCATCCCAGGTGTATACTTTGGCTCGAGGATAGTTTAAAAGACCCACGTTAAAGGCAGATCAATTTAAATCATCCAATCTGACAGATTTTTTTCGATCCCCTGCTTATAAAGCTACACCCTAGAATAAACCTGGATCATCTCAGTAATCCATGTCTAACTTTTAAAAAATCAATCCTGTAGAAACTGTGCTCGAGTTACCTAAAGTTTCCCCCTTAATAAGCCTGACAAGCTTTATATCTCAATAAATAACTTATTTAAAACCCCTGGAAGCCTTTTATTGATATTTCCAATAACTTACTTCCCCTTTATACTTAGGAGGGGTTTTATTGAAAGCGAATAAGAATTCAACCTTTACTCTGAACCCAAACCTGTGTTTCATTCCAATCCAAGGGAAATTTACACCAAACCCTCCCACATATACCTTAAAGACTGTCGCCCAAAATTGGTCGGAGGCCTAGGACTCATGGGTGGGATATGCCATCTTAAAACGCCATCTAGAAAGAGACCATCTTGCATTTTTTTGAGATGGCATCAGGATTTATATCAGCAAAATTAAAAAAGCTTAACAAAAATTATTAAATAGTTAACTTTTACATATTGGTTTCCAATACAGCATCTCAAAAAACTGTATCACAAAAATGCTATCTCAAATAAAAATTAAAAGAGTGTTATCCAAATAAGATTTTTTGAGTATGAAGACACTTAATAAATACCCTAAAATATAGCATCTCAAAAAACTGTATCACAGAAATACTATCTCAAATCAAAATAAAAAGTGTGCTATCCAAATAAAGATATCAAAACTTGGTGTACCCCACTACAGAACTACCCATTTATAGGCACCACCCTAAACAAACAAACAGTGCCGCAGCGCCAATTAGTAAAAGCCTCAGGTGCGGCTTACAGATATCTTTTTTACTGCACCACTGCTTTACTTTTAAGTTTGGTGCTATAACAGCGCCAGATTCAAATCCCCAATATATGAACTCCACTAATCAATCATATTTATAAGCACTAAAAACAGAAGAATAATAAAATAATTAAAAGCTTAATATAGAAAAAAGAAACAGTATGATAACTATGAATAATAAGAAAGAATACTGCAAGTTTATTGCAGACACAGGTTTAGTGAGAGTTGCCTCTTGTGTTGGGGGCCCTCTACGCTGCTGAGTGGAAGACATAGCAGGAGGAGAGGCCTGCTAGCTGGTGGGGTGGGGATGCTTGGCAGGGCGCTGAATGTTAATTACTGGGCACTCATGAGTGGGCATAATGTAGCAGTTGTTGTCCAGGTGCTGGCGCACATGGGCCAGGATTACCAACATTTGGGCCCAGGTCAACTGTGAGTTACACAATATAGAAGACCAGTTGCACAAGGGAAGTCAGATTTGGCTGACTGGCACCAAACAGCTCAAGCCACCACAATCAGAGAACACAGCACCTATGGTGAAGCAGTCCATAAATGTATCTTTAATGTAGGAATAGGATAGAGGTAAGGGGACACAGAGCTGATAAGCCAAGGAGTAGTAATGCTCCAAGCAATAACCAGTGTACCCAGGCTGGCTTCTCTGGGGGATATCACATGAAGTGGCAAGTTGCAGCAGCCAAGGGAAGATATAAGAAAGCATCACCAGAACCCACTGCCTGAAGAAACGCCTTAAATGCGGCAGAGAAGCAACAGTTGGTGTTGGCTTGGACAGGCAAGTACAAGGTCTGGTGGAAACTTGGGTCTGCCGCAAGCTCAAGAGCCCAAACCTGAGCTAACTCATCAATATAATCATTGCAAATGGTAATGATGTGGGTATGCTGAGCAAAAATTTCACTGGGTATACGGTAGCTGACTGCAGACCTAGACAAGCTTAGAAGCTAAATGTATGCTTCATACTGAACGTGGTACAACTTGCCTGTTCAAATTGGTGTCATTGCATTCTCATCAGAATGCAGTGCCTGTACAAAGCTGTACATTGTCTCCTCATGGTGGCAGATCCCAAAATTGCTAAGAAGGTTGGGGTGGTCTATCACCACATCATTGGAGTTTTGGTGGGCACAAAGCATTGCAGACAGGGTAGCAGGAGGCGCACCAGTAGGAAGAAGGTGGTGAGAAAAAGAAGGACAAACAATATGCTGGCTAGCATTTTCTTGGGCGCTATGGAGGGAAGGACTATCCTCAAACTTGGAGTCCACGCCAAGAGAATTCCAAGCAGCAGAGTTGTGGTCAAAACTATGTTACAAACCAGCCACAGTGGCAGTACAGTGCTGCTTTCAAAATTGACTATTGTTAGCCTAAAGTCAATTCATGAAGGCAACATACACCAACTGTGGCATTTAAAAAAAGGCATGTCAATCCACCTTGTCCATCAAAATCATTGTTGTGTTGTACTCCTGACACATGCTGTTGTTGCTGTTGTTGGGATTCATAGGAAAAAGAAAGAAAGTAGTGCTTGGTAAAATGGGGGATGTGTTAGGATTTTCTGACCAAGCAATGATGCCAATCATGATGGAGCTCACATGATAGAATAACTGCAATCTCATTGTCATAAATTAATCATATAAAATTTATATATATTCGATTGGCAGTAGATTTTGGATCATCACTGAAGAATACCTAATGAAAAGCACTGCCACACTGTCCTAATCATACATAAAGTGCTGCCACGCCGCATAAAAAAACTTCAGGCACCACCTTACTTTTACATCTGGAGCCGCTGCAGCACCAGGTTTGAATACCCCAAAATGGTAATCTCTTAATTAATCATATTTTTAAGTACTAGTCTCAAAAGGATAATCTCAAAAGTATATTTTGGATCACCAGTAGATTTATGATTGTTATGAAAAAATCCACCCAATAAAAAGCAGCACCTGTAACTTTTATTAGTTGGCACTGCAGCACCTGGGATTTTACCAAAATGACATGGAAGCACTTATTCTTGGCTGGTTTGTCATAAAAATCATTCTTTTATGTGATAAATCCAAGCCTTTCCCTTATTAATTGAGATAAAGTATGGTATTAATTTAAGATCACACATAATAAATTAAACCAAATTGGTGCCACTTTGATAGTACTATCCCCTGTAACACAGCCATTCAAAAAACTGCTTTATAGGCTAGCTTTATTCCTTATCATAGTATGAACTTTATTATTTGGGTTTAAACAATAAAATGTTTTACTAGTGATTTTATATAGTAATGAGGGTGTTTCTATTGTCCCAAAATATCCCATTACAAAATCCACAAAGCTTCTAAGCATCCAATAGGAGTAGCACCCACCAATGCGGTACTAATAACTAACCTTTTTTAATATATGTCACCATAGGACAGTATATAGATCACACCATCACAAAATGACTGTTTACACCTTTAAAAGTACAATTCAGCACCAAATTTCACTTAAATAAAAAATGTAAGAAAGCATATGAAACTTTGCATGTAGTAATTTTTTATCTCCTCTAAACAACTGGGACTTTTTTACCCCAGTTGTATAAGCTAGCTCTAAAGACTGAAAGTTTTACTCTTTGGCCTGGTTGAGGTAGCTCCACCATGGATTTCTTAATTAAATATAAAAATGATTAAAACCACTATGTTTTTGAGCTTCAGCATCTCAATTACATCATCTTGAAAACACCATTTTGGCCTCAAGTTTTCAGCCAAAGCTCAAAGTTTTGAGTACTTTCACTACTTATAAAAAGATTTTTTTTGCATAATAAAAACTTAAAATTTTAATGATGTATATTTTGAGAGTTTTTCTACAATAATAAGCAAAAATATGTTTAATTTTTTATGTTGCAAACATTCTCATGTTTTAATTTGAAAACTGTCTCCAAGTTTGAACTTTCTGATTCAAATTCACCCTTAGATGCCTCCCAAGCCTACCATCAATGCTGCCCCCAAGGCCCCCAAGAACAAGGCCGCTCTAACTCAAGCAAGAAAGCCCAATGCTACCCTCTCCAATCATCCTGTTGTGTTCTGAGGCGCGGCACAGACACACAACAGGAGATCCTAACCTTAGGATTGGATTTGTACTAAGTCTTGGTTAGATGACAAGGAAGGCAAATGTGTTTACCTGGCGGCCCTGGAAGAATAATCTCTACTAGTTGTGGCTAGAGAGAGGTGAAGAAGTACAGAAGACACAAAGAAAAAAATGTGAATAGAACTTAATTTTTATTGGTGAATAAGAAATGGAATATATAGTGGTTAGTAATACCACAAAACACTACCAGGACGGTAGGATCACTTGCCACCAGCATTAGTGGGGCAAGTGAGTTGTGCAGGATCAAGAAACCAAACAATTTTATTTCCCAGTTTGGGCATAGGCTCATTTTAAGAGGTAAAAGCAAAAGATAGAGATTTGTCCTCAAAATAACCCACCAAAGGCAAAATAAAAACATGGTGAATAGCGGTATTCACAACATTGCCCTCCCCTAGATTGGCCTTAGGGGGGTAATATTTATAAAGGAACTTTGTGTGAACTTGAGCAAAAGGACAGCCACTGGAGAGGAGCTTTACAGTGTACTTGGACCCTTGCTTAAAAGTCACTTCTAAAGGGCCAATCCATAGAGAGTCCAACTTATGTGTGCAACCACCTACTCTGTGTTGGTAGTAAAGTACATGGTCACCAACATCAAACTCAGGCAGGGGGGAGCATCCAGCATTATCAGGAGAGAGTTCAAGCATCTTAGTCTTGTATGCAGAAGTGTAAGCAGTAGCCTGTATATCAATTATGTGGTTGACTAGATCCTTGATGTGGTCGTCAGGATTCATGGCTTTGTCAGAGGTAAGCAAGGGGCCCCCTAAGAGCAAAGGGGTAGTAGCCTCTTGCCCATATAACATAGCAAAAGGGGAGTATCCAGTGACACAATGTTTGCTAAAGCGGTATGCAAAGAGAGTGGCAGGTAAGTATAGGTCCCAGTTGGCAGCGTTAGAGTAGGTGAGCTTTCTCATGATGAAGACCAGTGTCAAAGTGCACGCTCAACTGCACCATTGGTAGAAGGATTGTAGGGGTAGAGAAAGACTGATGAGACCCAAAAGCTTTGATAACAGAGGTTACCAGCTTGGCGTTGAAGTTAGTCCCATTATTGGAGAGCAAAACTTGAGGACAGCCATGGCGGTAGAAAAAATCTTGTAGCAGGAAGGCAGCAGTTGTCTTAGCCGTGATATCTTTTTTTGGGCAAGCCTCTACCCACTTGCTGAAATGATCAACTGCAATCAGAATAAAGCAACACCCAGAACGTGAGCGGGGAGAGGACCTACTGCGTCAATGCTGACAGTGTGGAAGGCATGTTGTGGGGAACTAATCTGAACTTGTGGGCAGCAGCTCAAGGCCTTTGCAGCTGGCAATTGTGGTAGCTATCTATGACTTCTGGAATCAGCAGGCAAAGGTTCTCACAGAAGTAATTCTTTTGAAGCCAGTCAAAGGTCTTGGCAATGCCTCCATGCCCAGTCTCTTTATGAGCTTATAACACCACCAAGAGGCAAAGACTGGGTTGTACATAAAGCAGATACTGATCTTGTACCTTCTTGAAGACCTGATTATCGCGTATGAGGGTATCTTTGGATAGCTTGGACAAGGCCAGTTGTACTTCTTCTGTCTCACTTTCCCACAAAGACAGGTACCCAATCAGTTTGTATAACCGGTCAGCCTCTGCAGGGTGCAAAGCAAGAATGGGCATTCTGGAGAGCCCATCAGCGTTCTGGTATTGAATCCCAGGACAGTGGAGCACCGTGAAGTTGTATCCCTGCAGACATAGAGCCCATCTAGCTAGGCGCCCTTCAGGCTCCTTAAGCTGTTGTAACCACTTAAAGGAAGCGTGGTTAGTGACAAGAGTGAAGTGGGTGCCATATATTTAGTGACAAAACTGCTTGACTGCATGTAATACAGCAAGGCACTCCTTCTCTATGACACTATAGTTCTTCTTGTGCTTGTTTAGCACACAGGAAGTGCAAGCCACGGGATGGTCTACACCCTTGTCATCTATTTGGGCCAGTATAGCTCCAATAGCAAGATCAATAACGTCAGTGTATAGGATAAACTCCTTATCATAGTCAGGATACACAAGGATTGGCGCCTCTTTGAGTTTTTGCTTAAGGGTCTCAAAGGCTTGCTGTTGACTGGCGGTCCATTCAAAAGGAACATTACATAATAGCTGGACTAGAGGTTCACTAGTATCAGCAAAGTCAGGGATAAACTGTCTGTAGTAGCCCATCATCCCCAGAAAGACTTGTACTTCTTGCAGGTTGATGGGTGGAAGCATTTTGTTGATGGCTTCAACCTTCTTAGCCATTGGGTAAATTCTGGTCTGGGTTACTTCATGGCCTAAGAATTCAAGACACTCTTTGAAGAAGGCGCACTTGGAAGGCTTTAGTTTGAGGCCCGCTTCTCAAATCTTTATGAACACCTCTTTGAGATGAGCCAGGTGGTTGGTGAAGATAGCGCTGAAAACTGTTATATCATCCAAGTATACTAAGACGCACAACAACTTAAAGTCACAGAGGATGGAGCCCATGACCCTTTGGAAGGTGGCTGGGGCATTGCAGAGTCCCTGCGGCATGCAAGTAGGCTCAAAAAGCCCTTCAGATGTAATGAGTGCGGCTTTCTTACAATCCTTGGGCAATAGCTCAACTTGCCAGTATCCAGATGCCAGATCCATTGAAGAGAAGAATTTAGAGCCTATAAGGCATCAGAGGGCGTCATCAATACGCGGCAAGGGGCATGAGTCCTTCTTGGTCAAAGAGTTCAATTGGCAATAGTCTATCACAATACAATGACCCCCATCTTTCTTCTTTAGGATGAGTAGTGGGGATGCCCAAGGACTTTGAGAAGGGGCCAGCAGCCCAGAGTCTAACAGTTGCTTGAGCTCTTTAGATACCTGGGCGTCCTCTACACAACTGCGGCAATATGGTTTAGCACGGAAGGGAGGAGCGTTGCCATTGTCAATCTGATGGATAACGCCTTTGGCTAACCCATAGTTAGTACTGTCCTTAGCAAAGATGTTGGAAAATTGGTCTAGTAAATCTAGCACCTCTTTCTGTTGAACTGGGGACAGCTGTAGAAAGTCTTGCACAGTGAACAAGGATAAGAATTGACGCTCATCTTCAAGTAGGTTAAAATCCTGGAACGTGCCAAAGGGATGAAGAGACAGGACATCAGGAGCGCTCAACAACTTGCCATATCCAACAACCTGCCCCCTAGACACAGTCATAGGGAGAGCAGTCAGGTTGGCTACCAACAATTGAACAGGGTCCTTATGAGAGACATCTAGGATTCCAGGGCAGAGATAAGGTTTTTTGCGCCCTAATGAGGGGGAGAGTACAACTCCAAGAAGGTTTATTCAGGTAGTTCATATGATATCTGGGAGTCCAGGATGGCCTGGGAGCCAGGTGGGATGGTGACAGCAGACATGGCTAAGAGAGGGATCCCATCAGATGCAGGACAAGCCATGGGTGAACATTTCATGTTGGAGGAGTGAGTTCAATATTTGAGGTTGAAAACCCCAGTGGGATACTCCAAGGCACATCTCTTGAGCCGTTTCCTGGGAACTTTAACCTGCTCTTCAAAGATCAGAGGGACTTTGTATCCCAGAATAGAGAGGTAACCATCTTTCAAGTTGATTATCCCAATATATTCTCTAAGGAACTGGATGCTAACTAAGAGATTTAACTCTCATTTTCCAAGACAACTGCTGGCGCAGCTAGAAGAAGTTTGCCAAATAACATGGGTAGAGCAGAGTAAGCCCCTATGGCGCAGATCATAAACAGTCCAGCTGTGCCATACGTCTGGTGATAGTTAAGGTCAGGGGCAAGTCTGAGTTTCTTCACAAGCTTGAAGGAAACAACGTTGACTGGCAAGCCAGTATATAGAACAGCCTTGATCTTCACTTTTTGAATGGATATCTTTACTTGAGTGGTAGTGCAACCAAAGGGGTGTAGGACAGCCAAGATATCTTGTGCCTCTGCTAGTTCCTTATCCCACTTCTCAATCATGCATCTTAATTCCAGGAACTCCTTATAAGCAGTCTGGAGGGGGAGAAAAACAGATACATTTTTGAAGACAGCATCAGCAACCTTGGCAGCTTCTTCTGATGACTCCACTAGCACAGGGGACCTCTTAGCCTGAGTGAGGTAAGGGAAAGAGACAATTTCTTTGGCTTCAGGTAAAGGCTTAGCAGTAGTTGTAGTCTTTCCTGAGCGTAGTTTATAGGGGACTGTAATGGTTTTGGGAACAGCCAGAACAGAGTATCCATATGCATCAGCGTTGTCAGTATCAGAGTCATCCAGATCAGAATCATCAGAGATATTGTGAAACAAGAGGAGGATAGGAGGAGCCTCATTGTCAGCAGGCTTGGAGTCAGCTATAGAGGGAGGTATTGAAAGAGACTGGGAAGAATTGTCAACCAAGAGCGTCTATGCCTCTAGGTTGACTGTTCTTTTCCCGCCTGCTCTTTCAGATCAGCTCCTTCAACCCGCAGGTTGGTACAGACTTGAGAATGATGACCTATCTGACCACAGTTGTGGCAACCTTGGCGTTGAGAAAGATTTTGTGGGTTCATGGTAAGAATGCAAGGACCACAGGAAGATGAACCAGACTTAGAAGTAGCTCAACCTTCTCTAACAACTGCGCCAGAGTAGTTAAGGTGCATATCCTGCAACAACATCTTTATGCTCTTCATGGAGGAAAGCATAGCCTTGTGGGCTTTGAAGTGAAGGCATAGAAGTTGGTTTACCTTGAGGGCTTGAGCGCAAGCCATGTAGGCTTCATGGGCTGTCAACTGGCTGCTCGTGATCAGTTGCTATCCTTCCACGTAGAATTGGTCTGCAAACTCAGCTAGTGTCTCTTTAGGCTTGAAAGCAATATGCATGAATGCGTCCTTCTTTACTTCCAGGCTAAGGTCACCATCAAACTCATCAATAAGAAGCTGCTTCATATCTTCTCACGTCTTAATGGAGGGCGACCCAGGCACCACCACCTCCTGGTAAGTTGGATGTAGACAGGTCAGAATATGTTCTTTCTTAACTTTGTCTGAAGCCTGTCTCATGGCAGTTTCATATATAGTTAGGAAAGCTGCAATGGTTGGGGTTTTAGGATCAAAGACTTGCTTAAAGTTAGGCTTGAAGTGTACTTTGGGGGTTGGGCCATCATTATTGCTATTGAGTACGTTTATACGCAGGGAAAACTCTGCTTTGGCTTCAGAGGGGGGCTGTCTAGCCCATATCTGACAAACACTTTCTTCAAGGGTAGTAAGGGTCTCAACAGCGTGTGCACCCGTATTGAAAGCTTGAGTGGTTTGTTGTGCAGTAGTATCTAAGCGTTGACCTTGGGTGGTCACTATTGTGGAGAGTTCAGCCAGTTGCAAAGTAAGGGATGGCCCCACTGAGAGGAAAGGGGCAAACCTATCATTCAGAGTCAATCACATCATTCATCTCTTGTAATTATATATCCAATTCAGTATGGTTCCACTTCAATTGATCCACTTTGTTAGCTAGAGCAATTAGATCCCTAGAGTATTGGATTTGAGGAGCTCCTAATAAGCCAGGGCAGCAACCATCTTCATCAACAACCTCAACTGGACTAGCAGCAGTTGCCATCATTTCACGTAGGGCAGCAAGTACTTGCTGTAGCTCTGCAACTTGAGCAGTTAATTCAAGCACCTGGGGATCAGGTTGAGGGGCTTCAGCAGGACGTCCCTGACTGTGGGTAGTTGTACGTAGCTTGCAAATGGCATCACATATTCTCTGCTCTCTATCCACCAAGTCATCAGAAGCGGGAGAGGGCGGAACATCTGGCTTGGGCGTAGATAGCTCATTCACTTGACTCTGGAGTTTAGCTATAGTATCAGCAGTGGCAGCTCTCTCTTGTTTAAATGCTGTACTGAGTTCATTAAACCCGCTAGCAGCAAATTCTGCTACCTGCTGTAATTGCTTAAAGGAATATGTGCTGAATGCATTGAGTTGTTGCACGAGTTGTTTGAAGTCAGTGAGATAAGCATTTAAGGTGGAATCTACTTGAGTTTGCCAGGGTTGTTCTAGCTGGTGAAACTTGTGTAGGCGTTCTCTCACGTACTTGGGGATGGACTTGCGCATTTGTTTGATAAAATTGACCAAACGGGTCTGGGAAGTGACAGAGTCACGTTGGTTGTCAGATACCAAGGAAAACAGGGAATGAATCCACTGTTGGTAGGCAGCAAACTGGTCCCAGTGATGAGTAACCACTGCTTGCAGAGATGAGACTTCTTGGACATGGAGTCCCAACACCATTGGATGGTGGGCTAAATCAGGCTGCACAAAGGACAATAGTGAGTGCTCAGCAGAGCCAGCTCCTGAGAGGAGATGTTGTGGAAATTGAGGAGCCACAATTAATTTGTAGTATTCAGCCCAACTGAACTGCAACTGAAGGCAAGGGATGGCTCCTTCATGGGCTAACCCAAGAGCTACCACCATTACTTGTTCTAAGTCGGGGGTACCCATGGGGTAAGCAACTAGGCAGGGACCATTCCCAAGGTTCAGTATAGTGGGGATAATAGGCTGGTTGGCAATATCTTCCTCAATAGGAGGACTGGTTATTTCAGGTGAAGTCATCTCTTTTGTAGGCGGAGGCAAAGGACCTGAAAACGTGGATGCAAAAGGGATAACCAAGGGGCTTACAGCCCCTGTAGTGAGCACCATTTTTTTTGTATTCTGAGGCGCAGCACAGACACACAACGGGAGATCCTAACCTTAGGATTGGATTTGTACTAAGTCTTGGTTAGATGACAGAGAAGGAAAATGTGTTTACCTTGCAGCCCTGGAAGAATAATCTCTACTAGTTGTGGCTAGAGAGAGGCGCAGAAGTACAGAAGACACAAAGAAAAAAATGTGAATATAACTTAATTTTTATTGATGAATATGAAATGGAATATATAGTGGTTTGGAATACCACAAAACACTACCAGGACGGTAGGATCACTTGCCACCAGCATTAGTGGGGAAAGTGAGTTGTGCAGGATCAAGAAACCAAACAATTGAGCTTCCTGATTCAGTCATCAACTCATTTTGAGAGATGAAAGCAAAAGCAAGAGATTTGTCCTCAAAATGGCCCACTAAAGGCAAAATTGAAACATGGTGAATAGCGGTATTCACAACACAGCCCCTTAAAAAACCAATGCCAGCTTAGACCCCCAAACCTTCCCCTGAGACCAAGGCTGATAGCCCTACCCCTCCCCCACTCTCTATCACAGTAGTTTAAATAATGCCTGGTATTACCTTCCCTAGTCATAAAGTTTGAAATTCAGGCAAACTGTTAACCAGGTTAACCAATTTGATGGATCTGAACCAAATTGTGGATCAAAATGGGTTACTGCTGCTCCAGCTTATCAGCTGGATTTGATCACCCTGTACAAGTTTACACTGATAAATAGGTGTAGTACAAGAGTAACTTGATACAACATGATTTATCATAACAGTTGACAGAATTTAATTACTCTAGGTTTATGTGTACTGGAAAAATTACTCTCTGGATGATTTAGATGGAATAGGAGACATGGTTCCAGGTGGCATTGTTTAGTCAAAATTTGGTACATATTAGAAAATTTTCCCTGTTCAATTCTTAAGAGTTGAGTCCTCCCTAAATTACTCAAATAAATATTCTCCTTTTCAGACTTTATTTTAAAATTCATTCAGTAGTTGGTCTATCTACTACATCCCGTACAATTTGATCCTAAGTTGAATTGTTGCTGGAAGATGGGGACCTGCTGTGGGTGCTTTGTTGTCTGCACCTACTAATGTTACTCTGATGCCCCATAATCTTGGTATCTTTCCTGCAAAATCTGAAACAGAGATAGTTGTTCCTTCTCAACATCTCAGGTTTTATGCAGAAGACACTTTAATTATTTCCCAGGCCATCCATCTAGGACTTTTCTGGTTGGGTTGAGTCATTTTGTTGAGCCCTAGTGTATCCTTTGAAAATTTTACAAAACGGTATTTATAGCTTTGTTGGTGGTTAATCATCAACTATATGTGGATTCAGGTTGTGATTCCTCACCATATGGAGCCTGTTTCTTACTACCTTTTGATTTCTGTTACACTCTCCTTTTATCTACTCCCCCATCTTCCCAGGATAAGCACTTACGCTTTAAAGATGAAGATGAGAATAAAGAAGACTTTGAAAACAACTCTGATGACCATGGTTTAGCAGCCTCAGAGGAGGGACTCATCCTAGAGTGAGACTTACATGCAGTTTGCAACATCTGCAATGACAATGGGCAATTCAAAGTCCTGGCTGTTTTTACTGACTCACTTTCAATAATAACTAAGAAGGGGATGCTGGCTTTTTCAAGAACAGCTTCCTTTTCCCCTGCAATGACCAGAAAGGAACATGGTGCACTATCACTACTGCTGTGATAGTACAGGCTGCCCTGGACAATTAACTACAATTGGTTTTACCCAAGTCAAAGAGCTCACCATTGAGCATGACTGTTTGGGCTCTGATTTGATAATATATTATCTCATACTCTGGTAACTATGCCAAGCCAAGCCATACCATTAAACAAGGACATGACTTCATCTGAGTTGATCACTCATGCCTTCATCTATCTAAACGCAAATAAGAGAGAGGAAGTTGGAGAGCAGACCAAGCTTCAACGGTATGTGGCTGATCAACAGTCACCTGAGGCCAATATTGGTGTCAGAGCTAGAAATATTACAAAGTTTGTACTTTCAGAACGCCATGATACTACCATGTTTTGAAAGCCCTTTATGCTACACAATGATGGGCAAGGTTCACCAAACCAAATTTTGTGCTTTTCAATACAAGATGATCTTGTACGCCTTTTAAAGTGTGATACCTGGTTTGCCAATGGGACTTTTGCCTCTTGTCCAAAGCTATTTTATCAGCTTTGGGCCATCCATGGTCAGGATAATGAACACACTATCCCCCTTGTCTTCTTCTTTCTCACTAATGAAAGGGAGGAGTCTTACATTCACGCCTAGGATATACTCAAGCAAAAACTGGATGACATCTTGCTCACGCTTGATAAAAAACCAACTGAGAAGAGGGGCTACAAAAAGAAGAAGGCTAATCCAGAGGCCACCCAGGAACAAGACATAGCCAAAAAGGCGTCAGAGTCTCTTACCTATGTTTAACTCTGATGATTGACTTTGAGGAAGAACAGGCCAATACCTTTTTCAAGGTATTTACAAGCAGGCCCCAAGGCTGCTTCTTCTGCTACCTCCAGGATATGCACAAGAACATGAAAGCCCAAACCTCAATAAACTGGTGCTCAAGGATGGCTCAAAGAAAGCCAGGAGTATCTTCAATTGATTTGCTGCTCTGGCCATGGTCAGAAAAGAAGAAGTTAACCTTTTATATGATGAGCAACTCAAGGACAATTGCATTATTGAGCACCAAGAAGCATTTTTTCCCTTCATCCAATACTGTCGTGATCTGAGGCGCGGCACAGAGTCACAACAGGAAATCCTAACCTTAGGATTGGATTTGTACTAAGTCTCAGTTAGAATGACAGGGAAGGCTATGTGATTACCTTGTGGTCCTTATTGAATAATATCTGCTAGACGTGGCTAGAGAGGCGCCAAAGTATGTGGAGACACAAAGACAAAGATGTGAACAGAACTTAAATTTTATTGGTAGAAATGGAATGGAATATATACTGTGTAGCTTTACCACAAAACAGTACATGGACAGTAGGATCACTTGCCACAAGCATGAGTGGGGCAAGTGAGTTGCGCAGAATCAGGAAACTGAACACTTGAATTTCCCAATTTGGAGTCAGCCTCATTTCAAAGGGAAAAAGCAAAAGAGAGGGATTTGTCCTCAAAATAACCCATCAAAGGCAAAATTGAAACATGGTGAATGGCAGCATTCACAGCATTGCCCCCTCTAGATTGGCCTTAGGGGGTGGTACTTGCGGAGGAACTTGGCATACACAGGGGCAAAAGGTCAATCACTGGAGAGGAGTTTTACAGTATACTCTGATCCTCGCTTGAAGGTCACTTCCAAGGGCACAACCCACAACAAGTCTAGTTTGTGAGCACATCCTCCTACTCTATGTTGATAGTAAAGAACATGGTCCCCAATGTTGAACTCAGGCAAGGGAGATCATCCAGCATTTTCAGGAGAGAGCTCAAGCATCTTGGTCTTATATGCAGACGTGTAGGCAGTGGCCTGAATATCAATTAATCAGTTGACTAGATCTTTGATATGGTTTTCAGGGTTCATGGCCTTATCAGAGGAGAGTAGGGGGCCCCTAAGAGCCACGGAGTGTGGCTTCACAACCATACAACATAGCAAAAGGGGAGTATCCAGTGACACAATGTTTGCTAAGGCAATAGGAAAAAATAGCAGCAGGTAATTATAGATCCCAGTTTCAGAGTTGGAGTAAGTGAGTTTCCTCATGATAGAAATCAGAGTTAAATTTTCACACTCAACTGCCCCATTGGAAGAAGGATTATAGGGGGCAGAGAAAGACTGGTGAGACCCCAAGGCTTCAACAACAGAGGCTACCAACTTGGTGTTGAAGTTAGTCCTGTTGTCAGACAACAACACTTTGGGCAACCGTGGCTGTCAGGGCCCAGTAGGTCTTGACAGGTCTCCATAGGAAACAACTTACACAGATTTAATAAACTTCTCAAAATCAACTAAATTCAACTTTATTTTATTGAGCTAAACTTAGAATGATCACAAGCAGATCATTGTGAGCAATACCTTTATATAACATTCCATTAGATTCTTTAGAATCTTCCTAAATCTTCTAGACAGTCTTAGGGAATCTGCTGGTGACATCAGGCTGGAGGTTTGGGGCATCTTCTGAACATCATGACTCATGTTTCTTTGAAAAATCCTGCACATTGGGCTTTATATTTTTATTTTTTCAAATAGCACAGATCAACTCTCCTGGTGTTTGGCTTCAAAATGCGTGTTTGGAGTCCAAATCTGTCTAGTGGTTGCTGAGTTATGCTCAAATCAAGATTTACATCAATTCTTCAGCCTTGGTTGCATAATTTTGTCATTTCACACTGGTTAGGAAGTTCAGCTGGCAGCCAAACTTTAAGAAGCCATAACTCATTGTCTAGAGCAGCTAGGAAAGTCATCAAACTAGCATTAGGATTGTGGAGAACAGTAGAGTTTTCCAAGGCACTTTTTGTAACACAATATGTGTCAGGGCGTTTCCTGACAGTAGCAAAAGAATAAATCTTGCATCAGAAAGGTGGCAGTTGACTTGGAAGTGATATCCTTAGTAGGGCGAGCTTCTACCCGCTTGCTAAAATGATCAACAGCTATTAGGATAAAGTTGCAGCCAGAGCAGGAGCAAGGGAGCGGCCCTACAGCATCAATGCTAACAGTGTGAAATTGTGTTAAGGGGGGACTAGCTTGAGCTTGCAAGAGGCAGCTTGAGGTTGTTGGAGCTGACAATCATGGCAGCTAGCAATGACATCTGGAATCATCAGGCAAAGATTTCCCCAGAAGTAGCTTTTCTGGAGCCAGGCATAAGTCTTGGCAACGCCTCCGTGTCCTGTCTCCTTATGAGCTTGAAGCACCACCAAAAGACAAAGACTAGGCCATACATAAGGCAAGTAGTGGTCTTGGACTTTCTTTAAAAGCTGATTGTCACAAATGAGTGTGTCCTCAGATAATTGAAAAAGGGAAAATCAAACTTCTTCTGTCTTTTTCTCCCACAAAGAAAGATATCCAATTGGTTTGTACAACCTGTCAGCCTCAGCAGGGTGTAGAGAGAGGATGGGCATTCTGGACAGTCTATTAGCATTCTGATGTTGAATCCTGGGGCAGTGCAGCACAGTGAAGTTGTACCCTTTCAGGCAGTGAGCCCATCTAACTAGTTGTCCTTCTGTTTCCTTAAGTTGTTGTAATCACTTAAGCAAAGCGCGGTCAGTGACCACAGTGAAATGGGTGCCATACACGTAATAGCAGAACTGCTTGAAAGCATGCAGCACAGAGAGGCACTCTTTCTCCATTACACTGTAGTTCTTCTTGTGCTCATTCAGGACACAAGAGGTATAAGATACAGGGTGATCCACAACTTCATCATCCAGTTGAGCCAAGATAACTCCAATGGCCAGGTTGCTAGCATCAGTATATAGGATGAATTCCTTATTGTAGTCAGGATATACTAGGATAGGAGCCTCATTAAGTTTTTGCTTAAGGGTCTCAAAGGCTTGTTGCTGGCTGGCAGTCCATTTGAAAGGTACATTACACAGAAGTTGGACCAAGGGTTCATCAGTGTCAGCAAAATTGGGATGAATTGTCTGTAGTATCCTATCATGCCCAGAAAGACTTGAAATTCTTGCAGGTTGGTGTGCAGAAGAATTTTTTCAATGGTCTTGGCTTTCTCAGTCATGGGGCAAATTCCTGTCTGAGTCACCTCATGTCCCAAGAATTCAAGGCGGTTCTTGAAGAAGGCACACCTAGATGGTTTTAACTTAAGACCAGCTTCTCAAATCTTTATGAATACTTCTTTGAGATAAGCCAGGTGGTTGATAAAGGTAGTAATAAAGACTGTTATATCATCTAAGTACACTAGGATACATGGGAGCTTCAAATCATGGAGGATGGAGTCCATGGCTTGCTGGAAAGTAGCTGGAGCATTGCAGAGTCCTTGCAGCATTTGTGTAGGCTCAAAAATCCCTCAGAAGTGATGAACACAGCCTTCTGTCTATCCTTGGGAGAGATATCAACTTTCCAGTACCCAGAGGCTAGGTCCATAGCAGAGAAAAACTTGGAACCACCCAGCTGTCTGAGGGCATCATCAATGTGTGGTAAGGGGTAGGAATCCTTTTTGGTTAGAGAAATCAAGTGTCAGTAGTCCATCACAATACAATGGCCTCCATCCTTCTTTTTCAGTATGAGTAAGGGGGAGGACCATGGACTTTGGGAAGGAGCAAGCAGTCCAGCGTCTAGAAGTTGCTTAAGCTCTTTAGACACCTGAGAATCCTCTATTTGACTGTGATGGTAGGGTTTAATGCAAAAGGGGGGAGCATCACCAGTATCAATCTGGTGAATGACACCTTTGGCTAAACCTTAATCTGTGTTATCCTTAGCAAAGATATCCAAAAACTGATCCAGTAGATCAAGAACTTCTTTTTGTTGAACCAGAGATAGCTGCAAGAAGTCTTGAGCAGTGAACAATGATAGGACTTTTAGCTCATCCTCAGGTAATTTAAAGTCCTGAAGCGTACCAAAGGGATGTAGTGATAGGACGTCAGGAGCATTCAACAACCTGTCATAGCCAACAATCTGCCCTCTAGACACATGTATGAGGAGAGCAGTTAAATTGGCAATCAGCAGTTGAACAGGAACTTTATGAGAGACATCCAAGATTCCTGGACAGATATAGGGTTTGTTGCGTCCTAGCAAAGGAGGAGAGTAAAACTCTAGGAACATACTGTCACAGTAGGTTCCATCATGCCAGGAATTATCTGACCAAGCAAGAAGGCTCAAAATGGTGGGAAACCTTTATCAAAATTTACCAAGTTAACAGATTTAAATCAAACAGTCAAATGGAAATTGGTTACAGCTACTCTAGTCTGTCAGCTGAAACTGGTTCCTCCTTACAAATTGACGTTGATAAACTGGCGTAATTTGAGGGTCACCCAATACAAGCTTGTTAATCAGCATGGTTGTCAGAAATTGGTCACACAAGGGTTCTTTGCAACCTGGACCAGATACTTACTTGACAATGTGGAAGGAATAGGAGGCCAAGATTCAGATGGTATTGCTTAGTCAATTTTGTGATATATATTGAATGTTTTAACTGTTTCAACTCTAAGAGTTGAGTCCTCCCAAAATTTTACTCAATAAAAATCATTTATCCTTATTTCTAATTTAATTTTCAAAATTCATCCTGTGGTTAATTTGTTACAATATATTCTGTACAATCTAATTCTCAACTAAATCATTTCTGGAAGATGGGGCCCTGCAGTTGGAACTTTGCTGTTGGTGACGCCCAATGTTAATTTTGCGCCAGCTGATCTTGAAGCCCCTCCCCCCATTCTGGAAACTGAAAATTGTGTTACCTCCCAATGTCCAGATTTTATTCTGAAGATACATTAATGTTATATCAGGCCATTTATCTTGTGCTACTTTGGTTAGGATTAATTGTTCTGCTTAATCCTGGTATTACAATTGGAAATTTTACAAAAAGATATTTGAAGCCACACTGGTGGTTAATCATTGATTCTATGTGTATTTGAGTGGTAACTCCCCATCACTAAGAAGCAGCTTCATACTATCCCGCAATTTCTGTTACATTACTGTCATAAATTGCGCAATTAATGCTATTTCAATATGGCATTTGAATATTGATAGTTGCAAAGATTTGGCTGGGTTTGCCTTCAAGTTCGGAAATTCCTTGTCTTCTGCAAATGGGTCTGGTTCAATATCCACCCATTCCAGATTATCATATCTGTCTGTGATTAATCCTGATATGACCTCATCCCAATGTGACCCCCTTGCCACTCTGTCTTTCTAATGAGTGATCCCTTTCCCTTGTCTACTATTTAAGTAGAATCAAATATCCTAATAAAGACAACTTTATACTCATTTGTGTTAGCTTTAATAATCTTCAAGCTTTTTTCTGTCCTTTCTGCCAAAAGGACTTTCACATATTGTATTCCAGGAAATTAAGGTATATGCCCTTAATTTTGCCCTGAAGGCTAAAACAAGGCTAGCTTTGAACCTCAAATCTTTTGTTATAACAATTTCCTGCTGTGTCCTCCTGGATGTTGTCCCCAGGAGCCAAACATGACAATTACTCAACCTTTCTACATCTGAGTTTTTGGAAGCAGTTTGTCATGAATTTGTGTTTCTTTTCTCCTGCTCTGTCAAGATATCTGCGTTTACCATGTTTATTTGTATCAGTTCTTTTCTGAGCTTTCAGTTTGGACTTTTCTTTAATTTAAGGTTTCCATCTCTGGTTGCAGTTGTTGAGACTGGATCTTCTTTTTCCTATTTCCGTTGTGTCATGTCATTTTGGCGTCCGGATTATTTTCCTGCTCCACCCACTGATGAGATTTTGCGTGAAGTTTTGTCAGCATTATCATTCTATTCTTGTTCAATCCTTAGTCACAAATCCCAAGTTTACCATGTGATGACAAAAGTTTCTGAATATGCTTGTGAATGGTTGTTGTCCGCGGTGGAGCGCAATCCATGTGTTTTAACTGAAAGTGCATCTCTATATTCTTTGTTAAAAAATTTGTGTGTATCTATTGAGGAGCTCAAAGTATGTTGTAAGCTGTAAGCCTTCTATCAGGGTGCTACTCTGATTTTGATATTACTTCCTCAGTTTCTTGCCTACTGCCGTACAATTGCTGTTCCTGAGGTGAATAAACTCTCAGTGTTGTGGTTAGCAGTTGACCAGACTGCCTAAGATTTGGCGGTTTGGGATTACCTGTTAACCACAACTGAGGCCCTGGTGAGCCAAATTCTTTCTCTGATCAAAATCTGTCCACTTCCAAGCAAGGTACATCGGTAATTGAGGACAAACCTGCTGCACGCTCCTGGTTTTCTGGTCCTTGCTCTGCGGTAGTTCCTTTCAACTAAAGTCAGGATTGTTCTCCCTCTAGCCCGTCTCAGTTGCAATTGGTAGTGGTGAACAATCCTGTCAATGTAAATGAGGCCCCAGTGGTGTCCGGTCCTGATAGTTCCTTGGCAATGCTTCAGCACGTCTTACCTGCAAAGCCTTCCATGGTTATGTCCAAAGAGTTGCCCCTTGTTCCCATTGATTGTAATCATCCCGTTCTTCCAGCTGCTGTTCAAGAAATGATTGAGCGTTACTTCCAGGAGCATTCTGCCTCCTTAGCTGCCGTCCATACCATCAAAGAGAAGCAGGACCCTGCCAAGAATTCCACCTTTGCTGCAAATAAATCTACTTTTGGTTACTTCTTGTTTTATGGTAGCATTGATAATGGTCAAACTATCTATCAGTCAGCCATTTTTTTAGATACAGGTGCTTCTGAGAACTTCATGAGTGTGGTGACTGCAGACTTGCTACAACCCAAGTACCATCCTGGAATGTTTGTTAGGGGTGGAAACTGTCAAATGTTTCCACTTTCCAGTTGAAGAAGCCAGCAAAATTTGTAGTATTGGGTCAGTCTTTTACTGCAAGGTTCTCCATTTGCTCTTCCCTAATGTATCCTATCATTTTGGGAGTGGGTTGGTGGAGAGATCATAATGTATCCACCTTACTGAAAGAAAATGCGCTACAGGTGGAACACTCTTTGGGTATATCTATTTGTATTCTGCTGTTAGGTATGTCAGAAAAGGGGCAATCCTCTCAGACCATTCAATTGGTTCCTGTCCCTGTCCCTGCAAGTTTGGATTAACCAGCATGTTTACAACCCTGGTCTGCAGCGTTTGACGCCACCAGAGGCAAGGTTCTTCCCAAGAACACTCAGTTTGACTTTGAATTTAAAGTTACCGTTGATCTGATTCAAACTGCATCCCCTATTTACCCTTTAACCTTAAAGGAAGACACATGTTTGGAAGAGTGGACTTGTGACATGTTGGCAAAGGGCTATATTTTTAAAAAGGCTTTGTCAATCTGCTTCCTGTTGTTGTTTGTTCAAAAGGCTGATGGGTTTCTTTGTTCTTTTGTTGACTACATGAATTTGATTTCATCACAATCCATGATCCCTACCCTTTACCTCTCAAAGCACAGATCTCTAGGTGTGTTGAGAAGGCTAAGGTATTCTCAAAACTTGATCTGTTGAATGCTTTCAATCAAATAAGGATTGTAGAAGGAATGAAATGGTTAACAGCATTCTGAACCAAGAAGGGCATCTTTCAGTTCTGTGTAATGCCTTTTGGATTGAAAAATGTGTTGCAACCAAGTTTCCAGCCTTGCCTGCTAACATATCTTACAATACACAGGGGGCGCTCAATGAGTGGCCCCTTGACGTGTCTAACGTTATGGATAAATCTGGTGGCAAGGTCAAATGGCAGGTACTTCATCCTAATTAGGAGAGCTACCAATTTGACCTGCTGATCTCCACACAAGTTATTCCTCGGCTCCAAACCTTACATGGAACTTCCCACTGTGCCACCCCCTTGTGGCCTTGTGGCGTTCCCCATATAGTATATTAATCACAATATTCTATAATAAACAATACCTTATTCTTATTATTCTGTCCTTTCCTATTGGACTGTTGTCTTCCCCAATTCCAAGTACTGAATACTCATTGGTTCAGTTGCAACAGTGGTAGCAGAAGTAGGTTAACAACCTATCTAAAAACAAAATCCCCCCAAGAAAGGACAGAGTACGGGCTGCATGGCTACTCCCCAACAAGAGACCTTCTTGCCAATCCCCAAGGGGGACATCCCTGACAGGTACGTCATCTATCAAGACCAGTTAGTTCTCACCAGCGTGTATAATTGGCTCCGCCTCAGGCAGGGTGACGCCAGCGTCACCCTGCCCCAGTCAGACCTGTCCTAGCGCTTGTTCAACTTTCAGCTAGAATCCTTTGCTGGTGGCGTAGAGGGGGCCAACATTATCAGTTGGCCCAATCTACCAAAACGCGCCTTTGCATCTGTCAGGTCCCTGAGCCCATGTGGGTTGCCACTGCATCTGGCCGTCTCACGGGGCCTGCTGCTGTGTGGTTCACCAACTAGGCCAGCTAGAAACTTGACGTTACCTGGGCGGCATTTTGAGACGCTGCCAAGTCCTGCTATAGCAAAACCTTCTCTCCCATTAATTGTGGAGACTCCTCTTCTAGCAATCAAATAAACTGGTTCTGTTCCTGAGTACCTTGCTGTCTGGCAACAAACTCTTGCTACTGCCCCAAAGCTGTGACCAACAGAAATGCAATGCTACTCACTCTCATCATCAATGTGTTAAAACCCCATATCTGTAAGTGGGTCCTCATAGGTTGCTGCACTTCCATTGAAAACTGCTATAAGGCCATTGTGGTGACTAACAACCAGGTCTCAATGGGCTTCTACCGTACCAGTGACACTCCATCCCAACCACGTGCCACACCTGACAATGGCCACAATCAGGTAGGCCGCCACCAGCCCCGTCAGCAGGATAATGGGACTAAACGCCCCCACAAGGGGGAGCTTCAGCTAGTGCAGATTGAGGATCAGGGAAAAGCCTGGGGGTTGTAGAAACAAGAGGCCTTGCAACCCCACCTGACCCATCCTCTCAATCCCTGCTTGCAAAAAATTCTGCGACTACAACATTCACAAGGTCAAAACCCTGGACATCTTTTAAGTTCACAGTGACAACCCCATATTGCAAGCGGGCCAATCTTCAAATAAATTAACACTCTTGTCCTATCCCTTCTGTTTTTGTGGGAACACCCACAAATTACTAGTAGATACCAGGGCCAACCACACTATGGTGGACCAGGTGTTTGCCGACTCTCAAAAGTTAGACTGGGTGCCCAGCAGGTTCAAAGCAGTACAAGTAGCTGACTCCTGCAGAGTTGGCATCAACCATGAGATGTTAGCCTTCTCTGTAAGAATGGGAAACTTCCAGGTTAAGCTATCTGGGCCAATCATGGCAGGGCTCAGCCATGACATAATTGCTGGTCTCAACTGGCTTTGGCACAACTGCCCCTACATCAATTGGGATACCTCTGTCATCACCCTCAATAGAGATGGGGTGGGATTTCAGATCTACCCTGTAGAAATGAGCAAGCTACTCCACAATACTGTGTTTGTCAGAATAACAGAGACAGGCTCGTACAATTTCAAGGGGGGGGTAAACTAGACTTCAACCAATGCTCAGTCAAAGTTATCTGTGCTGAACCATTGGCGGTCCCTCCCTTGACCTCCTCACCACCACCAGCACTTGCTGCACTCCTTGAGGAGTACAAGGATGTATTCAGTAAGACAATTGAATAACTACCTCTTCCC
Source organism: Entomophthora muscae (assembly GCA_014839935.2). NCBI lineage: Eukaryota > Fungi > Entomophthoromycota > Entomophthoromycetes > Entomophthorales > Entomophthoraceae > Entomophthora > Entomophthora muscae. The sequence continues at coordinate 431,438 of QTSX02000012.1, read as the reverse complement.
TGGGAGATCCAGCACGCTGTACAACTTCAAGGATTGTTACCTAAAGCACATCCATTATACCCCCTAACACCAAAGGAAGATGAAACCCTTCACCAGCACCTTGTGGAAGCACTTGATAAGGGCTTCATTTGCCCCTCGCTCTCTCCATATGGGGCAGCTGTCTTCTTTGTAGCTAAGAAGGACAGATCCCTTTGCCTGGTCATAGACTACTGCGCCTTAAATGAGGTGACAGTTAAGAACAAGTACCCCCTGCCGCTGATTGACGACCTGTTTGATACACTTGCAGGTGCAAAGGTCTTTAGCAAGATTGATCTCACTGCAGGGTACAACCAGGTCTGCATTGCACCAGGGGATGAGGCAAAAACTGCCTTCTGCACGCGCTACTGGTTGTTTGAGTGTTGTGTCATGAACTTTGGAATGACTAACACTCCCTCTACTTTTTCCATGTTGATGAATAGAGCCTTTGAGGAACTGATTGGAAAGTGTGTGGTGTTGTACCTTGACAACATTATTGTCTTCAGTCAAGATCAGACCACACATCTCTGACACCTCCGTGCTGTCCTTGACACCCTTTGGAAAAACCAGCTAAAAGCTAAACCCTCCAAATTAAAGTTCCTCAAGTTAGAACTGTTATTCCTTGGGCACATCATCTCTGCCCAAGGGATAAAGCCTGACCCTGTCAAAATCAAGGCAATCACTAGCATACCGCCCCCTGCTGATGTGGGCCAGGTGCAGACATTCCTAGGCATGGTTTCCTATGTACACAAGTTCATTCCCAACTGTGGGGAACTAATTGCACCTATCACTGAGCTCCTCAATACCAAACAGCGCTTCCATTGGACCCCTGCAAGAGATCAAGCCTTTGAGATGTTGAAAAAAAGGCTCACAACAACACAAGTACTGCAGTTCCCCAATCAAAACCAACAGTACAAACTCAAGACCAATGCCTCTGACAGGGCCATAGGGGGTGTGCTAAGGATAGAAAATGATGATGGCGTCTTCCTCCCTGTGGCATATGAGTCCAGGAAGCTCACCGACTTGGAATAACACTACTCTATCAATGACAAAGAACTGGCGCCATTGTACACTGCATTGAGAAGTGGCGCTGTTACTTGGAAGGAGCTACCTTCTCATCCTGTGTTCTGACAGACCACAAGTCACTCCAGTACTTCAACACGCAGTCCCACTTGACACACCGCCAAGCAGGATGGGTTGAGCGCCTATACCCCTACCAGTTGCGCATTGAGTAAAAGTCTGGAAAGGAACTTGTCACAGCTGACACTCTTTTGAAACTCTACATGGCGTCCATCACTGGGGACAATGATTTGGACCCAGATTGGCCTATGCTTTACCTCCTCCTGGAGGCAACTTGCTACAAGGGCCTCAACTTGGTCACCATCTCCAAGATGAAGGACAACAAAAGTCAGTTCATCACTAATGCTAGTAATGTCTGCCGCCAAGCAGAGACAGGTGAGAAAACGCCTTACATTCCCACCACACAACAAGGGGACACAATATTGCACTACCACCAAACCCTGGGTCACATCAGAGGGTATAACCTCTTTGAGATCATGAAACATAAGGTTTGGTGGCTGCGCATGCGTCAAGACATCTTGGAACTCCTCAAAATGTGTGTTTTGTGTGAAAAGAACACATCCAAACCTGCACCCCCCAAGTCTGTCCTGCCCATCAAGGCCATTTAACCCTTTGAGCAGTAGGCCCTTGACATTGTGAGACCACTCCCTGAAGACAGACTGGGAAAGAAGAATAATATCTCTGTCATTAACTACTTCACTTGCTGGCCAGTGGCCTGGGTAACAACCAACCACACCGCCACCACCATCAACCACTTTATTGGCAAGGAGATTGTGGCTTGCTTTGGGCAACCAAAACGTCTCATCACAGATGGCAGTCCCAAACTTGTTGGGCATGTCATAAAGACATATTGTGCCAAGAACGCGCTCCAACGTATAGTTACAACCCCCTACCATCCTCAAGCCAATGGACAGATGGAAAGGTTAAATGGCTCCCTGGTTCAATTGATTGCCAAGCTCTCACAAGAGCACCCTAACACCACATGGACTGAACAGCTATCCACTGCTATACTTATCTTGCAAGCAAGAATCAACAGGAACACAGGGTTCAGTCCCAGCACTCTGGCCTTTGGAACACCTGACAGTCTGATAGGGGTTGAACAGGGAAAGCTACAGTCCAAGATTTCTGACAAGCCTCCCCCAGTAACAACTCCATCCCTAGACCAATGGCGTGCCAAAGCCCGGGAAATCAAATACAAGTGGATTGCAGGTGGGACAAAGCACCTTGAAGCTAGATACGCCGTAGGCAACCCCATCTACACCCTCAATCCAAATTCTGCCAAGTTGGAACCCAACCACCTAGGACCCTTCAAAATATCTGCAGTCTATGACAATCACACTTATCAACTTGAAGATGCCCAAGGAAACACCAAGTAACTCCACCATGATTGCTTGCACCCCTGCTGCGCCATCTCCACACAAAAGCTGTTTGTGCGGACCTTTCCAAACTTTCCGCAGCCTCTGGTCTTGGTGTCTGACGACAAGCAGGGGGCAAGGGGGGTGTTGAAACTGAGTTTCCAGCCTTGCCTGCTAATGTATCTTACAATACACAGGGGGCGCTTGATGAGTCGCCCCTTGACGTGTCTAACATTATGGATTAATCTGGTGGCAAGGTCAAATGACAGGTACTTCATCCTAATTAGGAGCGCTACCAATTTGACCTGCTGATCTCCACATGAGTTTTTCCTTGGCTCCAAACCTTACATGGAACTTCCCAATGTGCCACCCCCTTGTGGTGTTCCCCATATAGTATATTAATCACAATGTTCTATAATAAACAATACTTTATTCTTATAATTCTGTCCTTTCCTATAGGACTGTTGTCTTCCCCAATTCCAAGTACTGAATCCTCATTGTTTCAGTTGCAACAAATGCCCAGCTTGCTTTCAGCAGCTAGTTGATTCAGTCTTGGGGGATCTCCTAGGTGTATGTGACATTGTGTATAGGGATGATATCTTTGTGTTCTCTCCAGATGAGGAGTTGCATAAAGCCCATCTATCAGCAGTTGTAGAGCGCATCCTTCAGGCCAACTTGATCATTAAAAGAAGCAAATATTAATTATTCAAACTTAAGGTTACCTTTCTGGGTAATATTATCTTTGAGAATGGCCACACCATTGCCCCTGACAAGGAAATTGCGGTTTGAGAGTATGCTACGCCTGTGACAGTATCCCAACTCCGTAGTTTCTTGGGTACTTGCACGTTCTTTAAGAATTTCACTCCACACCTGTCTGAAGTGGCTGCTCCTTAATATTTGGCTAGTGGAAAGAAAACTTTTTTCTGGACGCCTGAGTGTGCAAATGCGTTCACAGCAGGCAAGGCTCTTTTATTGTTGTCACCTGTGTTGAGACATGTGGATCCTGAGCTTCCTTTTGTGGTTTCCACAGATGCATCCAAATACGCTGTAGCTGGTGTGTTGTTGCATACTGCTGGTGACAGGATTGAGAGACCAGTAGGGTAGTTCTCCCAAAAGATGGAAGCTTGTGAACGCAATTAAATGATTTACAACAAGGAATTGTTGGCTGTTGTGGAATTTTTAAAGCATTGGCATCACCATCTCATGTTGGTGCGTCACCCATTTGTAGTAAGAACCAACCACAAAGCTCTTCTATATCATTGAAAACCCAGGGTTTTGTTGGGTTGTCAATCCAGATAGCATGGTGATCTGACAATATACAAGTTCTGCTATGAGTTCATTAGGGTACAGATAATCACTTGGCAGATGCGCTTAGCAGAAATCCTTCCCACCTCCCTGATGCTGGTATGGACGTCAAGTTTAACACACAAACAATGATTCCAGATGAGGCTGTGGTGCCTTTTGTATTGCTTCCCCCTGCTACAATGGCCACCATGTCCTTAACTAAGGGCACAGACCTGGACTTATATTCTAAAGTTAAGTTCCTGCAAACTTTATCCAAAGGCTATGATAGGCTATTAAAGCTAGCATGTGCAAAACCAATGGGTCAGCCCCAGGGTTATCATAAGATAGGTCCAGTCCTATATTATCAAGGCCAATTGTGGGTTCCAGAAGGAACTATTTGGGACAAAATCATGTAGGCTCATCATACCTGTCCAACAGCAGGCCACCTAGGGAAAAACAAAACAGTGAAACTAATCTGCCGCCAGTTTTCCTGGAAAGGTTTGACAGTGCAGGTAGCAGCTTTTGTTTGTATTGTCTTGTATGTGTTTGATCTAAGGCAAGCTGGAACAAGACTAATGGTTTACTGGTTCCACTGCAGCAGACTGCAGGACCCTGGATGTCTGTGTTGGTGGATTTCATTGGTGAACTTCCTAATTCCAATGGGTTTAACACAATCATGGTAGTGGTAGATTGTTTCACAAAAATGGCACAATTTTTACCTTGCTCAACCACAATTACTTCAGTGGAAACAGCTAGGTTGTTTGTGAATAGAATCTTCTCCCTACATGGCATCCCAATGGAGATTGTAAGTGACTGTAGGCCTCAATTTATTTCTCAGTTCTGGGAAGCTTTTACTGGAATTCTTGGTATCAAATTATGCGGTTCCACTGCCTTTCACCCCCAATCTGACGGACAAACAGAGAGGATAAACCAAATTTTGGAGGTCTACCTACATTGCTACACTAATGCGCAACAAGATGACTAGTGTGATAACCTACCAATGGCAGAGTTCACATATAATAACGCCCTGCACACGTCAACTCAAGTATTGCCCTTCTATGCCAATGTGGGTTATAACTCTTCTTCCAATATGGGTCCTTGTTTGGTTAGCAATGTGGAAGCTGCAACTGATCAGGCTGCTGCATTGAAGCAGGTTCATCAGGAGCTCCAGGTTACTCTTGCCGCTGCTGTGACAACTTACAAGGAATATGCAGATTGCAAGCGCCAGGAAGGTCCCACTGATAGGCCAGGTGAGTTAGTCATGGTTAATGCTTGCAATATGAAACTGAAGGTTCCCTGTTGGAAGTTAGGGCCTAAGCAAGTTGGCCCCTTCAAAGTTGAACGTCGAATTGGTCCCTCCGCCTATTGGCTGGATTTACCTCCTGCTTTCAAGATTTTCCACACCTTTCATGAATGTCTTCTTACTTCCCTTAAAGGTACAGAGACTCCCTCTTCCCAACCCATTCTTGTGGAAGGAGAACCTGAATATGAGTTAAATTGTATTCTGGTTTTCCGAAAGAATTGACGCCGCCTGGAATACTTGGTGTCTTGGAAGGGGTATCCTGATTCTGAAAACTCCTGGGTTCCCCACTACAATTTTTCCAATTCCCCAGATCAGGTTTGTAAGTTCTACAAGCGCAATCACACTGCTATTGGCCACCCTGAACTTACCATAGCTGCAATGAAACTCTCACCTGCCCACAAGAATTTCTCCTTATCCTATCTCCTGTATGGTGGTATTGTGCCCAGGGCTAAAGAAGAGGGTAATATCACGGTAGGTTCCATCATTCTGGGAATTATCTGCCCAAGCAAGAAGGCTCAAAAGGCCGGAAAACCCTTGTCAAAATTAACCAAGTTAATGGATTAAAATTAAACAATCAATAAAAATGGGTTATGGCTGCTCCAGTCTGTCAGCTGAAACTGGTTCCTCCTTACAAATTGACGTTGATAAACTGGCGTAATTTGAGGGTCACCCAATACAAGCTTGTTAATCAGCATGGTTGTCAGAAATTGGTTGCACAAGGGTTCTTTGCAACCTGGACCAGATACTTACTTGACAATGTGGAAGGAATAGGAGGTCAAGATTCAGGTGGTATTGCTTAGTCAATTTTCTGATATATATTGAATAATTTTTACTGTTTCAACTCTAAGAGTTGAGTCCTCCCAAAACTTTTACTCAATAAAAATTGTTTATCCCTTGTTCAAATTTACTTTTCAAAATGCATCCTGTGGTTGGGTTGTTACAATATATTTTGTACAATCTGATTCTCAACAGAATCATTCTGGAAGATGGGGCCCTGCAGTTGGAACTTTGTTGTTGGTGCCACCCAATGTTAATTTTGCGCCAGCTGATCTTGAAGCCCCTCCTCCCATTCTGGAAACTGAAAATTGTGTTACCTCCCAATGTCCAGAATTTTACTCTGAAGTTATGTTGATGTTGTCTCAGGCCATTTATCTTGTGCTACTTTGGTTAGGATTAATTGTTCTGCTTAATCCTGGTATTACAATTGGAAATTTTACAAAAAGATATTTGAAGCCACATTGGTAGTTAATCATTAATTCTATGTGGATTTAGGTGGTAATTCCTCATCACTTAGAAACAGCTTCATACTATCCTGAAATTTCTGTTACATGACGCTCATGCAGCTCATACAATATTTGGGAGTCTAGGATAACCTGAGACCAAGGAGGAATAGTCACAGCAGAAGTGGCCAAGAGAGGAATCCCTTCAGACGCAGGACAAGCCATGGGAGGGTACTTCATGTTGGAGGAATGGGTACAGTATTTTAAAGTGAAAACACCAGTGGGATATTCCAAGGCAAATGTCTTGAGGCGCTTTCCAGAAAATTTAACTGGCTCTTCAAAGATCAAAGGGACCTTGTATCCTAAGATAGAAAGGTAGCTGTCCTTTAATCTGATTATTACATTATATTCCCTACGGAATTGAGTACCAATTAGGAGGTTTTAGCTCTCATTCTCCAAGACAACGGCAGGCAAAGACAAGAGTAGCTTGCCAAACCACATGGGCACAGCAGAATAAGCTCCTATAGAGCAAGTCATGAACAGCCCAGCTGTGCCATATAACTGATGATAGTTAAGGTTGGGGGCAAGTTTGAGCTTCTTGACAAGCTTTGAAGAGACAACATAACAGGAGACTCCGTGACTAAGACAGCCTTAATTTTCACCTTTTGGATGGATATTTCCATATGAGTGGTAGTACAACCCAAGAGAGTGAGGACAGCCATAATGTATTGGGCTTCTGCTAGTTCTTTGTCCCACTTTTTGATAATACATCTTAGTCCTGGAAACTCCTTATAGACTGTCTGGAGAGAGAGCAAGATAGAGACATTTTTGAACACAGCCTCAGCAACCTCAGCAGCTTCTTCAGAAAATTTGAAAAGCAAGGGAGACCCCATGGCTTGAGTGACATATGGGCTAGAGACAACCTCCTTGGCTTCAGTCAGAGGCTTGAAGGTTGTTGTAGTTTTCCCAGAACATAGCTTAAAAGGGACTGAAATAGTTTCAGTGACAGCCAGGACTGAATAAACATAGGTGTTGGGATCTTCCATATCAGAATTGTCTTTATCAGAATCATCAGAGATGTTATGAAATAGCAGCCAAATGGGAGGAGCCTCAGTGTCAGCAGGCTCAGAGTCAGCAATGGAGGGGGAATTGAAGGAGACTAGGAAGAATTGTGAGCCAAGAGCGTCTCTGCTTCTAGGTTGACTGTTCTTTTCCCATCTGCTCCCTGGGATCAGCTCCTTAAACCTAGAGATTGGTGCAGACTTGAGAATGGCGACCTATCTGCCCACAGCTATGGCAACCCTGGCATCAAGAAGAATTCTGTGAGTTTATGGTGAGGATACAGGGGCCATGGGAAGACAAACCAGAGTTAGAGGCAGCACAATTCTCCTGCATAACTGCCCCAGAATGGGTAAGGTGCATATCCTGCAACAGTGTCTTTATGCTCTTCATGGAAGAAATTATGTCTTTATGAGCCTTAAAGTGAAGACACAGAAGCTGGTTAACTTTGAAGGCTTGAGTGCAAGCCATGTAAGCTTCATGGGCTGTCAATTGTCTGCTTGTTATCAGTTGCTGTCCTTCCATGTAGAATCTGTCTGCAAACTCAGCTAGAGTCTCCTTTGGTTTTAAAGCAAAGTGCATGAAGGCATCTTTCTTCACTTCCAAACTAAGTTCACCACCAAATTTGTCAATAAGAAGCTGCTTCATATCTTCCCAGGTCTCAATGGTGGGCAGCTCTGGCACTACTACCTCTTTATAGGTCAGGTGCAGACATGTTAGAATGTGTTCCTTCTTAACCTCATACAAGGCTCTTCTCATGGCAGTTTCATAGATAGTTAGAAAAGCTGCAATGGTCAAAGTTTTGGGGTCAAAGATTTGCTTAAAGGTAGGCTTAAAATGTGCTTCTGGAGTCAGGCCACCATTGCTGCTATTGAGTACATTTATGCACAGGGAGAATTCTGCTTTAGATTCAGAGGGGGGCTGTCTGGCCCACAGCTGGAGAACACTTTCCTCAAGGGTAGTCAGGGTCTCAGCAGTGCAGATACCCATATTATTAGCTAGGGTGATCTGCCGCTCAGTAATATCTAGGAGTTGGCCCTGTGCAGTTACTACTGTGGAAAGTTCAGCCAGTTGGGAGGTAAGAGACAGACCCACTAAAAGGCAAGGATCAAGCCTATAATTCACTGAATCAATTAACTCACTCAATTCTTGTACGTCTTTATCAAGATCAGAGTGGTCTTGCTTCAAATAGTCCACCTTGTTAGCTAGAGCTATCAACTCTCTAGCACAGTGAATGCAGGGAGCTTCTGAAAATCCAGGGCACTAGCTATCTTTGTCAGTAACCCCAGTTGAACTAACAGCAGAACCATCATCTCACGCAAGGCAGCAACCTCTTGTTTTAAGTCAGCAACTTGAGTTGTCAGAGCAAGCACTTGGGGATTTGGATGAGTACTTTGGTAGGGCAATACTGACTGCAAGTAGACACTCTTAACTCTTGAATGGCATTCCATAGTCTCTGCTCTCTATCTGCCAAATCATCAGACAGAAGAGAAGGTGGGGCATCTGGTCTAGGTGTAGACAATTCATCCACTTGAGTCTGGAGTTTGGCAATGGTAGCAGCGGTAGCAGCCCTTACTTGATCAAATTCTTTGCTAAGTTTGCAGAGGCCTTTAGAAACAAGGGCTGCTACTTGCTGTAATTGATCAAAGGAGTAAACACTGAGCTTGTTGAGCTGCTGCACAAGCCGTTTAAATTGGTGAGATAGGTGTTCAGGGTGGAATCTACTTGGGTGCTCCAGGGCTGTTCCAACTGGTGAAACCCATGTAGACGCTCTCTGACGTACTCAGGGATGGACATGCACATTTGTTCAATGGAGGTGACCAAGCAGGATTAGGAGATGTCAGAGTTGCGCTGATTATCTGATACCAAGGAAAACAGGGAGTAGATCCACTGCTGGTAGGCTGCAAACTGATCCCAGTGATGAGTGAAAGCTGCTTGTAGAGATGAAATCTCCTGAACGTGAAGCCCTAACACTATTTGATGATGGGATAAGATGAGTTTTACAAAGGATGTCAATAGGTGTTCAGAAAAACCAGTTGCTGAGAGGAGATGTTGTGGAAATTGAGGAGCCACAATTAATTTGTAGTATTCAGCCCGACTGAACTGCGGATGAAGGCAAGGAATGGCTCCTTCACAGACTATCCCAAGGGCTACTGACATGACTTGTTCTAAGTCAGGGGTACCCATGAGATAAGCAACTAGGCAGGGACCATTCCCAAGGTTCAGTACAGTAGGGGTAATAGGCTGTTTGGCAATATCTTCCTCAATAGGAGGACTAGTAATTTCAGGCAAAGTTGACTCTTGTATAGGCGGAGGCAAGGACCTGAAAACATGGATGCAAAAGGGATAACTGAGGGGCTTACAGCCCCTGTAGTGAGCACCATTTTTGTTGTGATCTGAGGCACGGCACAGAGTCACAACAGGAAATCCTAACCCTAGGATTGGATTTGTACTAAGTCTCAGTTAGAATGGCAGGGAAGGCTATGTGATTACCTTGTGGCCCTGATTGAATAATATCTGCTAGACATGGCTAGAGAGGCGCCAAAGTACGTGGAGACACAAATACTAAAATTTGAATAGATCTTAAACTTTATAGATGGAAGTGGAATGGAATATATCTTATTCATTCTTGTGAGTCACGGTTTTAAGCTTTTGTTTGGCAGCCTGTCAGGCTGCCCTGTGGCCGGCGGAGCTGTCAGCGGAGCCGCTAAGCCACTGATAGGCTGCCAGATGAGTGGTAGTTCAGCGTGATTGGGGCCCCTGCCACTGCTGGCTTTGAGCAGCCAGCCAAAGTATTCTCCATCACGCCGGAAGGGAATTTAAAGTGAAATGGATGTAAACTACTCCAGCGGTAGATCACGCTGCCATTCAATTTGACAAAGCCACAAGGTAACCCCTGTCCACTAATACTAATCCACTAATATTAATCCTAGCCAATCCAATACAGTGCCATGGCTACAACATCAAGTTTGACCAATAATAAATGCCATTGAGTAAGCCTAATTTATTATTAACCACTATAGAGATCCAAGCCTTTTCAACCAAAAACAAACCAATCAAAATAATCATAAGGTAATTTTTAATCCACTCTTCAGATTGCTAACCTTAATCAACCAGATATATTTTGTCCAACCTACCTTGATCAAAGATTCAAGTTTACTATTTAACTCAGCAACTTAAAAATTTTAAGCCAACTTAAAGTAAGCTAAAGCATAATGGTAAAAATAATCAATCAATCCAATATAACTTTAAACAGTAGTCTCTAAATTTTTATTCAAAACACATTAAAAAAAGCAATCAAGGTAACCAATTCTAAATTTATCTCATTTCGACTAAATACCTTATATTATGATATGATAGCTAGATTCAAATCTTTTTTTCTCAGAGCTGATCAGCTCATACAGATAATCAGAATTTTTTATTCTTTTATTTTTAAATTAAAAATAAATGTAAAAACTCCTTAAAATATAATTTTTAACAACATTTAAAAAATTCAAAATTATTTACTTTGTATTGTATTGTAATTCATAATTGTCTACTTTGTATTGTATTCTAAGAAAATAACTTTACCAGAATAAACCCTACTCCTTACTTAAGTCTATATCTGAACCAAAATAAAGCATGTTTCTTCCAATTGATTGAAGAAAAGCCAAAACATTTAAAATAAAATAAAATTTTATTTGGCTTTGATTATACAAAATCTTAAAGATATCTTAAAGACTTATTTTGATATAATAATATCTAATATACTTATTAACCTTATAAATTGATGAATAATAAATCTTATTTTAATAATAGGTCTGATGGCTAGACGTGATTCACACCACTTGAACATTCCCATTGAAAATCTTACCCAGGAAACTCTTTCCCACTTTGTGACAGACCTTTCTGCCAATCCTAGCCAAGATCCAAATAATATCAATACTTGTTGTATCAAGTGTCTTTTATATTATACCTCTGATTATTTTCAAAGTCTTGCTACTAGAAGGAGAAAAATTCAAACCTGTCAAGCTTGCCAACAATTTAAGAATTTGGAGGCAGCACAACAAGGGCAAGATATAGCTGAAACTGTACCGGATCCAGATGCCTTTTTTAGGAATCACCATACCTGGATCCCACTCAATATCAGGCGCATGTCTGAGATCTGTGCACACTGTTCTGCTTTGCACTGGGCTTGTGAAGAGATTCATATTGCAACTCCTGAGTGTATTAAATTTACAGCATGCTGCAATGATGGTACCATACAACTTCCCCCTTTAAGAGAAATTCCCCCAGCCTTATAAAACTTATATACTGAAACACTCCTCAGGCTGTGGAGTTTTGCAATAATATTTGGCATTATAATGCAACTTTTGCTATGAACTCTTTGTTTACAGGCCAGGATTTGCACCTTGGAGCCAATGCCCCATATGTTCCATTTCAAATCCATGGAGAACTTTATCATCACCAAGGCTCAGTATTGGCTACCCCTGGCACTGACCCAAGCTATAATCAGCTCTATTTTATAGACCCAGAGATTGCACTTGAGATACGCCAGGGAAGAAATCACCAATGTAATGCCCTCACTCTACGCCTACTTGAAGATGTGCTTAGGAAAATTAACCCCTTTATCCCACTTTATCAAACAGCCACTTAGCTGATAGAGGATTATGTTGCTGAACATCCTGATGGGGTTGCTTATCTTCAACCAAACTTAAATTTAACAGTTGAATCCACCACCAATTAGAAGGTGTATAATCTTCCTGAAAGAGCTCAGATTGCAGCTCTTTTACCTCCCAACTTTGCAACTTTGGAGGCTACAGAGTGTAACTGTTGCCATGTACTTTTGCACAATTGCACCTGTACTCTTACCTGCATTGATCCTTCTGTAGCTATATATATGCCTACACACTATGTTCTTCTGTTTCCCTCAGGTGATTTAGGCTACCATTATGGCCTGGTGCATGTCTGCAATAATCCTAGTGCAGCAGAAAGCGTAAGCATCCAGGAGTACTATTGCTACCGCATCTTTTTACAGAATACTCAACCAAAGATACTCTTCTATGCCTGCCATCTTTTTCAACAGTTTTTGGTTGATGATTGGGCCTCATGTGATATGCTTAGACTTTGATATATTGAGAACAACCAGCACATCTTCCAAGCAGAGGTCTATAATACAATGATCAATTACTATACCCAAGCAGATGCTGAACAGAACCCAGATGTTATTGGCCATTGCTTCATACTTCCCTCTTCACATATTGGCTCACACCATCATATGCAGTAACTATACCAAGATGTTATGGCAATTGTCAAAAATCTTGGTAAACCTACCTTATTTATCACCTTCACTGCCAACAGTGCTTGGAAAGAGATAACTGATGAGCTTTGGCCTACAGAAACAGCCATGGATTGCCCAGATTTAGTTGCTCATGTATTTCATATCAAAGTTATACAGCTTATCTGTGATATGAAGCAAGGCTTTTTTGGCCCTTACCAAGCTCACTTTTGCATTATGGAGTACCAGAAGAAGGGCCTCCCAAATTGTCACTGTCTTCTTTTTTTAAAGTCACAGAACAATTTCTACCAACAGCCAGAAAACATTGATCAGCTTATTTGGGCTGATATTCCTGATCACATGCTTGGTCCTGAACACAATGCTCTCTATGATATTGTGCTTAGTTGCATGATCCATTCTCCATGTGGTGCACTAGATCCCAATGCATGGTGCATGGGTGATTTTCCAAATGGCTGCCGGTGTACCAAATATTTTCCAAAGCCCTTCACCCTGGTGGCTACCATTTCAGAAAATAGTTACCCTAATTACCGCTGTTGTCAACTAGATCCGGCTTGCCTTCCTAATTTTTATGGCCAAAACAATATTAAGATTGACAATAACTGGGTTGTACCTTATTGCCCTGTCCTTAAAGTACAAATCTCATATCAATGTTGACGTCTGTATCAATTTTAAGTAAATCAAATATGTGTTAAAGTATATTTCTAAGGGTGAGGATATGTATACTGCTACACTTGAGGGCCATCAGTCCCTTGCTCAGATTGAAGCTGCCCACCCTGATGCCCAAGGGAATGAGGTTAAACAGCATCTCTATGGTTGCTATATTGGACCTCCCAAAGCTGTGTGGGAGCGTATGGAATTCCCTCACCACTTTATGTATCCCTCAATAATCCGCCTAGCAGTTTATGCTGAAGATCAGCAGATGGTTTGCTATGAAGCAAGTTCAAATGTTTAGCATCACATTGAAACCCCTCCCTTAACAGCCTTGATGGGATGGATGAACTACAATTCTCAGAGTACTGATGGTTTTGCCTATCTTTATAGTGAGTTTCCACAGCACTTTACTTGGAATTTACAAAGGCGCACCTGGCATAGACATCAGCAAAGAAGCCAGTTTGGCCGCATGTATAATGTCAGCCCAAATCAGGGTGAGCGGTTCTTTGTCTGTCTTCTCTTAACTATTCAGTGTGGTTGTGCATCTTTTACTGATTTACGCACAGTGGGTGAGGGTGATACCAGGGTAACCTATCAAAGTAATAAGCTAGCATGTGCTTCCTTGGGTCTTCTTAGAGATGATGAGTATTGGAGAGTTTCTTTTTGTGAAGCCACTGAAACCGCTTCTGGCCATATGCAGCGCTGTCTCTTTGTTATGGCTCTTACTTCTGGAAATCTTGTAGATGCCTGTAGCATTTGGGATGATTTTTATCAGCATTTTTGTGATGACTTATAGCACCATTTACAGTTTATTGCCCATATTCCTCCTAATCTTGAACATCCACATCTTGACTATGGTCTTTATTTAATTGACTGTGAGTTAAAAAATTTTGGCCATACCTTACATGAGTTTGATCTTCCCCTTTATGCTGAGGCCTGGAAAGGCCAACAAGATCAAGGCCAAGGATATGAGCCTCTAGCTTTCCAACCTATTATTGCATATGGGCAGTTTAATGAAGTGCAACAAGAATTTTTTTAATCATATTATCTGCAAGATTAATGCCAATCCTCACTGGTCTCACTTCTTTCTTCAGGGTGCTGGGGGTACAGGCAAAATTTTTTTATATAATGCTCTTGCTGCTCACTATCAGAATCAGGATTTGAAAGTTATATGTGTTTCCTCTACTGGACTTGCAGCTACTCTTCTTCCTCAAGGCAAGACTGCTCATTCAACCTTCAAAGTTTCTCTAAACTTGGATGAAAATGATTTTTTCAAGATTCCCTCTCAATCCTAGCTGGCAGATCAGCTGTGCCAAACTACCCTGATTATATGGGACAAGACTCCCATGCAACACAAGCATGTAATTCTGGCTGTTGAGCGTACTCTTTGTGATATTTGTCAAGATATTCATCTTTTTGGTGGCATTACAGTATTGTTTGGTGGAGATTTCCAACAGACACTTCTGATTGTCTGCAATGGTAACTGCATTCAGCAGGTGGATGCCTGTATTCAAAGTACCAATCTCTGGCAACATCTTGAAATCTTATTTCTTCATCAAAACGTACGCTTACACAATACCCCTCAGGATCAGGCCTACAATACCTGGTTACGCAGAATGAGCTATGCTCCAGACTATCATGGCCAGCTAGCCTTGCCTCTATTGATTGAAAAGGCTACTTAAACTGAGCAGCTTTTAGAGCGCATCTATCCTCACAAGCAACTTCAAGCTCTTACCCCTGAAACTGCTGGAGAATAATTTACTGGTCTTGCTATTTTAGCCATCACTAATAACCAGGTTATTGGTATCAACTCCACTGTTCTTGAGTCTTGCCCTGGTGTGTCAACTACTTATTATATGGAAGATACTGCTGATCCTGGAGAGATTCATGATGCTGAAGATTTAATACTAGTAGAGTTTATGAACACCTGCAACTTCAGCAGCTTACCTCTAGCACATCTGACTTTAAATTGGTGCTCCAGCTATGATTTTAAGAAACCTGTATACTTCTGAAGGTCTTTGCAATGTTACAATGGTCATTGTTGACGCTTTTTACCAAAACACAATCTGCGTAACAGTTACTTCAGGATTCTATCGGGGCAGATCTTAATTTATTCCTTGCTTGACAATGCTTGAGGAGCAGGAGTTTAATTTTACCTTGCAGCGCTGGCAATTCCCTATTTGTCTAGGTTTTTCAATGACAATCAATAAGTCTCAGGGCCAGTCTCTAAATAATGTAGGGCTTGATCTTACCGGTGACCCCTTCACTCATGGTCAGCTATATGTTTCACTTTATTGCACTACTAATGTTCAGGGAGTAGTAGCTTTGCTTGACCCTAATCATAACCAGGGACAAACTCAAAATGTCGTCTATCCAGAATTTTTGCTTCACCCTGAACATTGACGTTAATAAAAAGCCTTACATATGTTTTTTTGATTGTTTAAATTTATATAAAAAAGTTATTTAACTGCACTACCTTTATTGTACTAAATTTTAGTTCTATTAAAAAGCATTCCAAGCAAGGGACTTGTTTTCAGATTTAGGCAGACTGTCTAAAAGGAAACTAATCATGAACAACATAAATGTTTTGTTTGCTTTTGACAGTCTGCTGACCAGTACGCGCTTGTCTTATTCAACCTTGGGAGTCACAGTTTTAAGCTTTTGTTTGGCAGCCTGTCAGGCTGCCCTGTGGCCAGTGGAGCTGTCAGCGGAGCTGCTAAGACGCTGATAGGCTTTTGGATGAGGGGTAGTTTGACATAATGGAGAGTGCTGCCAGAGTGGACTTTGGAGCTTCCAGGTAAAGCTTTCAAGGGGTTTTTAATATAGATATCTATTATAATATGTAAAGTAGTCCTGCAAAATTTCATATGATGACTATATCATCAGTTTAAAAATAAATTAAGCTTCTTGAATGCTTAAATTCAAGGATTTGATTGGCTTAGAAGAGTAGGATGATCAACCAAGCATTCAGCTAAGCTAAGCTAAACACAATACTAACTTTTTCAACTCAAAATCTATAGATTTACTAAAACTTAAGGTGAGCTTCAAAATATATACATAATACTAACTGTTTTAATCATAGTAGATCAAGCATATTCAACGTAATTATATTCTAAAAGATTGAAGATAACTTTGATTTAAAAATGTAGTAAATTTTTAAAAAAAACTAATTCAATTAAAAAACAAATTAGAGCTGCAAAACAGGTAAGCTTTCCATTAAAATTACTAGCCTTCTTTCCAATTTAGATGAACTTGGTCTAAAGCAGATCTTGGGGTGGGTAAGTTATCTTTTCATCAAGTTTATTAACATAGATTAAGAAAATCCAGATTTTTGCCCTGAAGTTAATCATGAGAATGGTAAGTAATTTTTTGAATCACTAATATTTTTTGACCAAGCTGCACTTCAGGTAGCTATTTTCAAAAATAAACCACTATCTTTCAAAGCCTTTTAGATAGGCTTAGTCTGCAGCAGATCTTGGGGTTGGTAAATTTTATTTTTACTAATTTTCCAAAGTAGATTTAAAAACCAGACTTTTGCCTTGAAGCCAATCTTGGTTTGGTAAGTCATTTTACTACTTACTAACATTTTTTTAAAAAAATGCCCAGTTTTTAATGCAGCAGATCTTGGGGTTTGGTGAGAACTTTGGGCCAACTACCTTAATATTAGTTTTCACCCTGAAGCTGCTCTTGATTAGGGTAAGTTTTTTTTTCAAATTTCAATTTTACTAGCCAAAATTTAAACCTTAAGAGTTTGGCTTTAAGATGATCTTAGGTTTGGGTAAGTTTTTTTAGCAAATTTGTGTATGGTGAGTATTTCTAGGATCATTATGATATCTACTATTTTTTGATAATTTTTGATCCAACTTTTACTTTAAAAAGATGTTTTTATTTAAGTAAATATTAAAATGAAACACTTCACTTGATTTAAAATTAACTTATCTATCTTAAAATATTTTACTTTTATTTTGTTTGACTTATTTGCTTTAAAGATTTAATTTTTGTCATTTTCAAAGTTTTACTGCCATAAACTACATATTGTTATGATTCAGGAATTGTTAAATGGTTTAAGAAAGTCATATGCTTAGATTATTTTATTTATAGAGTTGAAAGAAAGTTTCTGGCAACTTTTTTTAGTTTTTAGATCCAACTAGCACAATTTAAAAAATACTTTTTAACTTTACAACTTTAAAATATCTAAAAACTATAGTGCTTAAATAAAAACAGTATTTTAATAGATTCTTTTATTTTGATTGCATTTGCTTTATTATTATAAAGATCTTTCTTCAAAGCTACTTTATTGTTTACTTACCAAAAGTAATACCCTAAAGAATTAAGACATAACTAAAGAAAAAATCAATTGAGCTAGCTTTAATTCCTGAGCTTTTTTGCATAGTTTATAAAAAATAATATATCAGAAATGAAACCCAGGCAAATGAGAAAATATTAAAAATGTTTTAGGGAATGTCATCAACTAACTCAGATATTGCTTAAAAGTAAAAAGTATAAGCTGATAAGTGCCATCTAAGGGCATAAAAAATAATAATTTTAGATATACAATATAAAAGATAAACATTTCAAAACAAAAGTTGTATGACAAACTAAATCAAACATACATGTTTCAGTTAAAAAATAGGTATATATGGGTTTGATTATAGACTATATCAGCTAAGACAGAGAAAAATATATATTTATATCAAAAGCTTAAAACTTAAAAAAAGGTATTGATTTGTCCTTTGGAAGTCAAAATTTGTTATTGAAAATAAAAAATATTTCAAAAATACTGTAGTTTCAAGATAATGCAAGAATTATTCAATCTCTCATTGCTTATATGTCAAAAGTATAATTCATAGTAAAAGCAAAATTTTCTAAAATAAGACCTTGCTGATTGAGTAATGTAGATAGTTGCATATTATCTCCTTATACCTCTCCAAGGAAAGTTGCAAAAACAAAACAATTATCATTTTTATAATAAAAACTATAACTTTGTGTACCACTAATAATCTTAGAAAACTAGAATAATGAACAAAATTAGACTTTTTTGCTGAACTAATCAAAGAATTTCTGCTAGGGTAACAGAAAAATACCAGTGGGCAGCTATAAAAAAGCTGATTGTAGAACAACTATAATCTTTTGGTACCCTACCCACCACTCAAAGCTTTATAGTAATTCATTTGTGCTAAGATTTTATAACCATGACTAAAAACATTGTAAAAATATATAAATACCTCCACCATCAAGCAAAGCTAATTATCAGCAATAAACTGGAAACACATACCAGTTGGCTGCCGTAAAAGAGTAAAGCTGAGTGTAGCACAGCTTTGCTCTTTTGGCAGCCAGCCTGACACACCTTTCCTTTTTACCAGATACAAACAAGAAACACATACCAGTAGGCCATATTATTAAACACTTTTTACCAGCTATAACTGGAAACACATACCAGTTGGCTGCCGTAAAAGAGTAAAGCTGAGTGTAGCACAGCTTTGCTCTTTTGGCAGCCTGCCTTACACACCTTTCCTTTTACCAAACTTATCTGATAAAATTTATTATATGCAGTTAAATATTTTTTTGTGTTAATAAATAAATATTTTAAAAAGTACATTCCAAGCAAGAGACTTAGGGACAGATTTAGGCAGACTGTCTAAAAGGAAACTAATCATGAACAACAAGAATGATTTATTTGCTTTTGACAGTCTGCTGACCAGTATGCGCTTGACCTGTGTAGCTTTACCACAAAACAGTACATGTACAGTAGGATTACTTGCCACCAGCATGAGTGGAGCAAGTGAGTTGTACAGAATCAGGAAACTAAACAATTGAATTTCCCAATTTGGAGTCAGCCTCATTTTGAAGGGAAAAAGCAAAAGGGAGGGAGTCATCCTCAAAAAACCCACCAAAGACAAAATTAAAACATGGTGAATGACAGCATTCACGACAGATACTTTGAGAACCAGTGGATGGGTGTATTCTATGGGCATTGCTGCATCTGAAAGGGTGATGACTCTATTAATTAGAGCTGCTATAAGCAGGTTAAGGACAGTGTAACTAAGGCACCTCATCACTTGAAGGTTGGCATAATCAATTCTCCTGCCTGGTCAAGGTAAAAAGCCCATGTTTAATGTGATTGTCATTAAGCTGAAGATCCAGCATGCTCACAGGGACCAGCTATACCCACAAAATCAGAAGCAAAGCTGTTGTATCTGAGTATGCTGGCCAGCAGGTCAAGTTTGCAAGTGTTACTAAGGAGGGCTCAGCCTATTACACCAGAGAAGACTGCCTTACCCATCTCAAAGGCACTGTCACTGCCCTTAATCTAATGCCTAATCCACTTTCTTCACCAATAAATCCTTTTCTTTCAAATATTTGATCTTTGCTTTATCTTTAGTATAGAGATGTTAATATAGGGTCAAAATTCAATAAGAAATATCCCAGTTTGGGGATGGGTTGACTTTGGAGCTTTGCAAACTGTAGTATAATCTGACCCCGCATCTTTATTGCAGATTTGGAATCTTTGGATGGGTTTGAGTCCAGCCATATGTTTTCTATTAGGGTTGAGATGTTTCTGGGCCTTTATTAATGATTCAAATTATCCAGGGAAAATATTTAGCCAGAGATTTGAGATAGGGTTTCTAGATGGCATCTTTCTAGATGGTGTAGCTCACCCTTTAAAGATATTAGATTGTGTGTTTCAAAGCTGACGGATCACATGGTCTATTAGCTTGATGTCAGGTAACCAGGTTAGCAATGGTATGATAAAGTTTGCCTGATGTTTGGTACCCTGATGGTCATGGGATGGTTGATTCCAAATTTGATCTTGAACCTTGTTTAGTTATTCTCCTGCTTGGGTTTGTTGTATACTGCATAGGCTGTTTCCTTAGTTTTTTTAGTATGTATATCCTCTATATATTGGGTTGTGTTGCTTTTATACTTCTGGGAAGTATAATAAACAAAATAAAAAGGGGAAGATTAAGAAGAGAATGATAATTTATTGGATAATAATATAGAATATTATATAGTATCATGACAAGCCACATGTTGTCCATGTACGTCATGGAGATCATGGGGCTTATCTGAGTAATGTTCCTCTTGAGTCACAAGGCTTAATCAAGTTGTGTTCCATTTAGGACTTGGATTGAGTGATCCCTGTCATAGATGGTTAACTGATAATGGTGACACCAGTTTATTGACTGGGCAGGGAACCACATGGTGAGCTGCTTGGTGATTTACTTGGGGCGTTAATTCCCCAAGAGGGAGTAATCAAAGATGTTGCGACATCTCCCCCTGGGGTGCTGGAAGGCAGAGCCTTGGGAATCTTCTTGAGAGTATCTGGTATACAGGCTTGATATTGATTCAGTTTGGTGTTGGGTACAGGGAGCCTTGAATTTTGTTGGGCTGCTCTTGCCTTACACAAACAAAGTTGGTCATGATGATTATGTTTCAGATCAGTTTGAGCTCCAATCCCTTTGATGAGGTAGGTGTTATTGGGCTTCACTTCCATGAAAATGCCTGGTCTGCGTAATCCTGGGTCTAATTTATGTTGGTTGTGATTGACAACCCAGATCTTGTCTCTGACTTGGAACCTTTCTTGTTACAATGGGATTGCTTCCCGCTGAACCCTTTGTTGTTCCATCACTTCTTGGTCCTTTTTGGCTTGTAGTACTTTTGGGTCATTACTGTCTGGTATCTTCTTTAGAAGTGGCAGTAGTGGTCCTGTGGTTGTACTGACAAGTGAGGGTTTCTGACCATAGACAAGTTCATAAGGGCTTCTGCCTGTATTGCGATTGACTTGTGTTCTGCAGACCATAAGGGCAGTTGGTAGCATGTCAACCCAGGATTTTGGATTGCTGGCAGTCAACTTACTGAGGGCTTCCACTATAGAGCCGTTTAGTTGTTCTACATGTCCATCTGCTTGTGGGTGATATGGGCTGGCTGTGATGTGTTTTATTCTGTTTTTGGCAAGATAGATATTGGTGTCAATAGCTTTGAGTTCAGTGCCTCCATCTGTGATTAAGAGGTCAGGCTTTCCAAACTTTGCTTTGATTTCCTTGCCAATGAATTGTCTCATGTCATTGCCTTTGTGATTTTTTGTGGCTTGTGCTACGGGTCATCTGGTTGCATAGTCAATGGCTGTGATGATGTACTTCTTGCCTTTGCTTTCACCGGCATAGTTCCCACAATATCCAACGGCCATACCTTGAAGGGTTGTGTGATGGATACAGGTACTAATGACTTGGGTGGAGCTTTAGTTAGTGTATACTTCTCACAGACCTCATATTGTTACAGTACCTCTCTGATATCATCTTGCATGTTGGGCCACCAGTAGCAAGTCTTGAGAATTTCATGCAAGTTTCTGCTATAGGGGTGTCCCAAGTCTCTATGGTATCAGAGGATTGTGTCAATCTTTTGTGTTGACAGGACGTAGGGTACAGTGTCACCATTTGGGAGTATTCAGTGAAGGGTGCCATATACGTTTTTGAACAGATGTTTGTTCTTGAGGACTTTCTCTTGGATGTCCATTGGTGTGCCAGGTGGGAACCCTTCCTGGAGATTCCCCATGATTAACATGGGCCAGTCAGGGTTGCCATCAGTTCAAAGGATGTGTTTATTGTATAGCCTTGATAGGGCGTCTGCAGTAAGTATCTCCTTGCCTGGCTTGTATTTGATTTGCATGGGGTATCTCTGTATGAGACTCATCCATTCAGCTTGTCTTCTTGACAAGTGTTTTTGTGTTTTGAAGAATATCAATGACTTGTGGTCGGTGAGTTCTTTGAACGTCTGGGCTCCTCCAGATAGCATTGCCATTTCATGAGGCAGTGTATGATGGCAACCAATTCCTTATTGTGTATAGGGTATCTTTGTTTGCCGTCCAATAGCTTCCTTGATTCATATGCCACAAGGAGGAAGTCCTTTTGGGCCTTTTGGATACGGAGGACTCCTCCTATGGCATAATCAGAGGCATTGGTTTCTAGCTCATAGATACCCTCACAGTTTGGGTATTGCAGGATGGGGGCAGTAACCATGCACTCTTTCAGTTGGCGGAAATTTTGATCTTGTAAAGGTGTCAAACAAATTTGGTTGTTGTCCCAGTGATGGCTGACAAGGGGGCTGTCAGAGCGCCCCAGTCAGGGATGAACCTGCATACATAGGCTACCATTCCAAGGAAAGTGTGGAGTTTGCTCTTGTTCCTTGGGGATGACATCTCTGTTATGGTGCATATTTTGTCTGGATCTGGTTTGATACTGTCCTTGCTAATAATATGGCCAAGGAATGGAAGTTCAGTCAAGAAGAACTTGCATTTGGATGGTTTGGCAATCAGTTGGTTTTCCTGCAAGGTACAGAGTACTGTGTAGACATCTTCCCAGTGTTGTTGTAGGTTGGGACTGTAAATGATGATGTTGTCCAGGTATATTATTGCTCTTTTTCCAATGTGTTCCTTGAATACTTCATTCATGAAGGTTACAAAGGTACTGGGAGCGTCTGTCATGCCAAAATTGAGGACAACACATTCAAAGGACATGTATTTAGTTCAAAATGCGGTCTTTGTGATGTCTTCAGGTTTCACGCAAATTTGGTGATTCCTGCTGTCAAATCAATTTTTGGGAAGATTTGGGACCCCCCCCAGGCCATCAAAAAGGTCATCAATTAGGGGTAGGGGATACCTGTTCTTTATTGTGACCTTGTTGAGGGCCCTGTAGTCTGTGACCAGGCAGAGGCTCCATCTTTCTTTGCCACAAAGACAGCGGCACCAAAGGGTGATTTTGAGGATCTGATGAGGCCTTTCTCAAGTGCTTTGTCAAGGTAAGCTTTCAGAGTGTCATCTTCTTGTGGTGTGAGGCAGTAGATGGGTTGTGCCTTGGGCACGCTACCTTTTAGGTTGATCTTGTGTTGAATACCCCAATCAGGGGGCAATCTGGGTAGTGTTTCTTAGAATACAGAGGGAAATCCATTGACTAGCTGGTCTCTAATTGGGTTCTGTTTGTGTTGAGCTTCTGTGTTTTTGAAGTGTATGACCTCATACGTACACGTGCTCCAATTGATTTTGCTGGTTTCAGTTTCCTTCTCCCTTTTCCATGATCTTGATGAATATGTGGTCCCTCATGAGGGTATCAAGATGTGTTGGGTACACGTGATGGTGGACTTCTCCTTGCTGGATAGTGAGGGCGGCACTGTCCCAGTCTATGTGAGGCTTTGTCTTTTTCATCCAATCTAATCCAAGTATGATATTGTATTTGGGGATTGGGATGATAGGGCCACTAATTGTAGTTTGGACGTCTCTAATTTGGGCCCAGAAAGGTCTGGTCTTGTGGGTGACTGGTGTGCTGTGGTTGTCTGCCATGATGACTTTCTTGATGCTACTTCAAATGGTAGGTAACTTAATGAGGTATGCAAAACTCTTGTTAATGAGTGATTGATCAGCTCCAGTATCAAATAGTGCTGTGCCCTGGTATCTGCAAAAACAGAAAGGATAGGTGAGGAGTTTATTTCCAGTTTGGGCAGCAAACAGTAGGAGATTGCTGGAGGGAACCTGGATCATGGTGATTGAGTCCACGTCCTGTTCTCTGTACAAGTCTTTTGAAGAGGGAGAGGATGGCTTGCCTAAGCACTCCCCTGAGCTTTTACCTCCTTGTTGGTATCTTCAGTGCTGGCCTGGTTGGCTTGTGCAGTGTGATTCCCGTTTCAAGGATGGGTACTATTGGCTCAGTTGTTTTGCTTATTGGGGCAAGGCTCTCTCTTGGCTGCAGGGTTTTACTTGCATTTTTTGGTGGCGATTAGATTGTCATACTTCTGAGCTGTGTGTTTTCCTTCTAGGAATACATCATCGAGGTTCTTGCAGCAAGTCATGTCAAACTGACGTCTAATGTATATGGGAAGGCCATTGTAGAAGTCCAGGTGTGGTCCAGGTTCATCAAAGTTGATGGTGTTGGGCGCACAGTCACATAGTCCTTCATATGCTGCAATGTATTCTTCAATAGTTTGTGTCATTTTGAAGGTTTGAAGCTCGGTCATAATCACCACATCCAAGTCCTTCATGGAGAACTTTTTGAGGAATGCAACCTTGAACACTTCCCAATTTCTATCTGGTCAGGATGTTGGGCTAGCCATTTGGTAACAAAATATGAAGCAGTCCCTGTGACATGGAGGGCAATATCACTGACCCAGAGTCTTTGGGGATACTCCACTTGTTCAAACTTGCTCTTGGTGCTGTTGATCCAAAGAGAAGCGTTCTCACAGTGTAGTCCTATAAAGGCGCCAATCTCAGCGGTACATAAGCGTTGAAACACAATATTAGGTATCTCAGGTTGCGTAGGCGCTGTTGTGGTTGGCGTGGTGGGGAATAGTCTGTGGGCTTTGAGAGTGTTGTACTAGTCAATGGGTACAAGGACGTTATCATAGATGACAAGGCCTGGGGGAATGTCTTGTCCTACTTTGTAATCTCTCCAGCTGTTAGGGAGTGACATTGTTTTGGGTTCTTTTCTTGGGAGGAATTTTTCCTTTGAGTTGGGTAGGTATGGATAACCTACCTGTGCTACCACTGTCACATTTAGACTTCTGGGAAGTATAATAAACAAAATAAAAGGGAAGATTAAGAAGAGAATGATACTTTATTGGATAAGAATATAGAATGTTATATAGTATCATGATAAGCCACATGTTGTCCATGTATATCATGGAGATCATGGGGCTTATCTGAGTAATGTTCCTCTTGAGTCATGAGGCTTAATCAAGTTGTGTTCCATTTATGACCTGGATTGAGTGATCCCCGTCATAGATGGTTAACTGATAATGGTGCCATCAGTTAATTGACTGGGTGGTGAACCACATGGTGAGCTGCTTGGTGATTTACTTGGGGTGTTAATTCCCCAAGAGGGAGTAATCAAAGATGTTGCGACAGTTGTTTGCTTGTTACTTGAAAATATCTAAATTGCAGCTGTATCCCAAACCCCTATAAGCCCTTCTTAATCAAGATATTTTCTGGTTCATTCTTTGGGTGAAAACACTTGATAGTTTTTTTCATCCATTGGAGGGTCAAGGGAGTTACCTTTGAGTAGCTTTTTGTTGATTGCCGTGATAGCTGCCTGATTACAAACTCTGACAATTTATACCGTGATATGTCTCATCCACCAACGGAGAATCCAGAACAATAAGCTGGTGGATTGGTTTCCTCACTCATCCCAGTTTTTTATGGAAGGGTTGGGGATGTGGATAAGATCGAATAGGGTTCAGATTGAAGGGTCAACTGTTGGGTTGATTTAAAATTTTAAGACCCTGGCCGGCTTTATGGATATCGGATTGATGATACCATTGCACGGAAGGATGGTTCTATTTTAGAGAGTGGCACCAAACAAATGGGACAGTTGGAGTTCACATTTCAATGTTGATTGTAAACTTTTAGTTATGTTGGATGGAAAAGGGTTCCATGCTTCTGTAGAGTGAAACCTTGATTTAACTCTTGGATGGGTTTAGATATAAGCTAACGGTATTGATTAGTTACTATAAAAGATAATCTATACATCAAGCATCGATTTCTGATAAGTTAATGGTAGTTCATAAGCTTAAGAAAATTGACACAGTATTATCTGACGAGTAAATTTATTCAAAGAGAAGAAGATAAGAAGAGAATTTAAAGATGGGCTCATTTGAAGAGGTACTTCTTCAGGGGAGTAATTGTAAATCCAAGCTCCTTTGCTTCGGGGTCACCGATAAACGCATCGAGGATCTCTTCGTCGACGCACATGACCCCACCAAACTTTCCATCGCGGATTGGGGTGATGACAAATCCACCGCTGTAGTAGTACATGCCAAAGTAGTAGAAGGCGGGGGAGTTGTCGAAATCAACCATTTCGGGGTGAAATCCCGCGAGACTGGTGACACCAAAGTCACGCGTCCCGACCATGTTGTTTAGCTGGTCGGGAACCGCGGATACGTCAACCGATACGTACTCGCGCACAGTCTGGATGACTTGGTCGGCAAGGAACCCCTTCATTGCGCATCGGCTATGGAGGGCTGCCTCTTCAAGGGAACAGTTTAAAAGTTTCTCCAACTTCACTGGGCCTTCTCGGAGAACGCCAACAAAGTTCCCAAAGTCTGAATCGTCCAACCTGAGCTTGCTGCGGATGTTGGCGGTACGGACGTACTTTGGCTTTTCACCACTGTTGCGGGAGCGGAGCAACATCCGGGAAACGACGGTGAAGTACACATCGTCGCTCGAGACCCATTCCGGGGAAATCTTGGCGTTGATCTCGTTCTTGAGCGCCTTCAGGCGGGTGTCCGGAATGGAGATATCGCAGAGCATCATGTCAGACAGGCTAGGTTGAGGCGGCATGTCCTGCTCAAGCCGTCTTTGGGTTTCAGCTGCGTCTTCAGCCGTGAGCTTAGACACTTTGGATACGAGATGTCGACTGTCCTTAAGAGGGTCAGGGGTGACACCCATTGTCAACTGTCCCCATACCCGCATGAATCTATGCATCGCTGCTCCATCGCATACGAAATGGTTGAAGTATGCTGACAGCACAACCGACCCGCACTCGAAATAAACTGCTTTGACTGCCAAGAGGGGCAAATCAACACTGCCATGCTTGGCTTCTACAATCGATTTCTGAAGGTGATTAAACAGGAACTGACCAGGGAGCAGCACCTTGCCAAGGTACTTGGATCTCATATCGCTGAAGGGGGTTTCCATGGTGTCAGTAGCAAACCATGCCCCCTTGTTGTTGAGTTGAATGTGGGTGCGAGCCTTGGGCATGAAGAAGTCAACGACTGAGCCACCACTCTCACATACCAGTCTTCCGGAAAGGGCGGGGATAATGGCGAGAGCCTTGGCCAGGGATGCCTTCAACTTCTCTGGACTCATGAAATCTTGTTGGTTGTTTGTGTTCTCGAAGGCATACGTTGTTGGAATCCATGTGCGAGGCATGCTCATGTCAAGAGCACTGAGTTCAATGCTAGTGTTAGGATCGAATGGCAAGTCATGGCGGACTACATCGTATTGTTCCTTGGGCTGGTTGCTGTAGTCAGAAAGGCCGTAGCCAAAGTCACAGTCAAAGAAGGAGACGGTCTGAGTTTCGTGGAGAGTGGGTTCTGTCATGTTGAAGAAAGCAAGGAATCAAGTGAGATTAAATAGGGCAGTAGTCTATGCTTCGAGGCCAAAGCAATACGATGACATTGTTTCAGGTCTTCCCCACAAGCAATGAGTATATGGCTTCTTTTAAATAGTCAACATTTCAAACCAGCAGACTGAACAGGGGTTATGGAAAAGACCAGCAGCTGATCCGGCATTTTCATACAAATGCCGTCACAGGAGCTTACAAATATTGATTCCAATTGCAGGGCAATCTTTACAACACAATATTTTCATTATCCCAAGGGTTAGCCAATTTCAAACATCGTTTATTTCCCTCCTACACTCGACAAAAAATCACCCCCCAACCTTCTGCTTCCACATCAGGTCCCTATTTAGTGTATGTACAGTATTAGCACCAACAGACACCCTGTTGATTGGGGTACTTTAGTAAACTTCACTTTCTGACTCTTCTCCATAAACAATTGCCTTAAACGGTAGCCTATCCGCAAATACTCACGAATGGAACTGACACGCTTTAATTTTTCAAAATATGAGTTTTTATCGACATTGCCACTAAACAGTCAAGATTTAAAACCTGCCGGTGAGCGAAGCAGGGCATGGAAAATCTCTCAATCAGATCTATACGCACGCTAAAGTGGAAGATCGATATAATCTCTAGCCAGCATCCTTCAAGCAATATAGCTACATGATTACCATTCGATTCTCTCCTAAAATCGGAATGCCTAAAGTCGAATAGAATAAATATACTAAACGTCAAAGCACCAAAAATCGAGTTCCAAGCTCGTGCCAGAACGAACCATTTAATCAGTACCGAAATGACCCCATTGAACTCCCAAAATTACTACAAGCCTCAAAACAAATCGTTGCTCGATAAAGAGCATCCCTATAGATGATAATAGTATCTCAGATTGAACGATCTCCAAAGATATCATTCTTTACTTCCAGATCAATTTATAAATGTACATCGAAAGGCTTGCCACCCAAGGTTACCTTTAATTATTTTTTCGGTTTAAAATAACTTATTTAAAGCTGGAATAATAATCCTAAAAATATGCAGAAACATTGTTGCTGCGTCGTCCCACCCCCGGACAAAGATCTTCTTTTTCCGGCATTCTGGAAGATCGGATTTAAAATCAGCTTTAAATAGAAAATATATTACCTTCCACATTTTCAGAAACTTCGGACAGAATCCGGGTTTTGTCCGGGGGTGGGACGACGCAACCCTAAGCAACATCACTTTATGATTATTTTACCAATAACCTTGCCATGATATACATTTCAACTGTATCATAGTCGTACCTACTAACAACAGGTATCTTAAAGATGGCATAATCGGTACCTGTCAGGAAATCACACTCCCATGTATCAACTTTCCTTTACCCGAATTAAATTATCACCCTAATGACCCACCCGCCTGCCAAGCTACGCTAGATTTTTTTTCAAAAATAACTTTATTTAAAGTTTTGGAACGATGGTAGAAAAGAACCACGGCTTAAAGGAATGTGGGATAGGAAGGTCAATCTAATGTTGTCACGTCACTTATTGGATTGTTCGGCTGATCTTGGTTGGAAATCCAACTACGGGTAGGGTCCAATGAATCACCATTATATCATACTGGGGGTAATTTTAATATTCTTAGCTATAATTGGATGTGACTATCCTGGTCTATGCTGGAAAACTCCACAATGTGGGTAAGGTCCAATTACAACAAAAATATAGTGGCAGGGCAGGCAAAAGCAACAGGATTTGAACCTGGGACCTCTGGGGCCGTGCCAAGCTACGCTAGAGCAGATCAACCTAAGAAGCCTTCTGATACATCACAATTAGACTTGATCCATCTCAGATGCCGGCAATGTAGTAAGCTAATGCCAACAGACACCACAGCAATTGGGAACACACAAGGTGATATATCAAGGTCAAATCCTGATCGGTTACAACTATTCCAGAATAATCTAGCGCCTGTCAGGTTAGTAGTGGAATATGGTTCATATCAAGGCACCTGATGATCAATGAGATTCCCTGAGAACAGGGATATCCAGCAATGATCCACACCGCAGCCCGCTAGTGCCATAGCAAATACTCAATTATGAAAGGCGCCTAACTTCATACAGACCATGCACTAAAAGCTGATCAGCAAACCACTGCTAGCATGTGAATAGATCACACATAACTAAGAGATATTAGTACCCTGGACTGATTACTATGCAATTGAATCCCATGCAGATAGTTGCATAGATTCCAAGCTCTTCTAGTTGATATCAGCAGTCTGGGGATGGGAAGGTAGCCCAAGAAAGAGTTGGAAACAGCAGATAATTATCCTGGCAAGAGTCCACCAGCCCTATAAAAGACCTTCTATTGGGCTAATGAAAGGCAACCAGATCAGAGCTAATCTACTGTAGAACATCTTTACAGTATCTTCAATATCTGAGCTCAAAGACCCTTGTCAGTACTTGGGGATATCCACAAGTTGCCGCCTAGATACACCAGCCCCAAAAGTCTAAGTACAAACTTAAACACCCATATTTTGTTACCTCCCTCGGTTGTTGTCCCACCTTGCCCCTGCTGAACTAAGGGCCCTTAAGGGCAGCACAGTTAACATCTTGCTGTCAGAAAAGTAACCATAATACTTGAATGGCTAAGGCCAAGATACCCCCAAATTAAGCAAAGGACTATTAGACTGCCAGCCCTAATATCTGAACCAAAGGTCCTTCCAGCAGCACTCAGGTACAAATCAAGCTACCTGCGCTGCCTGCCCTTGGTAATTCTTTGCCTTCTCACCCCAGCTTCATTGATAGGGATCAGGAAATATAGAGTCCAAGCTGTGGAGCAAGACGCCTCCAAAGAGAACCCCAGCAGTGAGCTTGTTAAGTCCCAGCCCAACACTCATGTAGCCTTGGCCTGGGGACCCTGTCTGAGTATGGGGTGGTTGAACAGATCACACTATGATGAAAGAAAGCTCATGCAGCGGCTGAGAACCCATTGTATCAACCCTGGCCATGGGGAATTCTGAAGCCCCCCTCACTTCACCACCTTGGCCTGTGTAAATAGATGAACAGGGGACTTTGCCATTGAAGCTGGAGAGCTGACAACAACCCCGCCTATTCCTACCACAAGGATCCCATTGCATGAGGCCAAAGCTGGGTGGCTGAATCAAACCAAGCAGAGGATGCATCAGAACTGGAACTTGATAAGATCCAGCATGCCCCCAACCAGGTATCAGCAGATGCTACACGGGAGGGTGGAAGACCCAGATGTAAGGCTTGGCCTTATTCTGCAGAAGACCCCAGCAGACCAAGGCACTCAAGAAGATCAGACGTACACCAGCCAATGGCAATGATAGTCCAAAAACAGGAGGGCCACCTTGGCGTAGCGGCTAATGGAACTGCAACTAAGATCAGGACCCTCAAGTCTGCAGGGGTTTTTGGGGACCGCAGCCCCAGGCTAACAAGAGAAGAATCCTGATATCCTTTGGAGGGGATCTTTCTGGACTTACTGAGAATGAAGGTGGCTCTGAGGGTGAGCTCAGATTTAAGAGGCCCATGCTTTCATGGTAGGCTCCATAATGCCTGGAATTATTTGCCCAAGTTGCAAGATGCGGAAGTTGGGTGGGCTGTTAACCAGGTTAACTAATTTCTGGATTTAAATCAAACAGTTGATCAAAAATGGGTTACTGCTGCTCCAGTTTGCCATTTGGATTTAATTCCCCCTTGCAAGCTGACGCTGATAAATCAGCGTAATCTGAGCGTCACTTGATACAACCTCATTAATCAGAACGGCTGTCAGAAGTTGGTCACACAAGGGTTATTTGCATACTGGACTAGGTACTCACTTGAAGATTCAGAAGGAATAGGGGAAGAGGATCCAGGTGGTAGTGCTTAGTTGATATTGGGTATGCATGGGAAAAATTCACTGTTTGACTGGTAAGAGTTGATCTGCCCTAAAATGTTTACTGGAATGAAATCAAATATTATCCTGATCCAACTTTAATTTATCAGGCATCCTGTAGTTGGCTTGGTGCGCTGCATCCCCTATAAATTGATTCTCAGTCAAATTATCACCAGAAGATGGGATCCTGCCATCAGTACTTTGTTGTCCATGGCTCCCAATGTTAATTCCATGCCACAGAATCTTGGAGTTTCCCCCGCTGTATCTGAAAATGAGACACTTGCTCCCTCTAATTGTCCCAAGTTTTATGTAGAAGACACCCTGATCCTCTCTCAGGCCATTTATCTAGGACTTTTCTGGCTAGGATTAATCATTTTTCTTAATCCTAGTGTATCTTTTGGAAGGTTTACCAAACAATATTTGAAGCTTGGTTGGTGGTTAATCATCAGCTCCATGTGAATTTGGGTGGTGATTCCCCACCACCTGGAGATGGCTTCCTACTACCCAACCATTTATGTCACACATGCTCTCCTGCCTGGCTTTCTGGCCCAAGAATTCTGCATCCAGATCATGGGAGAAAACTTTGTTGCAACCAATAAAAAAGGAGCGTCTGGTTGGCAGGATGTCAATTACTGACATATCCTGGAGAGGCACATACACTTTAAAAGCTATTTACAGCCAGCAGTATAAAAGGTGAGGGTGTCTTTCCAACAACCACAAGCCACCGGATTCCCTCCAAAGGTTTTATATGTAGGGGATTCCAACCCTGGGATCTTACTGGGTGACAAAGCCAAGTGCTGATGCTAGGACAGGCGGCACTCTTTGGGGAATGGCAGCTCAAGCAAGAATTGATTGGCATGGCCAACTTCAAAGCAGGCTCCCCAGCATAACGCCCTCATTGATACAGAAGCAACTACATAGCTGTTGGCATCAAGGGCCAGCTACATCCTGATCAGCACTGCCTCCAGGCAGCGCTTTTCCTGCACCCACCAACAGATATTATTGAGTTTAATCACAGGCTCTTTTACCCGGCCTTGATTATAGGGGCAAGTGGGATGATCAATTATTGATGCAATCATGTGCTGAAGAATGGCGCCAACAAAAATGGCTTGACTGAGCTATAGCTGTGACAGAAATCATGAGATAGTAAGAAGCTGTCTCTAAGTGGTGAGGAATTACCACCCAAATCCACATAGAGTTAATGATTAACCACCAATGCAGCTTCAGATACTGTTTTGTAAAATTTCCAAATGAGATACTAGGATTAAGTAAAATAATTAATCCCAACCAAATTAGCCCAAGATAAATAGCCTGGGAAAGCATCAGATAATCTTCAGAATAAAATTCAGGACATTGAGATGCAACACAATTTTCAGGTTCAAGGACAGGGGGGACAACTCCAAGATTGGCAGGCATTGAATTAACATTGGGAGGTACCAACAACAAAGTTCTAACTGCAGGCCCCGTCTTCCAGTAATGATCTGGCTTAGAATCAGGTTGTAGGGAATGTAGCGCAACAATCCAACTACAGGATGCATTTTAAAAACTGTAAATTAGACCAAGGGATAGATGATTTTTATTGAGTAAATTTTTGGGAGGACTCAACTCTTAGAGTTGAAACAGTGAAAATCATTACATATATATCAAAATTTACTAAGCAATACCACCTGGATCCTGGGCTCCTATTCCTTCCACATTGTCAAGTAAGTATCTGGTCCAGGTTGCAAAGAACCCTTGGGCAACTAACTTCTGACAACCATGCTGATTAACAAGCTCATATTGGGTGGCCCTTAAATTACGTCAATTTATCAATGTCAATTTGCAAAGAGGAATTGGTTTCAGTTGGCAGACTGAAGCAGCCATAACCCATTTCTAATCAACCATTTGATTTAAATCCGTTAATTTGGCCAATTTTGGTAAAGGTTTTCTGGATTTTTGAGTCTTTCTACTTGGCCAGATAATTCCTAGCATGATGTAACCTACCTGACAATAGTCCAGCTATCAGGGTTAACAAAAAATTGGGAAGGAAGCCCAATGGATCACGGTTAAAGACAGCATAAATAATTGAATTTCCAGCAAGTTGTCAAGGATTGAGTGCGCTAAGCCGACTTGCTTTTGAAAAGTCACAGACACAATCAAACATCTGAAGCTTATTGGCCTAAGAAAAATAGCCTGGCTGGCTGGCTGCTTGGGCAGTTGCTTGCAAGAAGCTGGCCAGAGTAGTAAAGGGAGAGATCTAGTTTAGCATATCTTCAGGCAGCATCAACTTTATCAATCTAATGCAAGAGACCTAATAGAGCCTTCACATCAATATACATGACATGATGTGCACAGAAGGCCCTGGTAAAGGTCCCAAGAGATGGGATGATGCACAGCACTAAGGAGCAGTCCTCACTGAAACCAAATGCTTCTATGAAGCACTATCCAGCTCAGAATCTGAGCCAGCTGACTTGGCTCTGGTTAAATGGTTAGAGCTAGTCCCAAAATGCCCAGAGTGGTTGATTAGGCTCAGTGACAATTAATGAGCTGGAGGATGCAACCAGATTTGCCCCAAAATGCAAGGCCCTGTGCCCAGATGGTTTTCCATATAAATTCTACAAACACAATATAAAGAGAATGATAAACCTTGCTTTAGGCGTCTTTAACCATGATCTCTTGGGAGGGATGTCCATTCTGGGAGACAAGAAGGAACTGAGCATCCTCCTTCATAAAAGGAGACCCAGAGAGGACATAAAAATCTGGAAGATTATAGCCCTTTTGAATACAGACCACAGGCTGTTTGGCAAGATATTGGTGTCTAGACTGAGCAACACTGCCCCCGGGCTACCCATGAGAGCCAACATGTATTAACACCAGGGAGTACTAGCATAAAATTCACATACTTTGATATTCCTCCTCAGAGATAAGATTCAACCGGACATTGTCATTCTCCTGGATTATGAGAAAACATATGATTGTGTCATGTAACTATCTTGATGTATTCCTGAAAGCACACCAGCCTCCAGACAACACATGAGTATGGCTTATATATCTGCTAAGGAGCTCATCTATTATAGTGGTAACAGGTCACAGGGAAACAGAGAAAATTCAACTGTCACACAGTGTACTCCAAAGGGATCCACTAAGCCCTATTTTATACAACCTTACTATAGACCCATGGATTAGAAGCTTGAGCCAGGATCTCATATACCTTTGCACCTACATACAGGCCCTATTTACTGCCAAGGCTTTTGCCACTGACTGTGTGATGGGTCTCTCTTCCAAGCAAGATATGACCAAGTTCACCAGGGCCCTGAATACCTACTCCTCCCTGCCTCAGGCAAAGTTAAATATAGCCAAAGCATAAAATATTATGATGGGGAACCCTAGATCCAGATCCATTTATCCATTAGACCAATAAAGGCATCTGTGCAACAGCTGGATACCTGAGTGAAGTAGGAGGCTTTGACACCCAATCAATGGAGCCTGGTATCCTGAAATAAGTGTCCCTAGAAACATCAACATTATAATGTGACATAGTGACCCTTATCAGAAGGGTTTGGCTGATGAATGTTGCAATGTGCTAGAATGTGATGGATTTGATGACTATAAGTTCAAAGTCAGATTCCAGAGCACAATTACACATAGGTAATTGCTCAATTGACCAATTGAGAACTAGTGTATTCCAGAGCATTCTGGATTCCACTCAAATACTCTCAGTAATTTGGCAACTCAGAGGTTACACAAAGGAGCAACAAACAAGGCCTTCAATTCCATGATCAGAGCTCCTACTTGGCGCTTGAGTCCAGAAACCTAAATGGAAGTGATGACAAAAATCCAATTGCTCAGTGGATTCTTACTTCCAGGTGCAAAATCAATAGTCTATATTGACATTGATATTTTTATTATGTTATTGATGCAACTCTGGCCTAATTCCCCAGCCTTCTATCCCATTGATCACACCTCTACTAATTTCCTACCTTGCTATATATACTTGGTTTCTATATGAAATAAATGTAAGTTTTTACCCCTACATATTGTTTACTCCACTTTGGTTTTACTACTCTGCATTCAGGTATAGTAATTGAACAGTTACCAGGGCTAATTATTGTTAGCTATACCCAACAGTCACAACATACAGCAATGAACATCTTGAGATATTCTAAAGTATGATTAATTGAAAAAAAATTCCCAAAACTACACCAGCTTGTCCAAGGCCTTAAAATGACTGTACAAAAATACCCTACAGAGACCAGGCATTCAACTAATATCAACTGTAAAGTTGATAGACAGAAAGCTGAAAGAAGCACTAGGTATGTGCAATTTAAAACAACATCATCAAGGATATTTTATTGCACTATATCCACAGTTCTCTCTGCCTATGTACTATTAACTAACTGGAATTGTGCACTCAGGACACAGTAGACAAGGGCACTTGGCCTGATCCCGTCATATAAACCGCATATCCTTAAAATTTGCTGCCAAGTGTCATCACAGAAAGGGGACCTCAAGGAGTAGATCTCTTCTAAAAAAAACTAATGACAGCATACAAGGAGCACTGGAGCCTTAAGTAATTTAGAAAAGAGGTGCAACACAGGGGGAGAGCCCAACTGGTAAAGCAACCATGCTCCAGGGCCAACTAGTCCCCCAGGGACCAGAGTCCCAGAGCCACCCTTCAGTACAACAACTTCTGAAGCCATTGAGATTTTCCTACCCTGGAGATATACCCCAGGACAATTTTTACTAAAAGGCGTATTAAAAAGAACTTATAAGCCTAAATATGAAGAAAGACATGTGGAAGGCCCATAGAAGAGTGTATAAGACTGCCAACAGAAGCAACTATACAAACACAACTTGCTCCAGATATGAATCAAAAGATACACTTGTCAACTAACTTTCCCAATGTTCAACAGGCAAAATAATTTAGTTGACAGTGTGCTACCTGATTAATCCATCCAGAGAATATACTAACTTCATGATACTGAAGTGAATTGGTTTCTCTATGGCTCATCATAAGGTCCCAGATTCTTGAAAAAAGAGGTAATATTCTATATATCCCTCTGAGTTATCCACTTGTCATTATCCACTTCTTTGATAAAAGGGCATCCCAAATGTGTTCCAAAAAGCCCTGTTTATTCAGAATCTGTTATGGGTAGCATCACAGGCCTTCTTTTTTAATACAAAATACAAGAAGTATAAATCCATGGCCAAGGAATGGGTAACCATTCCCAGTCTATAAGTGATTGAAACTGAGTCTACTGTGGTTATCATTCCTCCTGAAAGAATCCCTTTCCCCCTGACGTCCCTGTAATCCATCTTTTCTCTTTCCCCACCACTTCCTATCCCAAAAAGTGGTTTCTCCTTCTTTAAAGGTTTTCTTGTACCCCTCTTCTCTCTCCCCACACATTTTTTCATGCCCTTTGTGAAAGG
Organism: Entomophthora muscae; assembly: GCA_014839935.2. NCBI lineage: Eukaryota > Fungi > Entomophthoromycota > Entomophthoromycetes > Entomophthorales > Entomophthoraceae > Entomophthora > Entomophthora muscae. Next base: position 394,819 of record QTSX02000012.1, on the reverse strand, counting down.
CTTGCTATGCTTTGCCAGAAATGACCAGCTAGCTTGAATAAATCAACATTGGAATGACTAACATACCATCTACTTTTTTAACCTTTATTAACAGGTTCAATACCCCATACATTAGAAAAGCACACCCTGCTCTACTTGGACAACATACTTGTGTACAGTTCTAACAAGGAACAGCATTAAATTGACCTAGAAGCTGTTTTTACCACCCTAGCACAACACAAAATCTTAGCCAAATTATCTAAGTGGCAATTCTTCTTCAAGAAACTGCCCTTATTGAGACAAGTTGTAACCAAGGATGGTTTAAGCCTGATACACAAAAGATACAGGCCATATTCAAAACTCCACCACCCAAAGACAAGATTGAACCAAGAAAATCAATTGGGATGGTTGCCTACGTTTAAAGTCTTGTACCCAATTGTGGTGCCCTTACATCCCCTTCTCATTCATCAAAGCCCCTAATCCAAAATTTTATGGACCCCTCATTGAACCTATGTTTCTTAAAACTCAAGAAATCTGTCTCAGCACCCATATTACAATACCCCAAACACAGCAGGGATCAATGAAAAGCAGACACCTCTAACACATCAATAGATGGGGTGCTGCGGCAATTCATATGGAAGCATTTTGCTGGCAAGGGATGTTTTGGCTACAATAAAAATTGAATCCTAGAAGAAGTTAAGTTTGATCAGCTCATTAATGTGTGTAGGTTGAGGCCAAGGGAGATAGGGAATCTAAGCCAGGAAAGGGGAGCAAGGTGGCCTTTGTTTCATACAGTAATATGGTGGGAAGGTCCTGGCTAGCTGGAAAAGTATGCACTAAGGAGTTCTGAGATCCTAGGATCAGCTGCATAGGGCATTCAGTTGGACAATCTTACCTAGGCTGGGGTAAGCTTTCTCTTTATGTGTCTTCCTGGTAACTTTGGGGAGGTCTTGAAGTTACAAGACAAGTATAGTTATTCCTAGAACCATTAACAAGGTGGCTGCCTAAGAAAACAGCTAAAGAACTTGGTGATTTAGAGGCTTCTGGGAAGTAAAGTTAGTTAATTTGTGCCTGAAAGCTAAAATAACCACTTTAGTAGATAAAAATAGCAGCAAGACATGAGAGTGTCTGTTGCTGATGGCCTAAGGTGTAGGTAACTGATGGGGGTCCATTCTAAGTTGATTCACTTGTGGAGACTTATTGCCTGAGTCTAAGGTGCTGACTGATGAAGGCTAACAGAATAGAGAAGCTCAGATGAAATACATTGGTAGGAAAAAGAAGAAGTACTAGGAAAAAGATCATCTAGGAGAGCTGAAAAAACAAAGAACAGAGAGAAAAGATTTAAAGATTTAAGAGAAATAATAATAAAAGAAATAGTTAAAAGGATTAATAAAGAAGTAAAAGAATTTAAAGATAAAAAGAAAAAAGAATTAGATAAGAGAAAAATAAATAATAAATATAAGTATTTATTAAGAAAATGATTGGGTAGAAGCTGGAGTAGACAGGAACAGCAAGGGTAATTTTTGAGAGCAGGGGTTGGAATTTTGCTGTGGCATTAAGAGAGGCATAAACAGAGCATCAAGCAGGTTCAAGTTTTTCTGAGGATTGAGAGAAGTGGTGAAACACTGAGAAACATTGAAAAAATGCAGGTACACAAATTCATTAAGTAAAACATGGTGGAAAACATTCAAGTTAACACGACAAAGCGTGAAAAGAAATATGGAGAAACCATTCAAAACCTAGAGCCCTGGTTTTTCTGGAGCAGTGGGATGACAAGTTCAAACCAGGGTCAGGAGCAGGTCATCCAGAGAAAACCTTTGGGGAAACATGCCAATTCAGACACCTGATTGGCTGCAGACCAGAGCCTGTTTTATAAATGTTTTTGATTGGTTAAACAGAAGTGAAAAGCTTAAAAGAATAAGAGCTTTGTCAGGAAAAAGTCTGCTCTGATCGGCTAAAGTAAGTAAAAAAGGTTAATTTATTATAGAACAGGAAAAACTGTATAGTTTAAGCCTAAAAATCAAGGAGCTATTTAAGAGGAAACAGACTGAAACAAGTGGTCATCTAGAGCCAGAAGCTATTACAAGGAGCCTAAGACATAGGGGAAGGAGTTCAAGACAACAAAAAATGTGTACAAGATCAAGAGAAGGGTAGTGCAGGACTCAGAGGTCAAGAAAACAGGACGCAAAGAACAGCGCAAGGACTCTAAAACTTAGCAACCCTAACATTTCCTCCCAAAATAGGCTACATTACAGAATGTTTATAAGGGGATACTCCTTCTTGGTACAATAAACACTACTCTCAACCCTTATTCATTATCCAGAATTGCACAAAGCTTATCATGGATTAAGCTCATACTATTTTATACCCTAGATCAACTGAAGAGGATTTCTATTATCAGAGCTGCAGGAGGTTTTCAATTAGCAAGACTTCAGATGAGCAATGGTACAGATTGACATAGCACTTGGAGATGACCACCTGAGGGAAAGGGCTCATAGGTAAAGATCTCAAAAGACTGTTCAGAGACTGGTATCAGCCTAAAGAAGGTCTCATCTCAGCTAATGTGAAGGTCTATGGAGGAGATGCTTGCCTGGTCATAGGAAAATTACTGGAAGAATTTGAAGTCATGAAGTCTGAGTACAAGCTACTGTCCAAGAATTTGCCCCAACTGGAGAATGGCAACTCCACTAAGCTGGCACCTGGATTTGTCCTAAGACATGTATTGGTTTCTGAGGAGCTGGAATATCACAGGTGCTCTGCATTAAGACTAATGTAGGGAAAAATCTGATGGTGGCTTACAAGTCACATAAACCAACTGATGAGGAATGCAAACTTCTATAAAAAACAAGGAGCTTCTTGCCACTGTGCATTTCCTTGTCAAATGATGTGCTATCTATAATGCCAGGAAGAATTAAGTTCTAACAGACCATAAGTTTTCATCTATTTTTAAAACTCAAATAAATATCTCTTGGTAGCAACCACAATGAATGCTGTTTCTCAAAAGGTTCAACATGAAAATTTAATACAAGCTTGGGACAGAACTTGTAACAGCAGACACCCAATCATGAATCTACCTGAAAGCCTCCAGGGACCAAGAAAGACTAGACCCAGGTTGGCCTCTACTTTTAATCCAAAACAAATATATATGGTTTCCCCTGGGAATCACAGACATCACATGTGACACAGTGATTAAAAAATCAAAACATGTTTGCTGAGGTATATGGTACTCTATATCAAAAAATATCAGGCAGGACAACCATCTCCTATGTCCTAACTCACCAGAGAGTAGATAACATCCTACACCATCACCAAGATCTTGAGAACATAAGAGGAAGAAACCTCTATGAATCTCTGAAACACAAGGCTTTATGAATCACCCTATATAGCAAATTACATGAGGTTTTAGAACAGTGTGATTTATGTGAGAAATAAATCAAGAACAGTATGCCTCACAATTCAGTACTTTCTGTTCAAACTCAGAAACTATTCAAAGTATGGGTGATAGATATTGCAGTCCTCATGCCAGGAAAGGCCAACAAAAAATACATCATCACCTTAGACTTTGCCACAGATAGCCAGTGACATAGGCCGTCAAAACACACACAGATAACAATGTTGATATTCATAGGCAGAGAAATCATTAGAAAGTTTAGAAAAACAGAACTACTCATTTTAATGCTTGCAAAGAACTCACATCTGACAAAACAAATGTCTATGTGGCCAAAAAAAGAGTTAATCCTACAGTAACTGTACCATACAGATCACAGGCCAACAGCAGATTGGAGTGGCTGAATGACATCCTGGTACAACTAATTGCCAAGCTCCCTGCTGTAACACTTGAGGACTGGCCAAAACAATTGTCAACCACACTCCTTTTATGTTGCACCCAAGTGAACAGATCTATCAGGGGAAAGTCCCTTCAAATCAGTATACAACATTAGCCTATTATTATTCAAGCACTAATGGGGCCCAGACTAGGATTCCCAAGCAAGTATCACTCAGAAAAACCCCCAACAAGCACCTTGTCAATTTAGACTGGGGAGCCAAAGAAGAAAAATAAGTAAAAGAAACATTGGTTTATCTAAAGGGAAGGCATAAAGGTGATAACAAATTCTGGGTGATGAACTCATACAAGAGCAAGCTACAGCCCAAAAAAGTGGTCCTCACCATCATACTGAAGGTAAACAATACCAAAACTTATCTATTCCAAGGATTAGGTAAGAAAGAATCAGTACAAGATCCTACACCAAAAATGGATTATATCATTCATATTGCAACAAAACTATAAAAGTCCATGTTACCTGCAATCAAGCAACATCTATTGGAGTACAGAGCTTGTGTCTCATGACAACCTTCCCACCAAACTTCCAGCAGAAGAGGCCAAATCTCAGTAGGGGTATCAAAACTTCAGAGTCAACCTCCCAGCAAGATTCCACATAAGAAACCCTGTATCATGTGACTTAATTATTGTGGAACTTGAAGCCAGATGTAGAATTCAACTCAAATTTCCAAACTTGGAAACAATAACTGATACCATTCTCAATTCAATAGCAACACAATTCAGTGCTTCATTGACTAGCAAGAAAAGATGCCCTTTTACCATCTAAAAAGTTTATCTTTAGTAATATTTTTTCTCCTGAGAAATTAGTAAGCAATATACTCACAATGCCTCAATAAAAATAATTATCTAGTTTATAAAGGTTTCTCCTCTTGTATGCTTCTGAAAGAGCACAGTTACAAAAGTACCTAAACTTGTGACCACTAATACTAAGCAAACACATAATTTTGGGGTTGCCCTAAACCTTTAATTATTACAAGCCTACTTGCAATAGAGTATTATTTCTTCCTAAAACCTTTATCATGTGTTTATGTACTCCAATTCACCCTTCCTATCCCTGTGTTTTCATGAGATTATTCCTATGGTAATACCAGGATTATAAGCCCCCTATTTAATCTGGGGGGCTAACTCAAGGCTCATTACAGCCCTGATTATAAGGATAGAATCCCTTACCATCTCTTTGGCTGCAAATAAAGTAGCACATTCACCAAAAAGGCTTCCAAGTTTAATAGGTTTACATTCTGTATTCAGCTTTTTTACCATGAGAAAGATAGCTATTGCATGATAGAATCAAGTTTAATTATGAAGTAGTAAATGTCATATATTCACAGTAGTTCTAAACTTGGTAACTGTTACACTCATGCTACAAGGAGATCACCATTGGGTGTCCTGGATCTTTGTCAGGTCCCATTTGGGTTGGGCCACCATACTTCTAGTGGCAGTACTCTAACTCTAAGGACTTGTACTTATCTTAGATCCCATAAAATTCTTCCGTCACCTTTCCTACCAGCATTCTGGTGTCTGTCTATGAACCATCACATCAGCTGGGTTAGCCTTTCTGGATGACTATAAAGCTCTTAAAATAGGGTATCAAATTTCTTGCCCAAGAAGTAATTTCCTCTGGGGGTCAGGGGGTTTTCTACACATTCTGGCGCATTACTCACCAGGAGTTTGGCTCTGTACAAACCTTTTACACAGTTACCTGTACAATTATTCTTGCCCAACACCGGAATAGAAGATTTGAGGGAATGAATCATTGATCTTAATACTATAAGCTGGGTAGGGTTCAAACAATTATTTATTAACAAAAGGAAGATCCCCTAAGAAAACTTCTGAAAATGCAACCATTTGCAGACTTTAGGGGGCCAAACACTACTTGGGAAATCACCAGAACCAGCTCCACTTTCTCAGGGGGATAGATCTTTAATTTTTAAAACCCAAGGACGTGTTTAAACTTAAGACCTAATAGCCATAATCTGCCTCTGAACCTGGTTTAGCCAAATGTTCTTATATAGCTTTCCCTTGTCTAAGGCTACATCTCCTTTATACTGGTTTTCCAAAATCTTAAACTATCTGCACTCTAAATTTTCTATAATTAATTTATCTTTCAAACTTACTTCAACCAGTCTATTTGCATTATCCTGTTCTTTTTAAAAATTTTCATTAAGTATTTAATTGTTTAACTAATGAGATATCTTTAGTAAAATAATATTTACACTTTATTAACTGCTTCAATTTTCCTCAGTCTTTGACATCTGAAGTGCCTTGCTACGCTTTACAGGTTTGCTGAAACCCAAATAGGCATCAAAAACTTCACCAGGAACACTAAAAATGTTTTGACCCTTAAATTGCAAACAGTTTCTCTGTTTGCTTCACCATTTTGTCGTGTATGAACCTGTCTGGATACCTTAGGAAACTACCAGCCACTTTTTTCATGTGTTTTCTTCAACATTTTGCTATTGAATTCCTTTAGGATTTGAACCCATTGCCATATGTTCCCTGTCTTGCTTGGCATTTCTCTCCTCTGCCTACCCATCCCTGGAGAAACCTTGAAGCACCTACTCTTTCTCTTTTATCATTCTGTTCTGCTTTATAACTTCTTAAAAATACTATAAAGTTGCAGAAAAAGAAACTCTACCCCCATCCTAGGTAAAGTCACCCAATTGTATCCTCACCCCAATTGGTATCAGGATTTTAGTGCTACCTCAGCACATCCATCTCATGGTAGACCCATAATTGTATTAACACCCCAGCTAGCCTAAGAATGCCTATAACACTGGGTATGATCATCCCAGGGTAATCAACTTCTCTATCCTCTCTAAGCACTAGTAAGGGGCTATATTACAACTTCCCCAGGTCATATACCACTGCTCTTGATCCTCAAAGCTAGACACATCAATAAAGAACCAACATCTACTTGTCTCAGGCATCTGATCTTTATTCAACCAATATTAAGCCCCTTCCTACAAAACAGCTCCGCATATTGATCATCACAGTAACTTTGGTAAAGTTGGCTGTATGTTTAAAAAGGTGAAATTAATATAGAGAATCCAAAGGAGGCCAAGTTTCACTTTTTAAAGCTCCAAACTGGCGCTTTAAAACAGATCAGCTACATTTTCTTGACTGGTTTAGCTTATAGAATGAATGGATGGGATATTGCTTTTCCATAATTATGATTGATCCCAGATAAACCGGTAAGTCTGATTCTGAGGTTCTAATAGGGCTGGCTTGGCTGCATTTAGATCCAAGCTGCCAGAATACACTTTTCCTTGCATAAATTTGGGTTTAATCTATATGCCTCAAACTTCTATGGGATTGATCATTCAAAACGCCCCAAGTTGATGGTTGAAGATTGCTCAGGCCAAGGCTGTTCATTTCTGAGGGTTTGAATTTCACTGCTGCCAAGAGATGGGGTTTGATAGCCTGGTTGTCAAGGAAGAAACTTTGGTTTCTGATTTAAAATATCCCTACCCAAGTTTGAGCTATCTGGTGCCATGCCTACCAGAAACCTGTCAAGAGACCCATCCACCAAGCCAAAGAACTGCTATGTAATGGAGAGCAGGAATGGAGCTACACACATCCAAAGATAAAAAATTACATAAACCCTGTTCAAAAAGCATATCTGTGGTATCATAAATAGGGAAGTGTCATCAAGTGGAAAAGTGTGTGCCCAAGCCTTTAACCAGATATACCTTAGCCCTAGATTGATTTTATGATCTGGGTAACTGGATAGATTCTCTAATCTATTAAAGCCAAAGATATATCTAATTCTTTGGATGTTATCCTCATCTGGCTCTCAGCAGCAGCTGTACCACTGTAACATGCTTTTAGAGGCTTGCAGATATCACTCTAGAATCACTTTACCTCTCAGATTAAGAGTTCTCCACAGATATTAACTCGTTTATGCTGCTGATATTGATGGGAGCTTCTTTTCTCAGATAGAGATGTTTATTTGCATCAGCTATTGGTCTTGTCTCACATCTAGGTTCCAAATATGTCATTATCTTACCCAGCTTGGGCAGTTTTCAATGAGATTGAAAATTTTATCTGTTTTTCTGCTATCAAGCATAATTTCTCTTTGGTTTAATGTTCCCCATACCATGGAGTTTAGTGAATTGCAAAAGCTGATTTCTAAAGTCATTCAGTTTAATCCTGAGCTTTCCCTTCCCCATAAAATATAGATATGCCTCTCTCTTCCAAATTACTATATGTATATTATTCAACTCTTTAGGGATGCTATATAATAACATAGACCAGTTTGTAAATATTCTATTTGGTCTTAGGATATAATTGTTTTCCTGGTCACTATGGCATTTTCTTCATCTGTTCAGCGCCTATCTTGTATTGCTCCTAAGGATATTCTTGCCACCACAGCATTTATTGCTGGCATCTACAGAGCTATACCTCTGAAATTAAACAGAGATTTACCCAGGTACCATTAAGGATAAAAGGGATAGCTATAGAATATATTTTCAAGCTGGGAACATATGAGCAGGGGTTGATAAATACTTGGATTGTGTTTATGGTGATCATACCTTGTAACTAATACAAGCCATGCTGAAGGGGGATGGGTCCTTAAGAACTTCCCAGACCTTTGCTTGTTCCCTAGATAAAGTTGTGCTCTATATTTTCTAGTAAATGGTTTAAGGGTCTGCTCTAAGGCTCAATCTTTTGAGATAAATAGTTGTATGTTAGTGTTGACCCTTTCAATATCACTACCTACTTGTTCTTGGAATTGGATAATGGTATGAGCCACTTTGTGACAATTTTCTTTGCGGAAAATCCCTGGGAGATCTTTGCAGGTATTTATCCTAAAGTGTCTCATTAAAAGGCAGAAGATTGTCTTTGACGTTTCCATTGGTTGATTGGTTATTCAAGAGAATTTGGCTGGGTGGAGTGATGTATTGTCTTTGTAGGCTTATACAATGCCAAAATAAACCCTGTAACTTTTGGCTACCAAATACTTTAACAAGATGATAGCAGGGCCTTTGAGGTTGTCGTGTTCTGAGGCGCAGCACAGACACACAGCATGAAATCCTAACCTTAGGATTGGATTTGTACTAAGTCTTGGTTAGATGACATGGAGGGCAAATGTGTTTACCTTGCGGCCCTGCAAGAATAATCTCTACTAGTTGTGGCTAGAGAGAGGCGCGGAAGTACAGAAGACACAGAGACAAAAATGTGAATAGAACTTAATTTTTATTGGTAAATATAAAATGGAATATATAGTATTTAGGAATACCACAAAATACTACCAAGACAGTAGGATCACTCACCACCAGCATTAGTGGGGCAAGTGAGTTGCGCAAGATCAAGAAACTGAACAATTGAACTTCCTGATTCAGTCATTAACTTGTTTCAAGAGACAAAAGTGAAAGCAAGAGATTTGTTTTCAAAATGGCCCACCAAAGGCAAAATTGAAACATGGTGAATAGCGGTATTCACGACATTGCCCTCTCCTAGATTGGCCTTAGGGGGGTAATATTTACAAAGGAACTTTGCGTGCACTTAAGCAAAAGGACAGCCACTGGAGAGGAGCTTTACAGTGTACTCATACCCTTGCTTAAAAGTCACTTCTAAAGGGCCAATCCATAGAGAGTACAACTTACGTGAGCAACCACCTGCTTGGTGTTGGTAGTAAAGTAAATGGTCACCAACATCAAACTCAGGCAGGTGGGAGCATCTAGCATTATTGGGAGAGAGTTCAAGCATCTTGGTCTTTTATGCAGAAGTGTAAGCAGTGGCCTGTATATCAATTATGCGGTTGACTAGATCCTTGATGTGGCCGTCAGGATTCATGGCTTTGTCAGAGGTAAGCAAGGGGGCCCCCAAGAGCAAAGGGGTAGTAGCCTCTTGCCCATATAACATAGCAAAAGGGAAGTATCCAGTGACACAATGTTTGCTAAAGTGGTATGCAAAGAGAGCGGCAGGTAAGTATAGGTCCCAGTTGGCAGCGTCAGAGTAGGTGAGCTTCCTCATGATGGAGACCAGTGTTGAATTAGCACGCTCAACTGCCCCATTGGTAGAAGGATTGTAGGGGGCATAGAAAAACTGATGAGACCCAAAAGCTTCATTAACAGAGGTTATCAGCTTGGCGTTGAAGTTAGTCTCATTATAAGAGAGCAACACTTGAGGACAGCCATGGCAGTAGAAAACATCTTGTAGCAGGAAGGCAGCAGTTGTCTTAGCTGTGATGTCTTTTGTTGGGCGAGCCTCTACCCACTTGCTGAAATGATCAACTGCAATCAGAATAAAGCAACACCCAGAACGTGAGCGGGGAGAGGACCTACTGCGTCAATGCTGACAGTGTGGAAGGCATGTTGTGGGGAACTAATTTGAACTCATGGGCAGCAGCTCAAGTCCTTTGCAGCTGGCAATTGTGGTAGCTAGCTATGACGTCTGAGATCAGCAGGCAAAGGTTCTCCCAGAAATAATTCATTTGAAGCCAGTCAAAGGTCTTGGCAATGCCTTTGTGTCCAGTCTCTTTATGAGCTTGCAACACCACCAAGAGGTGAAGACTGGGTCGTACATAAGGAAGATACTGATCTCTTACCTTATTGAAGAGCTGATTGTTGTGTATGAGGGTATCTTTGGATAGCTTGGACAAGGCCAGCTGTACTTCTTCTGTCTCACTTTCCCACAAAGACGGGTACCCAATTAGTTTGTATAACCGGTCAGCCTCTGCAGGGTGCAAAGCAAGAATGGGCATTCTGGAGAGCCCATCAGCGTTCTGGTGTTGAATCCCAGGGTGATGGAGCACCGTGAAGTTGTATCCCTGCAGATGTAGAGCCCATCTAGCTTGGCGCTCTTCAGGCTCCTTAAGCTTTTGTAACCACTTAAGAGAAGCATGGTCAGTGACAACAGTGAAGTGGGTGCCATATATGTGGTGACAAAACTGCTTGACTGCATGTAATACGGCAAGGCACTACTTCTCTGTGACACTATAGATCTTCTCATGCTTATTTAGCATGCAGGAAGTGTAAGCCACAGGATGGTCTACACCCTTGTCATCCAGTTGGGCCAGGATAGCTCCAATAGCAAGATTGCTAGCGTCAGTGTATAGGATGAACTCCTTATCATAGTCAGGATACACGAGGATTGGCGCCTCTTTGAGTTTTTGCTTAAGGGTCTCAAAGGCTTGCTATTGAATAGGCAGTTCATTCAAAAGGGATATTATGTAATAGCTGGACTAAAGGTTCACTAGTATTGGCAAAGTCAGGGATAAACTGTCTGTAGTAGCCCATCATCCCCAGAAAGACTTGTACTTCTCGTAGGTTGGTGGGCAGAAGCATTTTGTTGATGGCTTCAACCTTCTTAGTTATTGGGCAAATCCGGGTCTGGGTTACTTCATGGCCTATGAATTCAAGACACTCTTTGAAGAAGGCGCACTTGGAAGGCTTTAGTGTGAGGCCCACTTCTCAAATCTTTATTAACACCTCTTTGAGATGAGCCAGGTGGTTGGTGAAAGTAGCGCTGAAAACAGTTATATCATCCAAGTATACTAGGACATACAACAACTTCAAGTCACGGAGGATGGAGTCCATGGCCCTTTGGAAGGTGGCCAGGGCGTTGCAGAGTCCCTGCGGCATGCAAGTAGGCTCAAAAAGCCCTTCAGATGTAACAAGTGCGGCTTTCTGACAATCCTTGGGCAAAGGTCAACTTGCCGGTATCCAGATGCCAGATCCATTGCGGAGAAGAATTTAGAGCCTCTAAGGCATCAGAGGGCGTCATCAATACGCGTCAAGGGATATGAGTCCTTCTTGGTCAAAGAGTTCAATTGGCAATAGTCTATCACAATACAATGACCCCCATCTTTCTTCTTTAGGATGAGTAGTGGGGATGCCCAAGGACTTTGGGAAGGGGCCAGCAGCCCAATGTCTAACAGTTGCTTGAGTTCTTTAGATACCTGGGCGTCCTCTACACAACTGCAGCAATATGGTTTAGCACGGAAGGGAGGAGTGTTGCCAGTGTCAATCTGATGGATAACGCCTTTGGATAACCCATAGTTAGTACTGTCCTTAGCAAAGATGTCAGAAAATTGATCTAATAAATCCAGCACCTCTTTCTGTTGAACCCGGGACAGCTGTGGGAAGTCTTGCGTAGTGAACAAGGATAAGACTTGAGGCTCATCTTAAGGTAGGTTAAAATCCTGGAACATGCCAAAGGGATGAAGAGACAGGACATCAGGAGTGCTCAACAACACGCCATATCCAACAACCTGCCCCCTAGACACGGTCATAGGGATTGCAGTCAGGTTGGCTACCAACAATTGAACAGGGTCCTTATGAGAGACATCCAGGGTTCCTGGACAGAGATAAGGTTTGTTGCGCCCTAACAAGGGGGGAGAGTACAACTCCAAGAAGGTTTATTCAGATAGTTCATATGATATCTGGGAGTCCAGGATGGCCTGGGATCCAGGTGGGATAGTGACAGCAGACGTGGCTAGGAGAGGGATCCCCTCATATGCAGGACAAGCCATGGGTGGACATTTCATGTTGGAGGATTGAGTGTGATATTCGAGGTTGAAAACCCCAATGTGATTCTCCAAGGCACATGTCTTGAGCCATTTCCCAGGAACTTTAACTGGCTCTTCAAATATCAGAGGGACTTTGTATCCCAGAATAGAGAGGTAATCATCTTTCAAGTTGATTATCCCATCTCATTTCCTAAGGAACTGGGTGCCAACTAAGAGATTGTAACTCTCATTTTCCAAGACAACTGCTGGCGCAGCTAGAAGATGTTTGCCAAACCGCATGGGTAGAGCAGAGTAAGCCCCTATGGCGCAGGTCATAGACAGTCCAGCTGTATCATATGTCTGGTGATAGTTAAGGTCAGGGGCAAGTCTGAGTTTCTTCACAAACTTGAAGGAAACAACGTTGACTGGCAAGCCAGTGTCTAAAACAGCCTTTATCTTCACTTTTTGAATGGGGATCTCTACTTGAGTGGTAGTGCAACCAAAGGGTGGAAGGACAGACAAGATATCTTGAGCCTCTACTAGTTCCTTATCCCACTTCTCAATAATGCATCTTAATCCCGGGAACTCCTTATAAACAGTCTAGAGGGGGAGCAAAACAGATACATTCTTGAAGACAGCATCAGCAACCTTGGCAGCTTCTTCTGATGACATACTAGCACGGGGGACCTCTTAGCCTGAGTGAGGTAAGGGCAAGAGACAACTTCCTTGGCTTCAGGCAAGGGCTTAGCAGTAGTTGTAGTCTTTCCTGATTGTAGTTTATAGGTGACTGTAATGGTTTTGGGAACAGCCAGAACAGAGTATCCATATGCATCAGCGTTGTCAGTATCATAGTCATCCAGGTCAGAGTCATCAGAGATATTGTGAAACAAGAGGAGGATAGGAGGAGCCTCATTGTCAGCAGGCTCAGAGTCAGCTATAGAGGGAGGGATTGAAAGAGACTGGGAAGAATTGTCAACCAAGAGCGTCTCTGTCTCTAGGTTGACTGTTCTTTTTCTGCCTGATCTTTTGGATCAGCTCCTTCAACCCGCGGGTTAGCACAGACTCAAGAATGATGATCTATCTGACCACAGTTGTGGCAACCTTGGCGTTGAGGAGGATTTTGCAAGTTCATGGTAAGAATGCAAGGACCACAGGAAGATGAACCAGGGTTAGAAGTAGCTCAACCTTCTCTAACAACTGCGCCAGAGTGGGTAAGGTGCATATCCTGCAACAACGTCTTTATGCTCTTCATGGAGGAAAGCATAGCCTTGTGGGCTTTGAAGTGAAGACATAGAAGTTGGTTAACCTTGAGGGCTTGAGCGCAATCCATGTAGGGTTCATAGGCTGTCAACTGTCTGCTTGTGATCAGTTTCTGTCCTTCCATGTAGAATTGGTCTGCAAACTCAGCTAGTGTCTCTTTAGGATTGAAAGCAATATGCATGAAGGCGTCCTTCTTTACTTCCAGGCTAAGGTCACCACCAAAATCATCAATTAGAAGCTGCTTCATATCTTCCCATGTCTCAATGAAGAGCAACCCAGGCACCACCACCTCCTGGCAAGTTGGATGCAGACATTTCAGGTTATGTTCTTTATTAACTTTGTCTGAAGCCTGTCTCATGGCAGTTTTGTAGATAGTTAGGAAAGCTGCAATGGTTGAGGGTTTAGGATCAAAGACTTGCTTAAAGGTAGGCTTGAAGTTGCTTTGGGGGTTGGGCCACCATTTTTGCTATTGAGTACGTTTATACACAGGAAAACTCTGCTTTGGATTCAGAGGGGGCTGTCTAGCCCATAGCTGACAAACACTTTCTTCAAGTGTAGTAAGGGTCTCAACAGCGCAGGCACTCGTATTGACAGCTTGAGTGGTTTGCTATGAAGTAGTATCTAAGTGTTGACCTTGGGTGGTCACTATTGTGGAGAGTTCAGCCAGCCACAAAGTAAGGGATGGCCTCACTAAGAGGCAAGGGGCAAACCTATCATTCACAGAGTCAATCACAACATTCATCTCTTGTACATCTCTATATTAGTTCAGTATGGGCCTGCTTCAATTGATCCACTTTGTTAGCTAGAGCAATTAGTTCCCTAGTGCATTGGATTCAAGGAGCTCCTAATAAGCCAGGGCAGCAACCATCTTCATTGACAACCCCAACTGGACTAGCAGCAGTTGCCATCATTTCACGTAGGGCGGCAAGTTCTTGCTGTAGCTCCGCAACTTAAGCAGTTAATTCAAGCACCTGGGGATCAGGTTGAGGGGCTTAAGCAGGATGTCCCTCTCTGCGGGTAGTTGTATGTAGCTCGCAAATGGCATTCCATATTCTCTGCTCTCTATCTGCCAAGTCATCAGAAGGGGGAGAGGGCGGAACATCTGAATTGGGCATAGATAGCTCATTCACTTGACTCTGTAGTTTATCTATAACAGCAGGGGTGACAGCTCTCTCTTGTTCAAATGCTGTACTGAGTTCATTAAGGCCACTAGCAGCAAATTCTGCTACCTTCTGTAGTTGCTCAAAGGAATACATGCTGAATGCATTGAGTTGTTGCACAAGTTGTTTGAAGTCAGTGAGATAAGCATTTAAGGTGGAATCTACTTGAGTTTGCCAGGGTTGTTCTAGATGTTGAAACTTGTATAGGCGTCTCTCACGTATTTGGGGATGGACTGGCACATTTGTTTGATAGAATTGACCAAACGGGTCTGGGAAGTGACAGAGTTGCGTTGGTTATCAGATACCAAGGAAAACAGGGAATGAATCCACTGTTGGTAGGCAGCAAACTGGTCCCAGTGATGAGTAACCGCTGCTTGCAGAGACAATATTTATTGGACATGGAGTCCCAACACCATTTGATGATAGGCTAAAGCAGGCTTCACAAAGGACAATAGTAAGTGCTCAGCGGAGCTAGCCGCTGAGAGGAGATGTTGTGGAAATTGAGGAGCCACAATTAATTTGTAGTATTCAGCCTGACTGAACTGCAACTGAAGGCAAGGGATGGCTCCTTCATGGGATATCCCAAAGGCTACTGATATGACTTGCTCCAAGTCAGGGGTACCCATGGGATAAGCAACTAGGCAGGGACCATTCCCAAGGTTCAGTATAGTGGGAGTAATAGGCTGGTCAGCAATATCTTCCTCAATAGGAGGACTGTTTATTTCAGGTGAAGTTGACTCTTGTATAGGCAGAGGCAAAGGTCCTGAAAACATGGATGCAAAAGGGATAACCAAGAGCTTACAGCCCCTGTAGTGAGCACCATTTTTGTTGTGTTCTGAGGCGCAGCACAGACACACAACGAGAAATCCTAACCTTAGGATTTGATTTGTACTAAGTCTTGGTTAGATGACAGGGAAGGCAAATGTTTTTACCTTGCAGCCCTGGAAGAATAGTTTCTACTAGTTGTGGCTAGAGAGAGGCGCGGAAGTACAGAAGACACAAAGACAAAAATGTGAATAGAACTTAATTTTTATTGGTGAATATTAAATGGAACATATAGTGGTTAGGAATACCACAAAACACTACCAGGACGGTAGGATCACTCACCACCAGCATTAGTGGGGTGAGTGAGTTGTGCAGGATCAAAAAACCAAACAATTGAACTTCCTGATTCAGTCATTAACTTGTTTCAAGAGGCAAAAGCAAAAGCAAGAGATTTGTCCTCAAAATGGCCCACCAAAGGCAAAATTGAAACATGGTGAATAGTAGTATTCACGACAGAGGGTAAGATCTTTCAACCAAGGCAGCCTTATAGTGCCAAGTTTTTATTTTGGCTTGGGGTTTATTTGCTCATAATAGTCTTCCTAAGATTTTTTGTGAATCCTGTGCTTGGAGTGGGCTTTTACTGGATCAGAGGGCTTAGGGGATGTGAGTTGGGCTGACTTGGATTGGTTGGTTAAGATCCATAATATAGATCCTAGAGAGGATGTAAATTTATGCTGTTTGTAGTTGCTGGAAGGCCACAGGTGAGGCTTCAGGTATTACTGAGTGTACTGGTTGTATGAGGTACTCTGGTGACGAGGATGTGAACTTTTAAATGAAAGTATGTCCTTTTTAAGAAGGATTCATGAAGGTATGGCTTCTAATATTTGTAATATTTTCATGCATTATGATTACTATTTATGTGTTTTATATACATAGTAAAATATCTGTGGTACCACTATTGCGTATATACTTCTGAGAAGCATGTATAATAAGAAAAGTGGATGTAATTTAGAAGAGAGTTATACTTTGTTAAAGTAGGAAAATAGCCTTTGATTATTCTCTCTTGTGGCCAGGTGGATTGGAGATCTTTGGGAAGGTTTCTGTGGAAGACTTGGCTACATGCTCTAGCAGAGGATTTGGATCAGGTTTGGAATAACCTTCTGCTAGTTTCAAAGTTGGCTCGTAGGGAGCTGGTTTATTTAAGAAAATTGCAGATGTTACAATACATTATTTCCAGCATAATGATTCTGCTTTTGGATGTGAGATTTATTTTCCTTCCCAACTTTAAAGTAGCATTTTATTGGAATTAGCGGCATCAGAAGATTTTGTCGGAATTGAAGTTCGGTTGATCGTCGTCCCATCCTGGCAGCTCTGAGCCAAAAAGAACTTTATTGAGGGGGAACCAGCTGTTGTATGTTTAGTGTTCTGCTTGGAGTTTTTAAAAAAGGATTTATACTGTAGATCAGACCAAAGCAGTATATGATGATCAAGCTGATCCTGGGGTTAAAGCACAGCCTTTATAAACCGAATCATGAAATTACGGATATAAAGTTTTATTAAAGATCGGCTGTCCCAACTCTACCCCACGCCAAGTCGTATAGCTCAGATAATATACATGATGCCATTAATGGAGCCTATCGCATGCACTTTAATGAAACGAGCCCTAATAAAGGTGTGGATAAATAAAATTATTATTAACAGGCTAAGATAAATTGTATTTCAAATTGGAATGGGTTTCGAAGGCCCAAAAGATTTAAGCGATTCAAATAGCCTTTAACTAAAACAGTATGAAGCTACAAGTCGTCTGGATCACTGTTTAGGAAAAGTGAGGCTTTTAAATAAATAAAGCGTCAAAGTTAAACCCCTAGTTCAATTACGCGGATTGCAGGGGCTGTCTGTTCCAAGCGTATAAAAGGAACTTAAAAGATGTAAATCCCTGAAATGTCTGCACCTGTCCTCCACGAAAAACAATCTCTTGGCTTCTTTGACGTTGATCTGGGAGTTGGCCTTCTCGATTATGGCAATGGACCAATGGAAAGCTACGACATTATATGTAGCAATGAGAAGTGTGATCCCAATACCGCAGTTGAACTTACCGCCCTTGACATGACTATGCCGCGCAACTGGATCCATGCAAGCTATGTTTTCGAGAACTCTGGAAACCACAAGGACTTCATGTCTCCAGAGAAGCTCAAAGCATCTTTGGTCAACGCATTAGACCTTGTCCCTGCGCTGGCTGGACGACTACAGTGTGATGACGGCAGCTCGGGAATGAACTTCATGAAGCCCAAGGCTCCCACCCGCATCCTTTTCAACAACAAGGGGGCGTGGTTTGCGTCTACCACCATGAAAACCCCATTTAGTGACATGCGAAACAACCATCTCAAAACAGCCATGATCCCCTCTCAGTTCTTGTTTAAGAGCTTCCTTGAGGCTGCCAAGGAATCACGCGAGAAAGAAGTCGATGCACCACTTTTGGCGATCAAGGCAGTCTACTTTGACTGTGGTTCAGTGTCGTTGACTGTGTACATCAACCACCAAGTCGCTGATGGACGTGGAATGTACGAGTTTGTTCGTATGTGGGGACAGATTACCCAGGGTGCTACGCCGAACCCCCTTAAAGAAAGCCGGCATGTCGTCAACACCATTCCTAAACTGGACCCCAAACAGGCTGCCCAAGTACAAGCACGCTTCCTAAAGCACGAGCCATTCAAGCCTTTGATGACAGACATGCAGCTCTGCAAATTAACTATCCCAAACGCACACCTCAAGAAGATCAAAGAGGATATCAACGCAAAAATCGCCCCAGCGTACATCTCAAGCGACGACCTGTTCTACTGTGTACATATGCGTATGCTTCTACGTGCACGCAAGGAAAAATCCAATCCCTCCATTGCTCGCCTGGTCAGCATCCGCCAGTACCTTGGCGTCGATGACTCGGCATTCGGGAACTTTGTCAACATGCTTTTGGAGGGGCCATTTGATTCAAGCGCCCTCGTCGATGACCCTCTAGAGAAGGTTGCACTTGAGTTGAGAAAATGCCTGGTGGGGTACACGAAAGAGAAGGCCATCCAAGCCAACCAGGAGTTCATCTCTGTTGAGACCCATGCCATCCCTGACCAGCTCAACAACTACGACTGCAGCCGCGATGTTGGATGCACCAGCATTTCTTCATACGATCCCACCAAGATCTCCTTCCAAGACTCCCCTGCATTCATGCTCGGGGCGTGCTACTACATCAGCGGGACCCTCACCATCAACCATCTCTTGGATGGTGTGTTCAACGGCACCGTCCCAATTGATGTGAACATGCTTGACGCGTACCAGAATGACAAGGAGGCCAAGGAGTTAGGGTTCACCGTTACTCCCATGAAGAAGCTTATATTTGAATAACCAATAAACTTAATCCATGCAGTATTCCTAAACTTGTTTACTTGTACAAGGATAGCCTTTTCTTCCTGTCATAACAACTTTGATTACTCCCTCTCGGGAAATCATTTCTCCAATAAATGACTCAATCAAAAGTTAAAGGTCACCCCACCACCAAATCCATATATTACTCTAGGATCAAACATTCAAGTTCAAACCAAATCCAGATCTTCCAAGATCCATGACTGCCATGATCTAAATATACACCATGTGGCTTATCACCTTACTATATACCACTTTTCTTTTTTACCAAAAAATATCATTCTCTTCCTTACTTCCCAGAAGTATATCCACAACAATCCTTTATATATACTAACTCAGTATAGTTAGTTCCCATATCATATTTATTTCCTTAAAACTGATATGTTTTGTTAATGTGCCATCTAAAATTTAAAACTGTTTACAAACACCTTAACTGCTGAAAATAACCCAGGAGTTCATTAAGCTTTAAAAAGAGGATACGATCATCTAAGGAGATATGGCCCACCTGCTATTGCTCAGTGGCCACAAAGGTACATGCTGGGTCAAAGCCACGGTACGTCTGGATTAGGTGCCAAACTTCACGTGAGAGGGCTCAGAAATTAGCCAACCCAGCTTTAGTTGAAGGGCTTATATTCTCCTGAACTTTACTAATGAACATTTTATATCCTGCTGCATAGACAATTATGTATGCATGGAATCCCGTTCTTGTGAATAATAAAAGCCCCCAAACTTTATTGAACCCTCTCGTTGAAGAAACTATCTCTGCATTAGCTTTAAGCCATAGGTTATCTTTAACCAATCACCATCAGCTGACTGGTTATGAGCTAGGAGCCTGCGCCTCCTTATGAAAGCAATGGTGGTGAAATTGACTTCCAGGGAGTCAAATGCCACATATGTGAATCTAATAGTATTTTTTGCTTAAACAATTTCAAGCTAATTTTTACTAGTAATTCAGGGGTTCAAAACCAAAACCCGTAATTAAAAGCACTGGAATTTGACTCCATTTAGAAATCTATAAGTTAAAGGACCAATTTAAGGGGTAGTTTATATGTAAATTTACTAATGAAAATTAAAATCACCAGTGATTAACACTCTAAAAGTAAAAGTGGCCAAATGACACTTTTACGCCAAATCTTAAATTTATTAATAAAACACACCTGCGCTTATACAAATTTGATTATTTACTATTATATATTTATTACTAATGTTCACAATTGTAAATTAAGCTCCCAAGTATCACTATACTGGATTTAGTGGTCTAAACATTAATCAACTACCCCACTTGTTTTAAATTACGTCTATTCTGGATTGCTATATCAATCAGTGTCGTATAAATCAAGCCATGTCTACTAATGATTTTCATAGGTAATTTATTGAAAACATATAGCTGCCCCCCTGTTTGAAATTATCTACTTGCCACATATGTGGGTTGACATTTAAAAATTCAAGGTCTCCAATTTAAGCTTAAATTGATAAGTGTCACACTATGAGTGCTGGTTGGCACCCACCAAATTGACACCTTGTTGGGGTGACTAGTGAAGGGAGCCTCTTGACGTTTTAACTATCACTATTTTAAATAACCCACATCCAGCCCCCTGTATACTCTTACAACTAATAAACATATTCCCACCCATTTTGTTGTGATCTGAGGCATGGCACAGAGTCACAACAGGAAATCCTAACCTTAGGATTGGATTTGTACTAAGTCTTGGTTAGAATGGCAGGGAAGGCTATGTGATAACCTTGTAGCCCTGATTGAATAATATCTGCTAGACGTGGCTAGAGAGGCGCCAAAGTACCTGAAGACACAAAGACAAAAATGTGAATTTAACTTAAATTTTATTAGAAAAGGTGAAATGGGTTATATACTGTGTAGCTTTACCACAAAACAGTACATGGACGGTAGGATCACTTGCCACCAGAGTGAGTGGGGCAAGAAAGCTGCGCAGAATCAGGAAACTGAACAATTGAATTTTCCAATTCAGATCCAGCCTCATTTTGAAGGGCAAAAGTGAAAAAGATAGATTTGTCCTCAAAAAACTCATCAAAGGCAAAATTGAAACATGGTAAATGGTGGCATTTGCAACATTGCCCCCCTCTAGATTGGCCTTAGGGGGTAGTATTTGCCGAGGAACTTGGCATGCACTCAGGAAAATGGTTGACCACTGGAGAGGAGTTTCACAGTGTATTCTGATCCTTGTTTGAAGGTCACTTCTAAGGGCCCAATCCACAACAAGTCTACTTTATGAGCGCATCTTTTACTCTATGCTGATAGTAAAAAGCATGTTCTCTAATGTTGAACTCAAACAAGAGAGATTGTCCAGCATTGTCGGGAGAGAGCTCAAGCATTTTGGTCTTATATGTGGATGTGTAGGCTGTGGCCTGAATATCAATGATACAATTGACTAGATCTTTGATGTGGTTTTCTGGGTTCATGGCCTTATCAGAGGAGAGTAGGGGGGCCCCAAGAGCCACAGAGTGGTGGCTTCACAACCATAAAACATAGCAAAAGGGGAATACCGGTTGACACAATGTTTGCTAAGGCAATAGGCAAAGAGAGCAGCGGGTAAGTATAGATCACAGTTTGCAGCATCAGAGTAAGTGAGTTTCCTCAAGATAGAAACCAGAGTTGAATTTGCATGCTCAACCTCCCCATAAGTAGATGGGTTATGGGGGGGGGCAGAAAAAGACTGGTGAGACCCCAAAGCCTCAACAACCAAGGTCACTAACTTAGCATTGAAGCTAGTCCCATTATCAGATAGCAACACTTGAGGACAGCCATGGCAAAAGAATACATCCTGTAGCAGAAAGGCAGTGGTTGTCTTGATAGTAATGTCCTTAGTAGGGAAAGCTTCTACCCACTTGCTAAAATGATCTACAGCAATTAGGATAAAGTGGTAGCCAGAGCAGGAGCAAAGAAGAGGCCCTACGGCGTCAATGCTGACAGTGTGAAAGGCATGTTTTGGGGGACTAGCTTGAACTTGTGAGAGGCAGAACAAGGTTGGTGAAGCTGACAATCATGGCAACTAGCAATGACATCTGGGATCAGCAGGCAAAGGTTTTCCAAGAAGTAGTTTTTCTGGAGCCAGGCATAAGTCTTGGCAACGGCTCTGTGTCCTGTCTTCTTATGAGCTTGAAGCACCAACAAAAGGCAAAGACTAGGCCGTACATAAGGCAGATAGGGTCTTGTACTTTTTTGAAAAGCTGATTGTCTCAAATGAGGGTGTATTCAGATAGCTTAGAAAGGGCAACTCAAACTTCCTCTGTCTTGTTCTACCATGACAAAGGGTATCCAATTAGTTCATACAACCAGTCAGCTTCAGCAGGGTGTCGAGCAAGGATGGGCATTCTGGACAGGCCATCTGCATTCTGATGTTGAATCCTGGGGCAGTGCAACACAGTGAAGTCATACTCTTGCAAATGGAGAGCCCATCTAGCTAGTCGTCCTTTGGGTTCCTTAGTTTACTGTAGTCATTTGAGTGAAGAATGGTCAGTAACCATAGTGAAATGGGTGCCATACACGTAGTGGCAGAACTACTTGACGGTATATAGCACAGTGAGGCACTCCTTCTTGGTCACACTGTAGTTCTTCTTATGTTTATTCAGGACACGGGAGGTATAAGCTACAGGGTGATCCACACCCTCATCATCCAGTTGAGCCAAGATAGCCCCAATAGCTAGATCACTAGAATCAGTATATAGGATGAATTCCTTATTTTAATCAGGATATACTAGGATGGGAGCCTCTTTGAGTTTTTTTTATGGTTTCAAAGGCTTGTTGTTGGCTGGTGTCACGGTAGGTTCCATCATGCTGGGTATTATCTGCCCAAGCAAGAAGACTCAAAAAGCTGTAAAACCTTTGTCAAAATTAACCAAGTTAACAGATTTAAATCAAACAGTCAATCAAAAATGGGTTATGGCTGCTCCAGTCTGACAGCTGAAACTGGTTCCCCTTTTCAAATTGACATTGATAAATTAGCGTAATTTGAGGGTCACCCAATATGAGCTTGTCAATCAGCATGGTTATCAGAAACTAGTCACACAAGGGTTCTTTGCAACCTGGACCAGATACTTACTGGATGATGTGGAAGGAATAGGAGGTCAAGACTCAGGTGGTATTGCTTAGTCAATTTTTCTGATATATATTGAATAATTTTCACTGTTTCAACTCTAAGAGTTGAGTCCTCCTAAAATTTTACTCAATAAAAATCATTTATCCCAAGTTCTAATTTACTTATTAAAAATGCATCCTGTGGTTGGGTTGTTACAATATATTCCATACAATCTGATTCTCAACAGAATCATCTCTGGAAGATGGGGTCCTGCAGTCAGAACTTTGTTGTTGGTGCCACCCAATGTTAATTTTGTGCCAGCCAATTTTGCAGCTCCTCCCCTCATTATTGAAACTTAAAATTGTGTAGCCTCCCAATGTCCAGAATTTTACTCTGAAGATTTGTTGATGTTGTCTCAGGCCATTTATCTTGGGCTACTTTGGTTAGGATTAGTTGTTCTGCTTAATCCTGGTATTATAATTGGAAATTTTACAAAAAGATATTTGAAGCCTCATTGGTGGCTAATCATTAATTCTATGTGGATTTGGGTGGTAACTCCCCATCACTTGGAAGCAGCTTCATACTATCCTGTGATTTCTGCCACAGCTGGCAGTCCATTCAAAGGGGACGTTATGCAGCAGCTGGACCAAGGGTTCACTAGTGTCAGAAAAATCAGGGATGAACTGTCTATAGTATCCCATCATGCCCAGAAAGACTTGAACTTCTTGCAGGTTAGTGGGCAGAAGAATTTTGTCAATGGCCTCAACTTTCTTAGTCATGGGGAAAATTCCTATCTGAGTCACCTCATGCTCCAAGTATTCAAGGCGTTCCTTGAAGAAGGCACACTTAGATGGTTTTAACTAAGTCCAGCTTCATGAATCTTTATGAACACCTCCTTAAGATGGTCTAGGTGATTGATGAAGGTAGCACTGAATACAGTTATATCATCTAAATACACTAGGACACACAAGAGCTTCAAATCATGGAGGATGGAGCCCATGGCTTGTTTGAAAGTAGCTGGAGCATTGCAGAGCCCTTGCAGCATTTGTATAGGTTCAAAAAATCCTTCAGAAGTGATGAGTGCAGCCTTCTGTCTATCTTTGGGAGAGAGATCAACTTGCCAGTAACCAGAGGCTAGATCCATGTCAGAGAAGAGCTTGAAGCCCCCAAGGCAGCAGAGAGCATCATCAATGTGTGGTAAGGGGTAGGAATCCTTTTTTGGTTAAGGAATTCAAGCGTTGGTAGTCCATCACAATATAATGACCTCCATCCTTCTTTTTTAGTATGAGCAAGGGGAAAGTACATGGGGTTTGGGAAGGAGCTAGTAGTCCAGCGTCTAGAAGTTACTTGAGCGCCTTAGACACCTGAGCATCCTCTACTTAACTTCAGCAGTAGGGTTTAGCGCAAAAGGGGGGAGCATCACCAGTATCAATCTGAAAAAAGACACCTTTGGCTAAACCATAATCCATGCTATCTTTAGCAAATATATCTGAAAACTGATCTGGCAAATCAAGCACCTCCTTCTTCTGGACTGGAGATAGCTATGGGAAATCTTGAGCAGTGAACAATGATAGGACTTGTGGCTCACCCTCAGGTAAGTTAAAGTCCTGGAACGTACCAAATGAATTTAGTGATAGGACATCAGGAGCATTTAACAACCTTCCATAGCCAACATCCTACCCTCTAAACACATGTATGGGGAGAGCAGTCAAGTTGGCAACCAGCAATTGAACAGGGTCTTTATGAGAGACATCCAAAATTCCTGGACAGAGATAGGGTCGGTTGCACCCTAGCAAGGGAGGAGAGTATAACTCTAGGAACATAGGCTTGGGTAGCTCATATGATATTTGGGAGTCTAGGATAGCCTGAGATCCAGGGGGTATGGTTACAGCAGAAGTGGCCAGGAGAGGAATCTCATCAGACGCAGGACAAGTCATGGGTGGGCACTTCATGTTGGAGGAATGGGTATGGTATTTTAAAGTGAAAACACCAGTGGGGTATTCCAAGGCATATGTCTTGAGGCACTTCCTGGGAAATTTAACTGGCTCTTCAAAGATCAAAGGGACCTTGTATCCTAAGATAGAGAGGTAGCCGTCCTTTTGTTGATGATCCCATTATATTCCTAAGGAATTGAGTACCTACTAGAAGGTCATAGCTCTCATTCTCAAAGAAAACAGCAGATGTGGCCAAGAGTATCTTGCCAAACTGCATGGGCAGAGCAGAATAAGCTCCTATAGCGCAAGTCATAGACAGCCCAGCTGTGTCATAGGACTGATGATAGTTAAGTTTGGGGCAAGTTTGAGCTTCTTGACAAGATTTGAGGAGACAACATTAATAGGAGACCCTGTGTCTAAGACAGCCTTGATTTTCACCTTTTGGATGGATATTTCTACATGAGTGGTAGTACAACCAAAGGGAGGGAGGACAGCCAGAATGTCTTGGGCTTCTACTAGTTCTTTGTCCCACTTTTTGATCATGCATCTTAGGCCCAGGGACAACTTATAGACTGTCTGGAGAGGGGCAAGACGGAGACATTTTCAAACACAGCGTCAGCAAACTCAGCAGCTTCTTCAAAAGATTCAACAAGCACAGGAGATCTCTTGGCTTGGGTGAGGTAAGGACAAGAGATAACTTCCTTGGCTTCAGGCCTAGGCTTGGTGGCCGTTTTATTTTCCCAGAACATAGCTTATAAGGGACTGCAATAGTTTCAGGGACAACCAGGATGGAATAACCATAGGCGTCAGGATCTTCTATATCAAAATCATCCATGTCAGAGTTGTTGGATATATTGTGGAATAGCAGCAGAATGGGAGGAGCCTTAGTGTCAGCAGACTCAGAGTCAGCAATGGAAGGGGAAGTTGAAGGAGACTGGGAAGAATTGTCAACTGAGAGTGTCTCCATCTCTAGGTTGACTGTTCTTTTCCTGCCTGTTCCTTGGGATCAGCTCCTTCAACTCAAGGATTGGTGCAGACTCAGGAATGGTGATCTATCTGCCCACAGTTATGGAAACCCTGGTGTCAAGGAGAATTCTGTGAGTTCATGGTAAGATACACGGGCCACGAAAAGACAAACCAGAGGTAGAGGTGGCACAATTCTCCTGCACAACTACCCCAGAATGGGTAAGGTGCATATCCTGCAACAGTGTTACTATGCTCTTCATAGAAGAAAGCATGGCTTTATGGGCCTTGAAGTGAAGACACAGGAGCTGGTTAACCTTGAGGGCTTGAGCGTAAGCCATGTATTCCTCATGTGCGGTCAACTGGCGGCTTGTGATCAGTTGTTGTACTTCCATGTAGGAGTCTATCTGCAAATTCAGCTAGGGTCTCCTTTGGCTTGAAAGCACTGTGAATGAAGGTGTCCTTCTTCACTTCCAAACTAAGGTCACCACCAAATTTTTCAATCAGAAGCTGCTTCATATCTTCTCAGGTTTTGATGGTGGGCATCTCTAGCACTACTACCTCTTGGCAGGTTGGGTGTAGACAGGTCAGAATGTGTTCCTTCTTAACCTCATCTGAGGCTCTTTTCATTGAAGTTTTGTAGATAGTTAGGAAAGCTGCAATGGTTGAGGAGTTTGGGGTCAAATTCTTGCTTAAAGATAGGCTTGAAGTGTGCTTCTGGAGTTGGGCCACCATTGTTGCTATCAAGTACATTTATGCATGGGGAGAATTCTGCTTTAGACTCAGTGGGGGGCTGCCTGGCCCACAGCTGGCGAACACTTTCTTCAAGGGTAGTCAAGGTTTCAGCAGTGTGGTGCCCTTATTATTAGCTAGGGTTTCTGCGCTCAGTAACATCCAGGCGCTGGCCCTGTGCTGTTACTACCAAAGACAGTTCAGCTATTTGGGAAGTAAGAGACAGGCCCACCAAAAGGCAAGGACAAACCTGTCATTTACTGAATCAATCACTTCACTTAGTTCTTGTATGTCTGTATCAAGCTCAGAGTGATCTTGCTTCAGGATGTCCACTTCATTGGCTAGAGCTATCAAATCTCTAGCACAATGAATGTGGGGGGCTCCTGACAAGCCAGGGCAACAATAATCTTTGCCCACAACTTCAGGTGGACTAACAACAGACACCATCACCTCATGCAAAGTAGCAACCTCTTGTTGTAAATCAGCAACCTGAGCCCTCAGAGCAAGCACTTGAGGATTAGGCTGAGGGGCTTTGGGGGGTGGTCCTGACTGCAGGTAGATGCTCTTAAATCCCAAATGGCATCCCAGAGCCTCTTTTCTCTATCGCTAACTCATCAGATGGAGGAGAAGATGGGGCATCTGCTTTGGAGGCAGACAGTTTATTTACTAGAGTCTGGAGTTTGGCAATGATAGCGGTGGTAGCAGCCCTTTCTTGATCAAAGTCCTTGCCAAGTTTGCAGAGGCCCTTTGCAGCATGGACCGCTACTTGCTGTAATTGGTCAAAGGAATAAGCACTGAACTTGTTGAGTTGTTGCACAAGTCGTTCAAAGTCAGTGAGATAGGCGTTTAGAGTGGAGTCTACTTGGGTACGCCAGGGCTGTTCCAGCTGGTGGAACTCATGAAGGCAATCTCTGACATACTTTGGGATGGATTGGCACATTCTTTCAATGGAGGAGACAAAGAAAGATTGGGAGGTGACAGAGTTGCACTGATTGTCAGATACTAAGGAAAACAGGGAATGAATCCACTGCTGGTAGGCTGCAAACTGATCCCAGTGATGAGTGACGGCAGCTTGCAGTATTGAAATCTCTTGAACGTGGAGCCCTAATACCATTTGATGATGGGCTAAGGTGGGTTGTATAAAGATTTTCAATAGGTGTTTAGCGGAGCCAGCTGCTGAGAGGAGATGCTGTAGAAATTGTGGAGCCACAATTAATTCATAGTATTCTGCTCAATTGAACTGAAGCTGGAGGCAAGGGATGTCCCCATCATGGGCTAGCCCAAGGGCTACCGCTATGACTTGTCCAAGTCAGGGGTACCCAAAGGGTAGGCCACTAGGGAGGGACCATTCCCAAGGTTCAGCACAGTAGGGATAATAGGCGGTTTGGTGATGTCTTCCTCAATAGAAGGACTGGTAATTTCAGGCAAAGACGGCTCTTGTATGGGAGGGGCAAAGGTCCTGAAAACATGGTTGCAAAAGAGATAACCAAGGGGCTTACAGCCCCTATAGTGAGCACCATTTTTGTTGTGATATGAGGTGCAGCACAGAGTCACAACAGGAAATAATAACCTTAGGATTGGATTTGTACTAAGTCTCAGTTAGAATAGCAGAGAAGGCTATGTGATTACCTTGTGTCCCTGATTGAATAATATCTGCTAGTTGTGGCTAAAGAGGCGCCAAAGTATGTGGAGACACAAAGACAAAAATGTGAATATAACTTAATTTTATTGAAAAATAGTAAATGGATTATATAGTGGTAGAAAATACCACAAAGGACTACCAGGACAGTAGGATCACTTGCCACAAGCATGAATGGGGCAAGTTAGTTGCACTGAATCAGGAAACTGAACAATTGAATTTCCCAAAGTGGAACCAGCCACATTTCAAAGGGTGAAAGCAAAAGAGAGCAGTTTGGCCTCAAAATAACCCAACAAAGGCAAAATCAAAACATGGTGAATGATGGCATTCACAACACTACCTCTTTAAGTTAGCTTCTCTCTTGTGATGGGCTTTACCTGCAAAAATCCTGGCCCAAGTGATTCCTAAAACCAACAGGTTGGCTGCCCAAGACTGGATCCCTGAAACTCCCCCAAGGCCTATGACGTTCTCTCAGAGCTCATGCTCATCCATGAGCTTAAGAAGCTCCTAAGTGGGATACCCTTCATCATACATAATGATGGGCCAGAGTTCAAGGACCAAATAATCTGCTACTCAACTCAGCAGACCCTGGCAGAGTTGAAAAAGGCTTCAACTGGGCTAGTTGGTGGTACCTTTGCCACTTGCCCCTGGATGCTATACCAGCTCTGGATGATCCAATCCCAGATAGAAATCTGGGTGATTCCACTTGACTTCTTCCTGGGGCTACCAAGGCCATTTACACCCAAGCTTTCTCTATCCTCTGCCAAGATTTTCCCCTCCTTCCCCCAACAATAATTCCAAGAAGGCCCCCCCACACACCTGCACCAACCCTCCTGATGCAGATAAAGACCAGGCCACCCTGGACTTAGAAGAAAAGGTAAAACTAAGAGCTCTTGGGATGCACATATGCATAATGGACTTTGATCCTGCTCAGTTCAGTATATAAGAGCAGCTGTTTGATGGGGAGGTGCAGGGGTGACACTTTACTTCTGTCAAGCAGTTGCTTGCAATATACAGGTCTATGCCAAGCTTAGTAATTTGAGCCATGGGGATACCTTGGACACCTACAAATTTGTGCTGACACAATTAAGTGCCTTGGCTTTTTTAAAGCCAGAGCACACTGTGCATGGGGTTTGATAATCTCTCAAAGAATCCCTACATAGTTAGGAATCTGGAGTTCAGGCCTTTTCTTGAGTACTTCAAGCCCCAGTGGATTGACAAGGTTGTCACTCAGAGGCAAGGAAAGGGAAGAGCAGAGGTCTTGTGGAATGTGTACCAGCTGCAGTGAATGATGAGCTGAAGATAACTTCAGCACTTGAGGCTTACCATAAGCATCTTAAGGCTAAATTTGGGCTTCACTCAAAATTCAATAAGTTCTTTTCCCTCCTCCAGAACAAGAAGGAAAAAACAATCTCCAAGCTGTGTGACTTGGCCAATTGAGCAACCCACCAAGCCCACCACAAAGTCCTCCCTCTTTACCAAGGCCATCAGGGATTCCACAAAGCACAAGTATAAGGTTGCTGAGATTAAGCAGAAGCTTGAGCTTATTGCTACGGCTCTCCTGGAAGGGACCAATATGAAGAAGGGAAAAATGGGATTAAACTTGCTTGCTCTTATGGTTTTTACTTGTAACTTTCAACTTATTAGCTTTAACTTTAACTTTTTAGTTTGAATTTATCTATTTTTTAGTTTAACTAGATATTACTGGGTTTTTATGCATAGCTGGCAAGTTTGGGATTAATAATTATAGTTGAAAGTGAATGGAATATTATGATTTTTTTAATTTCCTAATAAAACATAATGTATTCATACTTGTGCTTATATGAAGTAATCCAAATAAAGATTATAATCTCTTCATTTTTTGCATAACTTTTATTGTTGTGTTTATGTTTATTCCTGGTTCATTGGAATTTTATTTTTATGGTAAATAAAAATATTTTTATAATAAAGAGTGTAAATTACATAGTAAAATGAGAAACATTTGCTTATTTCTCCCTATTCCTATTAGTTTAAGCATATTTTATATTGCATTTTTGAGTTTTCTGGAGTTTTTTTAGTATTTAATATTTTTATAGCTTAATTTTTATATTAAAAGTTTTCAGCACATCAAGTACTGTTAATTAAAAAAGGGCTGACTTTCAGTAGCTGATCAGACAAAAAGCAAATTTTCACTTTTCTTAATAGTCAACTATCATGGAGTTGACTACAGGGGAGTTGATTTCACTACATTTGCATATATCTATAGTAATATATCCCAGTTAAAACAGCTATTAGAACTCTCAGCTAAACAAAAATCAAAAGAGGGATCCATAATAAGGATAGCAAAAAGAATATAAAGTGAAACCTTTTAAACAGTTTACCCAGCTTTTCAGAGAAAGCCCTAGGCCATATTTATCAGGAAGACAGCCAGTAGTAGGTTTGGGAGAACTTGCAGGCAGAAGCCTGCAGGCCCAGAGGGAAAAGCCACCACAGGATATGAGCTAACTTTACAATATACAAGAGTGATTTCCCAAGAAAGGCCCAAGGTTGTTGGTAGGCACCATAAAATCAACTAATCCAGTGAGTGTTATATAGAAAACACCAAATAGTTGAGTGAAGGTTGATTCTGAAGCAACCACAGATTCTTGCTGGCGGTTGGGCAGGGGGGTTGTAGGCACTAGGTAGGCTGGCAGGTAGTTGTATTTGTCACAGGATAACAGAGGATGCTTGGTGATTCAGGTATCTCCACACCCAATGAGTTCAGCTGTCCTGGTTTGGACTCTGGGCGTAAAGCAGAATTTCTTCTTAGGTGAACTCTGAATAGATGGGATTGGGAGGGTATGATGTAAAATGCTCCAGGCTATAGGGTGCTCCTGGTGGACAGTATAACTTGGGCAGTTTGTCTGCGTGTTTTTGGGGTTGAATGGGAGAGATAAAGACCAGAAAAATCAAACTGAAAATGAAAAGGTGCTAAATTAGGTAAGGAATGGCCTGAGTGAACCAGTGGTTCATAACATTTTTTTCACAAAAAAAATGGCAATGTGCAACTTTCTGATGGTCCCAGAGAATAAGTATGCCCATCTGCCATGGAAAAACTTTTGAAAACCCCTTTGGACCATGAGGTATCATTTGCCAGGGTTTAGAAATCTTTGGTGGTGTAAGGTATTCCATCCCTTTCACAAGCAATGGATCAACCCCTGGGGCTTATGACACAGAGAAAGAATTTAAAATTGATTTTTTAAATGCTAAAAACAAATATAACATCAAGAACAGATTAATAGAATTAATCAAATCAAATACAAATTTAAAATCAATTAACAAATGCGCTATTGAAAGCTAAAACAATAACAAGAACAAAAGCAAAAGCAAAAGCAAAAACAAAGATCAACTTAACATTTTAAATTTAGTCTAAAAGCAAAAATCCAAACTAGAGATGAAGTATACAACAACAACAATGAAAGAGCATTTAAAATTAGCTCCAAAATCCTCACAATAGCCAATCAAACAAAAATTCAATGCTTAAATCCACATAAACAATATTCAGGGGAACCAAGAAGCCAATAAGTTGATCCAAACCAACCAAGACAAAGAAATATCATTCATCCAGACCCAAAAGACAACACAATCCCAGTACAGAAGAATACTATAATGTAATAACCCAAATTACTTCTTCTTCCTGTATTGCAGACTGCAGCCTGCTGCAGACCTGCAAAGCAATACTTTCCAACCTACTCTTGCAGGATCACCTGGTAACCACTATGTACACTTTCACACTTGGATTAATTATTTAAGCTGAGGAATCCCCCCTTTTCCAATTTCTCCAACAATTTTTATTCTTATCTTAGCCAATAAATATATATTTTCAAAAACTTCTAAAACTTGATTAGTAGATTTAAAAGGCTCTCCTCCAAAAACATGAAGATCATCCTCATTTTATGAGCTTTTTGTGTTAAATTATTTATGGGCAAGCCAATGTGAACTTTGAAACTCCTGAACCTACCCTCACTAATAAATCAGAAGACTCAGTTTGGTATTTTTGGTCCACATTCTTGTCATGGCCCCTATGTAGAAACAGCACAATTTCCCCCATTATTCATCCCAAGGCCTCTGGTTGGTTTTGGGATATACCAACGTCTATTATCTCTTAAACCTTTTCACTCTTTTCCTGGGAAGATTCCATCTATTTAGTCTCCTCTTGCACATGTTAATGATAGGGATCCCAGTAGGGTCCACTCTAGTCAAATTCAGCTTGTGAGCTCTCCTTCACTCCATTGGAGAAAGACTTCCCAATGAGTGGATCCCAGACAGGTAGCAAATAAAGTTGTTGGTTCATCATTGGCTGGATCAGAATGATGAATTTCAATTTTCTCCTTTGAGACAAGGGTTTTTTTATCATCTGCTGGGCCTTTTTTTGGGGTAATTCATGTAGCACTCTATTGGCAGCAGCCTGGGGTGTTATGGATATTAATTTGGCCAGCACTCTTATTAGCTGAACTAGGGAGTCCCTTAAGCAGCAAGGTTTAATTGTAAAATGCGCTTCATAGACAAGTTTCAGAGGTTTCTTTGAGATCAAATTAATTCTTGACTTGAGCCCCAAAAAATGCAGGCAGTCAGGCTGCAGGGCCTGCAGGCTGGTAGCTTGCATGGTTGGGGTTCAAATCCCAGGATTGGGGTTCCAGCTTGGGAATCAATAGTAAATTACTGTCACTTGTGATATTTTTTTCTGGTATAACCTAAAAAATAGCTGTAGCTATAATGGCTCAGTTATTTCTCAGGGGATTCCTTGGTCAAAGGGAAGGGTCAAGCCTGGAAGACCCAGTAGATGACGGGGGCCATCCTCATCACATAGTTTACAGTGGTGGCCCAAGGGTGTCATACTTCCATATGAGCAATCACTTATTCAGTGAGCCTCAGATTAGAGAGATAGGAAAACCCAAGCTTTCTGTAGTCATATTGTGGAATGGGGAAGACAAGGGAATCCCCCCAGTAGTTGTCTCATTTGCTTTCTTGGTGGGGCAAGTTAGCTGAATGGGGCAAAACTGGGGAAAAAGTGAGGTATAGTGGCAGGATCTATTTTTTGGTCTAGTGCTATAGAGATAAATTGATGCAAAATTTAGTTCTGATAAGTAATAGAGACCAGCTCAGTTTCTCAGTGCTGGCGTTAGAGCTGCAAGTACTCTCTGTTTGATAGTTCCAACAGTATAAGGCCTGTAATGATATGCTGAAAATTCAGAACCTAAACATAAAAATGAGAGATTGTCTAATCCTTGGTCCAGATTTCAAATCACTTTTGCAGGATGGCCTTTTTTAAATAAAATTTAATTATTTGTATTTTTATTTGAATTTTTAAAAATAAAGAAACTCACAGACACTCTGAAAATTTCAAGTTGAACTGCATATTCCCAATGCAAAAAATGAATTAACTGGAATCAGATTTGAAGCGTTCAAATCTATCTACCATTTTCATTAAGTTTACAAAGTTTTTGAAATTGCAGGAATGTCAAATCCAAGAACTAAATTTCAAATTGAAAATGAGGTGAATTTGAAAATTAATATAATTTATGGGTGTCTCTAAAATAATTCTAAAGGATCTAGAGTAGATTTGTGCTAATTCTTTTAGGAATCATAGGCATTCTCAAGAAATTACTGTATTCCATTTTAGGACAGCTAAAATTGAGATGCTTGATTGCAGTAGATTTTTAAAAATGCTAATAATAAAATAGAATTATATATTACAACCTATCTCATCATGTTGTCTTTTCCTTGATGTGTTGATAGTTCATTTGCTGTTGATAATATTCTTGCATTTAATTGGATAGTTTAACTTCCAGTTGCCTTGGCAATAGGAAATCAAGTTGCCTCCCCAAAACAAGCTGTGGTTGCAGAGGCAACTTGATTTCCTATTGCTAAGGCAACTGGAGGTGAAACTATCCAATTAAAAAATTACATTATCAACAGCAAATGAACTTTCAACACATCAAGGAAAAGATAATGTGATAAGATAGATTGTAATATATTATTCTATTTTACTATTATTATTTTTTAAAATCTACTGTAATCAAGTATCCTCAATAGAAATACATGAATACATAGTGTGGTAAACTGATATTTATCTTTTCCACTTCTCCTTCTTTCTTGAAACATGTTTGTTTGGCCCCTGGCTACACCAGGAGCCAAAACTTTTTAAAAAATTCTGCTTCATCAGGAGGGTAGCTCATATATCATTATATGGGTTTGTGATTGCTATATTAATGAATTAGATTGCAGAATAATGCATCATTTCCAATTTAGTCAATTTTAAATTTCACTTAATTTCATGTCTAAACATGGTTGTTGAGATTGAATTTTTCATTTGATTTTAGTTGTGGTGGAGCTTCTTGATTTGGGTTGGTGTTTCCTAGTGTGCTTACTGTAAGTTCAATTTGGATTCCAGTTCCCTCAATTAATATCTGAGTTTACTAGTGATATTAATTTGTGATTTGTGATTTGAAATTTGGTTCATGAATTTGACAATCCCGCAATTCCAAAAAACATGGCAAACTTAATGAAAATGGTTGATGGATTTGAACGCTTCAAATCTGATTCCAGTTAGTTCATTTTGTCCATTGGAAATATGCATCTTGACTTGAACTTTTCAAAGTGTCTATGAGTTCCTGCATTTTTAAAAATTCAAATAAATACTCAAAAAATCAATTTAATTAAAAAAGGCCATCCGCAAATGTGATTCAAAATTTGGACCAAGGATTTGATAATCCCGCATTTTTACTTTCAGGTTCTGAATTTACAGTACAGTAGTTTTAAACCCTATGGCAACAAGCAAAAAAACTTCAGAATAGAAAAAATTCAACTCAGATGTAAACAAAAATAGCTAATATGAAAAAGAAATTATAACTCAGTGAATTTATATTAACTTATAATAGATTTGGGCTCTATCAATTTTGTTTTCAGATTATTTGATTTCATTTACATCTGAGTTGGATTCATTTGATTCTGAAGTTTTTTTGCTTGTTGCCATAGGGTTTAAAACTACTGTACAAGGAATTGTGGAAAGGAGAAAGAACAGAGTGAACAAGATCCTTGATCACTTGAAAGCCTTTTCCTATTCACGGTTTTTTATTACCTATCTCCAAAAAAGAAAAAATATAACCAACCAATTTCTTAAAAAACAAGCCTGGCCAAGACATAAAATAGCCTTTCAACAACTTAGAGAATCATAAAATAAAAATTAAGGGAAATTTAAACTAAAAAAGAACATTTTAGCTAGAATACCAGCAACACATAAACCAGGCTTTAATAAAAGAGTAAAGCTGGATGTACCACAGCTTTGCTTGCTTAGCAGCCTGTTCACCAACAGCAACTTCTTACCATCTGTGGTGACTGCTCTAACAGGTTGTCAGACTTAAGCAGTACTTAGATATTTGAGCACCAGGCAAGGTGTAGTACAACTGTAAGGTCTGAAGGCTTGGGGTAAATTATTGTACACTAAAGCCTTTAAACCAAGAATACTTATGTTTGTTAAGTATAAAAAGGCCAGTAAATTTTGCAACAACAACTGCACTAAAGCTCCTAAAAGTTTATAGGAAGAGAATTAAGGACTAAGAAAATTTATTAAACCTAAGAAAAGGAAATAGAGACCAGTCTTAAAGACTGAAAATTGGGTCAATAAGTCAATTTCTAAGTCAGGCTAATTATCAGTATTAGCTGGAGGGTTAAAACTATCAACTATTAAAGTGTGTGTACCACTATAAATATTGCCTAGCTGGTGAAAAATGTAGTCAAAAGGAATAATAATGCTAATAATTCAAGAGAAAGTATTTTACAAGGTAAAGATTGGGAAAAAAGAAAAAACACAAGCCACAAAACCCAACAAGTACCTTTTTGGGATGCAATTCAAACAATCTCAACTTAAGTTGAGATTGGATAAAACTCAGGCTTTTATTAAAGTCTGATTATTGAGGTGACAATAGGGGAAAAACAACTAACCAAAGGTGGTTAGAAGGCTTGGTAGGTAAAAAAGACACAAGCACATGTTTTGCTTGACTTAACCTTTAAAGGTTAAGCAAGATGATAAAGGGAAAATAAGGAAGCAGCAAATTTCTTGGCAAACTCTAGTTAGAGCAAGAGAGCAAGCAAAAAGATGAAAAAACAAGATCTGAACTGCTGGCGTAAGCCAAAGTAAAAGCAAAATATAAGTGGGTTAGGAGTAGTTTAAACTAACCCTACTGTAAAAGTTTGCAGGTTTGAGAATTTTCCTGAGGATAAAGGTAACTTCAAAAGTAAAACTAATTGTTGATATAGGTTAATTTTAACAGTAGAAGCCAGGGAATGAAAGGAAAATCTGTTTTGGAAATAAATTATTGGTTTAGAAAAAAGGATAAAGATAAGCAATATGAATATTCCTTGAAAGGATACTAGCAGTAGTAATAGAGAAAAGGAAAATCCTGACAACAACAGAATATGCCTTGTCAGAATAAAAATGAGGAGTTTCCAACTATTAAATATATATGAAGATCATAGTATTAACAACAGCAGAAGATGTTCAGGTGTCGGTCAGCAAAATGGCAACAGGACAGGATATAGAGTTGGTGTATAGTAATCAGTTGGATAGCAGATAGACAATATATACTATGGGAACAATTCAGTTGCCGGTTGACAACAAGACAACCAAGTCAGGACAGGGTTGGAAAAAGTATGGGTACATGTTAATCAGTTGGAATCCAGACTGACAATAAATACTGGGGAAGAGAAAGAGAGGATTCAGAATCAATAAGTAGCATACAGAAGACTTATGATTCCTAGGGGTCTATATATTAACAGTGCTGAAAACACAAGCTCAACATCTTTTTATAGCTTACAGAAGCTATCATAGGCTGTACAGACCTAAGATCTGCACCCCTGCAAAGGAAGTTGACAAGTAACTTATCTAAGTTTGAGGAAAAATAATATTATTTAGTTTATGATAAAAGATCTCTAATTTATTACATAATTCAATTGAAGATTATATAGGTATTTGTGAGATGATAGCTAACTGAAATGTTGATCAACAATATGGAATATTGATGATCAATCAAGTTAGTTGCTACAGTTTCATGTAGATATTACAACTGATAAGAGTGGTTGTAAGTTAAATCAGCAGCATCAGTTGGAAACTGGTTGTTCCAAAGACAATTGTGGCAAATTGGGCATAATCTGGACAGATTACAGAACAGACAGTTTAACAAATCAGTTATAATTTATCTGAGCAGCAGATATGTCATATTGAATGGTCAGGTCAACATCTTTGACTATAGACTTGTCTGGCCAACAGATAAAGCCTATGGCTTTGTATGGAAAGCAGGTAATGCCTATAGCATTATATGGCCAACAGATAGCTGGTAAATAGTGTTAAAGCTCATAGCTGTTTCATCACACCATCTATTAACTATAAAAATATACTAGTGGGCTGTCATAAAATAGCAAAGCTGGGTTTAGCTTAGGCTACTCTTTTATGACAGTGTCAAGGAGCTGGATGTACAGATGTTCTGGCTACTGCCAACCCACTTAACATCCAGTCATTGCCCAATTTGATGCCTTTTGAATATGCAGTTTGACATGCCAGAAATGGCAACAAGCTAATATCAAATGATGTCCAAGTATCTAGCAACTTGAACCCATCCCGCACATGACCATCCTTATCTTTGGTCTGACTTAAATCCCTGCCACAGCACATGCTATATAAGTCTAAAGTATTATCCTGTTACAACTGAGTTTCCTTCCTCACCTGCTAACGTATCTTACAATACACAGGGGGCACTTGAGGAGCTGTCCCTTGATGTATCTAATGGCATAGACCAATCTGATGATGATATCAAACTGCGGGTACTTCCTCCTAATTAGGAGCATTACCAATTTGACTTGCTGATCCCCGCACGAGTTATTCCTTGGCTTCAACCCTTACATGAAACATGCCACTATGCCACTCCATGTGGCCTTGTGGCTTTTCCCATATAGTATATTAATCACAATATTCTATAATAAATAATACCTTATTCTATTCATTCCTGTCCTTTCTATTGGATTGTTGTCTTCCCCAATCAAATACTGATATCTAATTGGTTCAGTTGCAACAATCCAATAAAATATACTTCTTCTCTTCTTAAATTCCATATTTGAAGCTTCCCCACAAGCCGCTCCTCATCAACAGCCTGCTTACCACTTGTAGCTTTTTATTAACCTGTAAATAAAATCAGGATTTTAAAAGAGTACATATAAAAATATTAAAAATGGGGTTTCAGCTAGCATACCAAAGCACTTACTCGGACAGGATGCTGCGGAAGGGTAAAGCTGGGTGCTGCTCAGCTTTGTTCTTTTGGTACCCACCCTGTGCTTGTTTGTTACCCTGGGTAAATCCCTGGCCTGTTTAATTGTAGGCCTGGGATGTTCTTAAGCGTAAAAGTATGAAGGTAAAATCGGATCTCGTTCCTTTATAGTGCCCCGTTGAAACTTTGGAGCCCGATTGGTTGATCTCTACTGGTGTGGAAATGACAACAGGTCGGTATGTTTCCATTTAAACGCCAATAGTTGTTCCAGATGTTGACTTTGGCAAATTGGGAGCGCTAAAGCTTGACTTGGTTTTGAAAATCTTACGCGACTGGGGTTGAATAGGAGAGGTTTCAGTTGTCGCAAGAGGTTCTCTAATTGACCCTGTAATGACGATTTGTAAATATTTACTCACCGACAGGAGATTGGTCACAGCTCAGAAACACCAACCTTAACGCCCGTCTGTGGAACTCAAGGCAAAAATAGATAAATAGGCTAAAACTAAAACCAACCAAGTTAGGGGATAATAGTCATTTTTATATCAGGAGACACCGTTTAAACCTCACTGGTAAGCGATATATTTTATCAGTGATTCAAGCTGATAATAAGATGTAACCCTTTGAAATTGAGTGCTGTTTAGCCGTGTTTGTTGTTTCGGTGACATCGATTTTACTGGCCAGCAACAGTACATTACTCGCACGTGACCTCGGTATTTGATTGCTGATAAGATCCTTGGCTTTGGTGGATTGTACTCTAAATAAGTGAACTTCATATACTACCCTAGTGAAAATGCTAATAAAAAGGCTGATTTATTGCCGATTTGAGTGTATTTATGACAAGGTTGGGTGTGACTTAAACATATCTGATACCGAAAGTAAACGGATCATCTTTGGGGGTAGATTTATTAGGCGGGGTAAAGGATGTCGTTTACACCATTTTAGCGAGATTGATGGCCGTTTTAATCAGAAGTCTAAGCCCCAAGCTTTTTTATGCAAACATTAGTCATTATTCAAACAATATAAGGTTTTAAAGTAAATTGCGTATGAATAGCAAATACCTTATTTGGGGTTAACCCCAGAATATAGTTTAACGGATCATAGGGACTACCTATAAACAGCCCATACAAGCAAGCTAAACTATCAAATCCTCTCAATGCCTTCTAAACTTCACGAAAAACAAGCTCTGAGCTTCTGTGATATTGATTTGGGAGTTGGTATCCTCGAATATGGCGACGGACCTCTGGAAGAGTACGATGTAGTCCGTGCCAATGAGACATGTAAACCTGATACAGCGTTAGAACTCAGTGCTCTGGACTTATATATGCCTCGCAATTGGATGTACTGCAACTATCTGTTCGAGAACACTGGAAACATCAAGGACTTCATGTCCCCAGAGAAGCTCAAGACATCCTTGGCCAAGGCACTTGACATCATTCCAGCATTAGCTGGACGGCTTCAGTGTGATGACGGGAGCACAGGAATGAATTTCATGAAGCCAAGAGCCCCCACTCGCATCCTCCTCAACAACAAGGGGGCATGGTTTGCATCTACCACCATGAAGACTCCATTTGAAGAAATGAGAAAGAAGCATCTCATTGGTGCTCTGATACCCTCTCAGTTCTTGTTCAAGCGTTTTCTTGAAGCAGCCATCAAATCCCGAGAGCAAGGTGTGGATGCACCTCTTTTAGCAGCCAAAGCTGTCTACTTTGACTGTGGTTCAGTGTCCTTGACTGTGTACATCAACCACCAAGTTACTGATGGATGTGGAATGGTTGAATTTGCTCGCTTGTGGGGACAGATTACAAGAGGCGTTACCCCCGATCCTCTCGTGGATAGCCGACATGCTATCAACACCATCCCTAAACTGGGTCCCAAGCAGGCTGCTGAAGCGCAAGGACGGTTCCTTAAGCACGAGAAGTTCAAGCCATTGCCGACAGACATGCAACTATGCAAGTTAACTATCCCAAACAAACATCTCAAGAAACTCAAAGGCGAAATCAATGCCAAGTTAGCCCCTGACTACATCTCAAGCGACGACCTATTCTTCAGCGTACATCTACGCATGATCCTGCGGGCACGCCAACCAAAGACCAAAGTATCATACTGCCGCACAATCAACATTCGCCCAAGCCTGGGGTTAGACAAATCAGCCTTTGGCAACTTTGTCCACATGCCTTTGGAAGGGCCGTTCGAACCAAGCACGTTCGTTGACGAGCCTCTAGAAAAGGTTGCGCTGGAGATAAGAAACAGGCTCATAGGGTA
Organism: Entomophthora muscae; assembly: GCA_014839935.2. Lineage (NCBI taxonomy): Eukaryota > Fungi > Entomophthoromycota > Entomophthoromycetes > Entomophthorales > Entomophthoraceae > Entomophthora > Entomophthora muscae. The sequence goes on along the minus strand of QTSX02000012.1, from coordinate 354,092 downwards.
CACAAAGGATAAGATGGTCCAAGCGAATAAGGAATACGTCTCAGTCGAGACCCATTCCGTACCTGACCAACTCGACAACTACGACTGTAGCCGAGACATTGGTTGCACAAGCATCGCAGTGTACGATCCTTCAAGGATCGATTTCCAGGACTCGCCGGCATTCGTTCTAGGGGCATGCTACTACATCAGCGGAGGCCTCACCATCAACCATATTTTAGATGACACCTTCAACGGGACTATCCCAGTTGATTTAAGCATCCTTGAATCGTATAAGAACGACCCAGAGGCCAACAAGTTGGGCTTCACTGTCACTCCGTTGAAGAAACTTCTCTTTGATTGAAGGTATTATTCCGACACTTAATAATATCCTACTTTATTTGATAACATCTATCACTGCCCATTTTTAAACGGATTTTAACTCTTTACAATGTCTCAACCGCTACATGAGCCTGATCCTATAAATCTTAATCTTGCTTATCGAAATCCCTTGGTTAAGGATACATGATCATCTCCTCAGGAACATCCCCTCAAGCTACAACATTCCAACATCTTCCTCCTTTTAGAGATAAAAATCCCCAACCCTGCCAAATTCAGCATTTATGTTGCAACTGAGCTAATTATAGCTCAGTGTTAGGATTATGGAAGACAACAGTCCAATAGAAAGGCCAGAGATTTGGGATAATATTTAGCTTTATTTAGAAGACAGTAGTTAATATACCAGGAAAGGAAGCCACTAGCCTATCAAGGGTTGGTATTGTGGCGGGATCCAAGTATGGTGTGAACAACAAATATCCAATCAAGGGTTCAGCAGTTTGTAATTGGCTGCACACCTAAATAGGAGATACTGCCTGTGGTTTGAAATCAGTGGTGGGATGCTGAATGTTGTTAGATATGTTATGAGGTGCTTCTATGGACGCCCCTGTGTGTTGAGATATCTTGGCAGGCAAGGTGGCAGTCTCAGGTGCAACACCTCCTTGCTCCCTGTTTGTTGTACAGCACGGAATCAAGGTCTACAGAAGATCCAGGAGGTTGTATATTAAACCTTTCTGAGAAGGTACAGCACATCAGGGGCTCAATCAGTTGTGATAGAATTTCTTTGTGTTACCCTGGGTGTCTCCAAGCTGGTAAGTATATTTTTCTATACATCTGACACTCTAAAAGGCCCAAATTAGTTAGGTTTGAGTTTTGCAGAGTAGGGATTGAGGATATAGACAGGTTCACTTGTATAATAGTGGGCTTCAAGGTGCCTTGTTGCCCTCTTAATCTGTTCCTGATCAATGCTGTGGGCCTTGTTTTCCACAAGGCTAGCAAAAGGGTGCCTGTGGGGGAAAACAGGGGGCTTTTGTTTTTAACTTGTGCTGTTTCTGCAGAATCTGGCAATTAACTGGACCAGTAAACCTGTTAGTTTTTCTACTCATAAGTTAGCCTGTGGGTGATATTGCATGGTGACTATTGTTCAAGGGCAGTTTTCACACAATATTTGTTTATAAAAAACTCATAAGCTCATAACCACTGTCTGTGATAAGCTTCTTAGTGTGGCCAAAGAGTGCCACAGTTTCTTTGCCAATGAACCAGGTGATGGTGGCGGCAGTGTGGTGAGTAGTTACCCAAGCTACAGTCTAGCATATGAGGTATTCAATGGTAGTAATGGTATAAGTATTCTCTATTTTATTCACAGGCAGAGTCCTATGCTGTCAAGAGACCATCACTCAAAGAGTTTCATGGCTGTGATGAGTAGCGCTGACTTGGTGGGGCAGGTTTATACTAACTTTTCACGCATAACACACATGTCTCAAGGAGATCCATAATGTCCAGGTGCATATGTGGTCATCCAACCTAGTGTTTTGTAATATTAAACAGGTTTTTCTCTCAGGTGTGCCCTAGAGCGTGATGATAGAGCAAGATGGTATCTCTTTGCAGTATGGTGAAAACTTGTGGTATCCTTTCTCCTGTCTCTGCTGACTAGCAGATGTTCTCAGAATTGGTTGTGAGCTGGCTCTCATTGCCCTTCAGCTTTTAGATAGCTGCTGGTTTGCGGCCATTATTTTGAGTAGTTTCAGGGTGGAGGTACAGCTTGAGCCAGTCAGGATCTAGTCCACTGCCCCTATGATTGATGCTACATGTAGCCTGGAGAGCGTATCAGCTGTAACCAGATCCTCTCCAGGAAAATACTCTATGCAGAGTTGTTAATGGAACAGGGATATAACCCAATATGATTGACTTCAGGTCAGATGTGACTGGAGTGACAGAAATTACAGGATAGTATGAAGTAGCATCTAAGTAGCGAGAGATAAACACCCAAATCCACATAGAGTTGATATTAACTGACAATGGGGCATCAGATAATGTTTGGTAAAGTTTCCAAAGGAAATACTAGGGCTTAACAGAGATATTAAAACTAGCCAAAGTAAACCCAAGCAGATAGCCCGGGACAAAATCCAGGAGTCTTTAGAATAAAACTTGGAACGTTGAGAGCTAACAATGTTCTTGTTTTCAGCTTCCAAAGTATAGAAATTGACATTGGGAGGCATCAGAGTAACATTGGGATGACCTGAGAGAGCAGAACTAAGAACCAGGCTGTAAAGTTCTGTGGCTCACCTTTGGCCCTGAATTGGGATGTATTTTCCAGACCATCAAAGAAAGTGGCCCGTGTGTAGGCAAAACCCCTCCAAAACCTGGAGGACCTGGACCACACGGTAGATGAACACTTTGTGTTGGCTTTTCCGCCTGAAGTCCCAATCCTTCCTTTGGAGTCCCCTCCAACTGCAGAGGAGACACCAATCCAGCTAGATTGCTTGCTGTTCTGGTGTTGCCCTGTCCTAAGACAGCTAGCAGACCAACAGAAAAATATGGGCTACATGAAGCAAGTTAGGCTTAACCTGCAGCCTGGAAAAATTGGATATCAAATCCTGCAATTGGTAGTATACCAGACAATCAATTCCTCTGGCCTGAAAGTCCCTTGGCCCAAAATAATTGGGTTCAGGAGCCCTCCAGCTGGGACATCAAAGGAAGGCATTAGGGGAAATGTGCACCCTGAGTCCTTGAAAGGCTAGCCAATTGGGGGACTGAGCCCTACATCCGGGTCTGCTGTTCCTATTTCTCTTGGTCAAAAACCAGGGGAAGATTGGCCAGTGGCTTTTAATGAGCTCCCCTTTAGATTGATTTCCAATAGCCTCTTTCAAAAACTCCTGGCCCTATCCCCTCCTTTGCATATAATGGAAGCATGAGCCGTCAGGTCCCTTGCTTACCAATTCCAATTGTTGAATAAAACTCCTGACTTTGAAAATCTTTTGTATTTTGAAGTTTTATTTAATAATAAAGGTATTTTTCTCAACTCCTGCTGCTGTCCCCTCCTCCTGTTTCTTCCTGGTCTGCATGCCTGTCTGTCCGCCCACCCGTAGTTTTTGTTGTGAATTGTTCTGAGGAGATCTAAACCAGCCTGTACCCTGTTACTTTCTCAGATCACTTGGTCCATCTGCCAGGAAGTTCTAGTAAAAGAGACCCCTCTGATATCATGTTGTCTCCTTGATATAAGGTGGCTATGTGGATATTGGTGCATATCTCCCTATTGTTCTGGTCCACCAGCCCTGTCTTTTGGAGCAAACTTCCCCTGATTTCTCAAACTCCTGGTTTTGCTCCTGGTCTTCTTTCTAATGTCATCGGACATCTCAACCAGGTGCCCACCAACTTAGCATCCTATGTTTTGTTCCCTTGGTCAGCCTCTTACCTTGAGGGATTGTTGCCCCCTCCAGAATCCAGAACTACTGAAACCCCTTTTTCTGACTTGGCCAATCCCCTCCCCACAGCATTCTCAGCTCCCTCCCTACCCTCCTTGCACCAGTTTCCTGTGTTAGATTCAGATGTCCCTCCCACCTGGGATTGCTCTCTGTGGCTGCTTACCGGGGCCTTGGTCATGGCCTTGGATGCATATTTCCCTCCCCTTTCACAGCCAGTCTCCTTTGGGAGGCCCCTTTGAGCAGCTATCCCAGTCTTGCACTGGATGTCATCCTGTTGATTGATCCCACCAGGATGGGAGCCAGAATTTGTTAGTCTAGCCCCCCTCTCTTATACAGGCTCCATCTTCCTGTGACAATACAATTTAAAATCAGATTGTAGGAAATAATTCAGAGTAAGTTAACCACTGGATGTATTGGGAGATAAGCTAAAATCAAAACAGGTAAGTTTTAGGTTTATTGAGAATTTTGGAGGGCTCAATTCTTAAGAGTTGAACAATGAGAAATTTGCAACATATACCAATTTTATTAAATAAACAGTACCACCTGCATTTATGGCTCCTAAACTGTCTTATCATTGCAGTGTGTATCTATTTAAGCAAGCAAAAAATTCTTGACTGATTCATTTATGATTACTGTTCTGATAAACAAGGTTTTATCAGGTGATCCTCAGATTACATATATTTATCAGTATCAACTTAGCAGGGATTGTTGGATCCTGCTGATTAACAAGAACTGCTGTGAACAACTTTCAATCAACAGTTTGATTTAAACCTGTCAACTTGATCAACTTGATTAACTGCTTCCCTAGTTTCTTGGCCTTCTGGTTAGGACAAACAATTCACGGCATTATGAAAACTATCATGACAATGATAGATTTCTATTTGATTCAAAGGGGGGAGTTACATAGCCCATAAGAGGTTTGTTGTTCCTTAGTCTATCCAGGCCAAAAATCATGTTGTGATTTTTAAATTAAATTCTAGGGCATTTTATGTTTAATTGAAGATCTTCAGCCCAAAGTTGAAGGTGGATCTCTCCTATCAATAAGCTTGAATCATAAAGCTTCATTTATAAACCCATTTTATCATAACAGGGAGTAGTTTAATACATCCTAAAATCCTTTGATATATATCTTTACTTCTCTAGTTCAATAATATTGAAAATTTTAAAGCTTTGCAAGTGGAAATGGTAAGGCATCAATAAATGGGCAGGGTTTAACCATGTATAAGACTGGGACATTTTTTGAGCTTGGTTCATATTAAAATTTTCTGTGTCCTCTGAGAAGTAGTGTAAATTCAGAACCCAAATGTAAAAATGCAGGATTGTCAAATCCTGGGTCCAAATTTCAAATCACATTTGCGGATGGCCTTTTTTAATTAAATTGAATTATTTATATTTTTATTTGAATATTTAAAATGTAGGGATCATAGACACTTTGCAAATTTAAAGTCAAACTGCATATTTTGAATGGACAAAATGAATCAACTGGAATCAGATTTGAAGTGTTTAAATCCATCAACCATTTTCATTAAGTTTACTATGTTTTTTGAAATTGTGGGATGATCAAATCCATGAACCAAATTTTAAATCACAAATCAAAAATGAATATTACTAGTAAACTCAAGTAATAATTTCAGGAACTAAGAATCAAATTTAATGTATAATAAGCACACTCATAAACCCCAACCTAAATCAAGAAGCTCCACCAGAACTAAAATCAAATAAAAAATTCAATCTCAATAACCATGTTTAGACATAAAAATGTTATTAGACTTTAAAATATATCCAAACTGTCAGGATTGACAATTTATTAACCCGGGGAACCCAGGCCTAAGGGTGGGATTTGAGCCCTGAGCCTACATTCCCGCGGGCCGCTGGGCCCATGGACCAAGGGCCTGCCCACCTGCGTTTTTTTGGGATCAAGCCCCTGCAAGCTGAGGCTCCTGCTAAGTCCCAAAGCCAGAATACCTGTATCAGCTTGACCATGGTGGCGCCCAAAGAGAAGCCTCTCAAATTACCTAATGGAAAAAGAGATGGTGCCTCTGTGAATTTCATGAGTTTGAAGTCCTTTCAAGTGACCAATCAACCCTACTGCCAAAGATAAACCCAGGCTTTGGGCCCAACGCCGTGACCACAACAAAGAATCAAGAAAATTGAGTGACCAAATTGGAAGTTCTGACCAATGAGAAAACACCCAGCCAAGGTGCCATTTTGCTGCTCCCACACCCAGGCCCTCTGGCTGCCTGCCTGAATTTTTCCCGGTATTTTGATAAAGCCCTGATGGAAAATACTAAGTTTGGAGGTGGAATGCTATATATGCCTATAGATTCTGCACTCAAACCTTATTGCCATTTTTAAATAAAGGTTATTTTACTTTGGCTTTTATAGCTATTGCCATATTTTGTATTTGTGGTCTATCAATTCAGTTCAAGATCTCCTGGCCCTCCTGCACCACTGCCTTCAGTTTTCTGTCCATCTGGTGCACCCTTTGGGCCTGTTTACTTCACTGATTATCCCTTGAAGCCTGAATATAAGGATTATACACCAGAGAGAATCCTTGAACTTGACCCACTAGCTTGCATCCAATCCACCATTAGATACAACCGCCAAGGCTTGTGGATATTCTCAACCCCAAAACTATTTAGAGTAAAATTCAATTATCTTCCTGGCCTACAATATCTATATGGAACCACCTGTAACACCCAAACTGATGCCAGCCTCTTCACCCAACCTTCCAACCAACCATATCAGCAAGCTTTTTGGAATAGTGTACAGCACCCTCACAGGGGTGGTGGACACCATTGTACCAGCCACCAGCCCATGGTCTTGGGTGGGGAAGTCTGCTTCCTACCTTCTAAAGTTAGCTCCTCTCTTGTGGTGGGCCCTGCCTGCAAAAACCCTGGCCCAAGTTACCCCCAGAAATGGCAGGCCAGCCGCCCAAGACTGAATCCCTGACATTATGGCAATCTTCTTTAAACCTGGTATCCTGAGCCCCAAGATTTTGTTATTTCTTGGGGAATCTTGTATGCTTTTGTTATTGATAATCTTTTACTATACCTATAAGATGACCATGAATCTGATCTCTTCCATGTGGAAGAATTCAAACCCAAACAACCCAAAAAGAACCAACACCACCACCACCAATACCAGCAAGCCCTCCTCTCAAGTGCAAAATGTAATTGTGAACTAATCCCTCACCAAGGTTGAGATACCCCGGATGGGGAAGCTCACGCTCAAGGAAGCCAGACACGCCATGCCAGTCCTCTGTTTGCATTTCCAGACCAACACCCCCTCCTACACCAGCAACACCAAGAAGGTACTGGGGGTTGCTTCCATGCTCTCTGGAGACTCTCTAGACTGGTTTGGCAAAGCCACAGCAGATGTAGAATTCTGTTTGGACTATGCCAAGTTTGAGGCTGAGTTAATGGCAACTGGGGAGGATTGCAACACCAGATACTACGCCCTGAACTCCTTGCTAGAAATCTGCCAAGGCTCCTGATCCATTCAGGCATACATTCACAAATTCCTTAAACTGAAGACCTACACTCAACTTGAGGACAAATTGTCAGCCATCATCTTCCAAAAGGGGGTGAATCAAGCCATGAAGGACTTATTGAAGCACCACCTGCCCACCCTTGGCTTGGAAGACCTGGTTCTCTTATGCAAGGGCCTCAGCATGAATCAAGAGAATGCTTGGCCCTCCAAGACCCGCCAAACCCGAGCCACCACACCCAATAGAGGGGGATGAACCCTGAGGAACTTCAAAGACACTACAGAGAAGGACTCTGCTTCCACTGCCATGAAGCAGGGCACTTGATCAGAGCCTGCCCTAAGAAAACCCCTGCTCCTGTTTTGTTGGCCCAAATAAACGCTTCTTTCCAGTCTTACAAGTTCATCCTGGTATCTGTTAACATTGGAGGAACAATCCAAAAACTAAAGGCGTTCATTGACACTGGAGCAGATGAGAGTTTCATTGACGCTGACTTAGCCCAGGAACTAGGCCTTTCAACCTCTGAGAATTGTTTACATATCATCTTGGGAAACAGCACCAAGGATACTGGATAAAATGTGAACAAGAACTACCCTTGGTAATAGGAAACAACACATACCCATCATCTCTCATCTTGTTGAAAGGCCTACCACACCCCTTCATTCTTGGGGACTCCTGGTCAGACAGGCATGGCCTCATCCTCAACTACCAAGAACAGAACATCACCTTAGGTGATAAGGGTATCTACAACACTGTTCCCTTTTGCACTAATCCCAAGGAACCCACCCAAAGGCTCATGACCATACAGATTGAACCGAGCATGGGTGTCCTCCCTGTTTTCCTAGGAAAATGGACCAATGTATTAAGCAAAGAGGCAGCCACCTGTCTCCCCAAACACACCAAGTATGATCATGCTATTGACCTCCTACCTGTCACCAAACCCAAACATGGACCTATCTATAGCTGCAACCACAAGGAGCAGTTGGCTCTCAAGGCATATATTGAAGACATGACCAAAAAAGGCTTCATTTGTGTGTCCAAGAGCCCCTGTTTTTCACCAATGCTGTTTGTGGGCAAGAAAGACGGTGGCATGCAACCGTGTGTTAATTATCAGAAATTAAAAGAGATAACTGTAAAGAATTTCTACCCCATACCTAACGCTGACAACTTGTGTGATGTGCTGATAGGTGCCCAGGTGTACTCCAAGATTGACCTTAGAGATGTGTTCAACCAAATTCAAATCAAAGAGGGCAACAAATACAAAACAGCGTTCAAGACCAGGTATAGACTCTACAAATACCTGGTGATGCCATTTGGACTATGCAACGCCTCTAGCACCTTCCAGCGCATGATAAACACAGTATTGGGCAAATACATCAACCAGTTCTGCGCGGCCTACCTCAACAACATCCTCATCTACAGCAAGACCCATGAAGTGCACTTACTCCACCTAGATCTAATCCTGAACAAACTCTACCATGCCAACTTACACGCAAAGCTCAAGAAGTGTTAGTTCTTCCAAACAGAAGTGGAATTCCTGGGCTACGTAGTGAAAACTGAAGGATTTACAATGTCCCAGGATAAAGTGGACGCTGTGACCTCCTGGCCAACCCCCAAATGCAGGAAAGATGTGAGAAGTTTTTTGGGCCTGGCAAATTATTGCAGGGATTTCATCCAAAAAATTTCTCACATCACTCTGCCCCTGACCCTCCTGTGCTCCAACAAGGTCACCTTTTCCTGGACTCCAGAATGTACCACCACCTTTGAAACCTTGAAACTCTTCTTCACCTCTGCCCCTGTCCTGGCCATGTCCAACCCCTCCAAGCCATTTGTGCTGGAAACCAACACGTCCAACTTTACGGTGGGTGGGGTCCTTCTTCAGGAAGGAGGGGATGGTATGCTACATCCTGTAGCATATTACTCAAAGAAAATTCTGCCTGCATAAGGGAACTACCCAATTTACAACAAAGAGATGCTAGCCATTATGAAGACCCTGAAACATTGGCGCCAGTACCTCTGTGGCGCTGAATTCCCAGTAAAAGTCCTGACAGACCACAAGAACTTGGTCTATTTCTTCAAACCACAACAGCTCAACCAACAACAAGTGAGATGGGCTTTAGAACTAGCCAACTACATCCTGAACATAGACTACAAGCCAGGAAAGGTGAACTTAGTACCCAACGCCCTGAGTAGAAGAGCTGACCTGGCACCCACCCACATAGAAACTCGCAACCATAACACTCAAGTACTCTTGGACCCAGCTAGCCTAGGCATCCACCTGGGATTGATGAAGATCAGGGCCAGCAAACCAGAAGTACTGAAGCCCCAATCACTTGACAAATTTACCAAAACCATGATTGCCAACCTTTCAAAATCCTTGGATAGCTCCCATTACCAAAAAGGCTAATCATTGAAGGAACAACACTAATGCTGCACAACAGAATATTTGTGCCAGAAGGAGGCATCAGGACCAACATCTTGAGAGATTATCACAATTCTGAGATGGCCGGACACCCAGGGAGACTCAAGACCCTCTGGAGCATTAGAAGGAACTTTGCCTGGCCAAAGATGGACCAAGAAGTAAGTGCGTATCTGAAAGGATGTGAGACCTTTGGACAAACCAAGCCCTGCAGAAACAAACCTGAAGGACTTCTAAGACCCTTGGATATACCCACTGGACCCTGGAGATCCGTTTCCATGGACTACATTGTCAAATTTCTCCTGTCCCTCTCCTTCAACGCAATCCTGGTCATGGTAGACCGCTTCACCAAGATGACATACTTTGTACTTACCATCACTCATTGCACAGCAGTGGAGACAGCCCAACACTTCCACAACCGCATCCTCACCCAACACGGGACACCTGAAGGAATTATCACAGACAGAGGACCACAATTCATGTCAAACTACTGGACACAAGTGATGAAAGACTTGGGAATCAAGAGGTGCATATCTACCTCCTACCACCTGCAGACTGACAGTCAAACCAAAAGAGTAAACCAGATCCTAGAACAATACTTCTGATGCTATGCCAACGCTGACCAGGACAATTGGGCCAATATGCTTCCCATGGCCCAGTTTGCATACAATAGTAAGGACCACACCTCCACTGGGATATCTCTGTTCAAAGCCAACTACGGTTTTGACCCCACCTGGGATCCTAAGATTGGCAAGAAGGAAACTAACACCACTGGGTGTTCCTGGGTTAAGCGGATCCACATCAAACAAAAAACATGCTTGACCAACCTGAACCGCGCAGTGCAAACCTACAAAGCCTTTGCTGACCAAAAACAAACACCAGGCTAACCCTTGCAAGTTGGGGATGAAGTATACCTGGACTCTTGGAATGTGCCCCTACATGTGCCCTATAGGAAGCTAGCTCACAGAAAAAGTGGCCCTCACAAGATCACCAAACTAATTAGAGAAGTTGCTTATAAGCTAGACCTACCCCCCTCATGGAAGATTCACAACGTATTCCACCAATCCCTGTTGTTTAAAAAGGATGGGAACTTGCTCCCCCACCAATGTCTTAAGACAAACTCCCCACCCCCCAAATAGGCTTCACTGAAGAATACAAAAATGAATACATACATGGCAACAGAATCCACTACCAGAAACCCCAGTACTACATCAAATGGAAAGGATACTCACCAGAAGAAAGTACATGGGAACTGCTGAGCAACCTAGCTAATGCCCAAGAAGCTGTCCAACTCTATCTGAATAAAAAGGACCAGAAGGGAGGGCCCTCAGGGAAAGAAGGGGATAATGTCAGGATTGACAATTCATTACCCCAGGGAACCCGGTCCCAAGGGTAGGATTTGAACCCTGAACCTACATTCCTGCGGGCCTCTGGGCCCATGGGCCAAGGGCCTGCCCACCTGCGTTTTTTTGGGATCAAGCCCCTGCAAGCTGAGGCTCCTGCTAAGTCCCAAAGCCAGAATACCTGTATCAGCTTGACCATGGTGGCGCCCAAAGAGAAGCCTCTCAAATTACCTAATGGAAAAAGAGATGGTGCCTCTGTGAATTTCATGAGTTTGAAGTCCTTTCAAGTGACCAATCAACCCTACTGCCAAAGATAAACCCAGGCTTTGGGCCCAACGCCGTGACCACAACAAAGAATCAAGAAAATTGAGTGACCAAATTGGAAGTTCTGACCAATGAGAAAACACCCAGCCAAGGTGCCATTTTGCTGCTCCCACACCCAGGCCCTCTGGCTGCCTGCCTGAATTTTTCCCGGTATTTTGATAAAGCCCTGATGGAAAATACTAAGTTTGGAGGTGGAATGCTATATATGCCTATAGATTCTGCACTCAAACCTTATTGCCATTTTTAAATAAAGGTTATGTTACTTTGGCTTTTATAGCTATTGCCATATTTTGTATTTGTGGTCTATCAATTCAGTTCAAGATCTCCTGGCCCTCCTGCACCACTGCCTTCAGTTTTCTGTCCATCTGGTGCACCCTTTGGGCCTGTTCACTTCACTGATTATCCCTTGAAGCCCAAATATAAGGATTGTACACCAGAGAGAATCCTTGAACTTGACCCACTAGCTTGCATCCAATCCACCATTAGATACAACCGCCAAGGCTTGTGGATATTCTCAACCCCAAAACTATTTAGAGTAAAATTCAATTATCTTCCTGGCCTACAATATCTATATGGAACCGCCTGTAACACCCAAACTGATGCCAGCCTCTTCACCCAACCTTCCAACCAACCATATCAGCAAGCTTTTTGGAATAGTGTACATCACCCTCACAGGGGTGGTGGACACCATTGTACCAGCTGCTGGCCTGTGGTCTTGGGTAGGGAAATCTGCTTCCTACCTTCTAAAGTTAGCTCCTCTCTTGTGGTGGGCTCTGCCCACAAAAACCCCGGCCCAAGTTACCCCCAGAAACAGCAGGCCAGCCGCCCAAGACTGGATCCCTGACACAAACCCAGAAAGTATACAATATTTATACACTTCAGATCATGGATATAGAAATTCTGTTACTATTCAAGGCTAAATTAAGAGAAAACATTTACCCACAACTAAACCAAAAATTTAAATACATGTTTAATTTAAAATATATTTTTATTCTTATTTTATGGACAGACTATCCCATTCCCAACCAGCTCCTGCATTAGTCTGTGGGGCAGCCCATTCATGAGGGCGTCCCAGAGGGTCCAAGAATAGACCTAGAATACAACTTGAGGGGGTAATGCTAACATACATGCCTCCCAAGGCGTCAACACCAGTCAACCACCTCCTGTGCCACAAGCCAGAACTATCATCTTGAATCCCAGACAGAAGCTATTCTCAAGGCCTGACACCAAAGTATCTAATACCAAGGTTATTGGGAACAATGAGGTTACATACACCTCCACGGTGTACCCAGTTATCACCTGGCCCCACACTCTGGATCCAAGAGTTGCAACTTCCTGCCCCTGCGTTTTAACACCTCCTATGAGCCATTGGCCACAACTGAGAAGCAATCTGTGCCTGGTTTATATTCAACAATTAACAGCACCACCACAATCAAGATGAATCCCACCTTCTACACAAAGGTCCCTGTTATGTGTGTTGAGCCTAATAGCCTGGATGCCGCTGTACTCACCAAGAGACAGTGTTAGTTGACAGATAGTGAGTGTGAAGCTCTTCTCAACTATCTAAAAAGAGGAATGGTAGTCCAGGATATTGCTTCTGATTTGGCGTCACAGCCAGATATGTTGGTGACCTCAACACCAAATACAGCAACACTGGTCAAATTGTAAAATCTGCCACAGCAAAAGAGAGCCAAAACTCTTGCAGCCTGTTTACATTGACACAATAAAAAATGGGTAGCCAAGGATTGCCACCTGGAATCACTTGCTGACCAATCAATGCATGTCATTGAGTTTTGGCTTTCTGTATTAAAAACCTTTGTCTAAAATACTATGGTTAATCTTGGCTTCTTGTAGAAAGTACTGGGGATCTCTCTGTAAAGCAGAAACAGGAATAAGCCAATTGAGAATTGCTGCATTTATGCCAAAACTTATCTGTATCTAAAGAAGACTGGGAATGTCTAGTTCTTCTATATTGAAAAATTGGTGTTTTATCCTTGGTCAGGTCTAAGCATGGGCGGCTCAAGAAGGGATCTAAGGATGATGTAGCGCATTGTGCAGCTGTCCATTCCCAGACCTATTTAAATGTAGAGCTCTTGGTTCTTGCGGGTTGTACCAGTATCAAATGATTAAGGGCTCCCATGACAGTGTGACATTCCTTGATTTTCTCTGAACTGTTAAGGAGTACCTTTGTATTAATTACTAAGGTACAACCAAAATTGTTGTGTTGGATAATGTCAGGCTCACAAGGTGGATTTGGTTGTGTCTGAGTCCCCCCCACCAACAAAAACTTCCACACCTCACGCTGCTGCCTTGCTGATTGTCTCATGAGACTCCTCTTCCTCCTGCCCTATTCTTCATTTCTTAATCCAATCAAGGGCTGTTGGTTTGAATCAAGAATAGGATGAAGAAAGGCCTCTCACAGAACACCAAAGATCTCTTCAATATCTTGAGGTCAGCCAAGCATAGATCCACCTGATGTGGGGGCAGATTTTTACAAGCACTCCAAATCCTTCCTTCCCAAAGCTCTTGCTTCTGAGCCAATTAGATAAATGGGCGTTATGGGTCTTATTTTTTATTTGTATTTATTTTAGTTTTATTAAGACTTGAAAATAATACTTTATGTTATAATGACCTGTATTTTAATTTTATTATAGACATAAAGAATTTGGACATTAGTTAAATAAAATATTTATATTAGATACAGAGACATATATTTTTATTCTAATGCACCAAATATTTTATTGACTGTTCAGCTATCAAATAAATAAATTAAATAAGTGTCAAGGGTCTGGATGTACAAGCATTCTGGCTACTGCCAACCTACTTAACATCCAGCCATTGCCCAATTTGGTGCCCTTCTAATATACTGTTTGACATACCAAGAATGGTAACCAAGCAATATCACATGACTGTCCAAGTATCCAGTGGCTTGAACCCATCTTGCACATGACCAAACCCTAGGTTTGATCCAACTAAATTCCTGTCACAGTCAAGTCTATATAAGTCTAAAGTATTATCCAATAAAATATACTTTTCTTCTTTCTTAATTCCATATTTGAAGCTTCCCCAAAAGGCGCTCCTTATCATAAGATACAAATAATTTTTTTAAAATAAATGTGATCCCTTTTTTAGCACAATGTCTGTTATTTTTTAAAGCCACAAATTGGACCTTGAGAGTCATCACCTGTGTCAGGGCTCATGGGCTCTCAACTCTGATCCATTTAAACTATAGTTTAAAGAGAAGTCCTTTATTTACTATTCATACCAAGAATGATCACAAAGGGGAAAAGAGGAACTAGGTTCTTTTCATACCATTTACATTGGTCTTTGAGATTCTTCCAGGTTATTCCTAAAGGTTCTTGTCTCTCTATCTGGGGGGTCATTCTAAAAGTTTGAAACATCAGCTGACTAATTCTAGTCATATTCTTTTGGCCAGATTTAAACTTTGTGCTTTGCCTCAGTTGGTCATCTAAAAAACTTTGGATGGATTTTCCTCATCTGGGGCTTTCATTTGAGCGTAAGAACGTCTTAAACTGATCACTGGAAGCTAAGATATGGTTGGATTTGCCTGCTTACTAATTGTTGCTTGTTTTGATTTGAAATCTAATCTTGTAACATTTTGGGACATGCTGACAGGGTTTTTGAACTTGGCTCTTTAAATTGCCATAACTTTTGATCTAGGATACCTAGGGAGATCATCAAGATAGCTTTCTGACAGCAAGAAGTAGCTTTATCAATCTGCACCTTTAAAACGTGACTTTTTTAAAGCTACTATGTCATGGAGGGCCATGAGAACCTGATCCATATTAATTCAGTGCCATCAGAGCCACCCAGCATGAAAACCAATGCTTTTCATGTATCTGGTACTAATTATTACTTATGACTCATAATACAGTAGTTTTAAAAGCTATGGTGACAACCAAAAATACCTCAGATTTAAATGAAATGGTTTCAGATTTAAACAAAATCCAACTATCAGGTTAAAATATACACTCTGTTAACAGGGGTTTATTGGCGTTAATGGGCAAAATGGGTCAAAACAGCAACAAAGGGCTCATATGCAAAGCAAAACCATTCAAAATACAGTCCAAAATACATTGATTCATAAAAAAATGGTGTAAGAGACTTTTGGTGTACATATGTTTACTATGTGAATTGGTGAATAAAATACACCCAAGCGCGGTGAGTCAAATCTCAACCCAAAACAAAACACAATAGCAACTCACTATGTAAATAAAATCACTCAAATGTTGTGTACCATGAGCTGTACTCAAGAATGATACCAAGATATCTAAAATATGACCCACAATCCAAGACATAAATTTAAAAATATTGTGTTGGGTGCTTAATTTTGCATAAAATCTAGGAAAATGGGTGGGTTTTTTTGAGTATTCTAAAATGGGCATTGTAAAACTAAAAACAATTAACTTAGAAAAAAATCTATAATTGGGATATTGGGGGAGAAATATTAATTAAATATCCATATTCAGATAAAAGCAAAAATTAAAATTAGGGCGTAACTTAATTGAAATTTATTTAATATTTTATTAAATTCTCAAAATGGAAGGAACACAACAACAGAGTACCAACACATCTGTTGTGCTCTGCAGTTGTGGTTGCCCCTGCAGGTCAAAGAATAGAGTTAGTGCAACACAAGTGCCTACTCAAGGAAGAGACAGTAGAGGAGAGTTCCATAGTGACGCTGCACTGACACAGCCTGTTCAAGGAGCACAAGCTGCTAGGGTGTGGAGAATAAACCCTTGGGTCCCAAAGCTGACCTGGAAGCCCACTAAAGTCACCACTACAAAGAAAGTTAGAAACAAGGAGGTAGAACTTACTTCATATGTGTTTGATGTTGTGTACCGGCAAAAGTCAGTCCCATCAGCCATGCTGGAGAAGGTGAAGCCTGTACTTGATACTAGCTACAAGCCCTACGTCAGTGATGGCAATCAGGAGGATGACAAGGAGCCCCAGTTCTATCAAACCAATGAGGGACAGCTGGTGCTCAAAAAGGTTGCTGCATTTTACACCAAGGTGCCCATGCCCTGTGTTGTGCCCAACGCTACGAGCCAATCCCCGCCGCTAAAAAGCCCACTCACAAGCGCATTCCTGATATCAAACGCATCATCCTGCTTAAGCTAATGCGGGAATCTGGTGATTAAAAGGCAGCCTTAACTCTTGTTGGGGTGGATCTCAAGTACGCCTCAAAGACCTTCAACAAGTTCATTGATACTGGCTAAATCCTTGCCGCAGAGAAATCCTTGCATGTGTCAACCATGCTCACCAAGGAGCACAAATGGGTAATCCGCCAGTGGATAACCTGGAACTGTCATCTTGAACAGGAAAATATACAGGCCATGGTCAAATTTACTTTTAGGTTTGAGGCCTCAATTTCCTTTTACTACCATCTGGTCAAGGGAATGCACTTTTCCTGAAAAAAACTTGGGGTATCCCCATATAATTGTAATAGTCCTGCCAACATTGATATCCGTAAAAAATACACAGAGCTGTACACTGCCCTCAAAGCCAAGGGGACTGTCAAGACTATTACATTGACAAATCAGCATTTGCCTCATCAATGTGCAATGAGTATGGGTATGCCCCCAAAGGCTCAAATGATGGGATGTCTTGGCGTGCTGCAGTCTGCGCCACAGCCAATTCAATGGTGGCTCTCCTTGGTCCAAAGGGAGTTGAGTTGTATCAAATGGTATTGGGTTCTCACAATAGCTTTATATTTCTATCATTTCTCCAATTAGTCCAGGAGCATCTGAGACGCACAATCTTGGGCTTCACTAACATCATTGTGCTGGACAATGTTGGTCTCCATAAGGTGGCTGATATTCTTGAGGAGTTCCCAATGATTGACACTAGCATTGCAGTGGGCCCCCAGCAATTGACCACGGCAAATACGCGCCTCCTCTTCCTCCCTGCTTATTTGCCCTTCCTAAATCCCATCAAGGAAGTCTTTGGGTGGCTCAAGCAAGTTGTAAAGTATGGGACCCCAACTGGGACCAAGGACCTATTTGATTTGCTTCAGGCTGCAATCCACACCCTCCCAGCTGAGACTCTGACCAAAATCTATGGTCACACTGATTCTTTCATCCCTGTGTGTCTTGTCAAACAGCCAATCAATTAAAAACTTGGCTTGGCAACTTTTAATATTCTCTAATTTACTATTTAAGATCTATTAATTATCATTTTATATTTAAAAGCTCCTAAGCCCACAATCACATTCAGCAGGACCATCAATGAAGGTAAGTAATTTATTTATTTTATAACAAATTTTTATTATGCCATCTGAGGTTATCCCAACACTTAATACTGGATTACGCAAATATATTTATATAATTATTGTCAAAAAATATAAAAATCAAATTAAAAAAGTTAAATCTATAAGATACAAAGTAGAATTGTATTTTATTAACATATATTATTATGCTTTATGAAAGCCTTCTCTGGGATTTTTTTTTAAAACTTGTTTGCTAAAATAAGAATTATAAATGTCTTAACTGTGCTGTTTTAGCAGAGTTACAAGAGGGAAAATATTTAGAAGCTAGATAATATTCTTTATTGAGAGATAATGATTATATAGCTGTTGTGAATCAAGGATAACAGGAACATGATTGTGTTGATCACACAGTTGGATGGTTAAGGGGGTGGCTTGATCCTGGTAATGAGTCAAGCGCCAAAACAAAGTATCCACCGTAAGGGATCAGCATTTGTTCATGTTGTTGGAATTGGCAATTTGAGTTGACTTCCTAGTCTGGCTTATAGTGGCTGGGTAATCAGATTGCAGGTCACAAACCCACTTGCTCAGAGCCTTGTTGGTGGGTTGAGCCTGCTATTTTGACATAAAAATTATTTATAATAAAAATAATCTAAAGTGTAAAGATATTTATTGGAGAAGAGAGTTTTAAGGGCGCCTTTAATGGGTTCAGTGGTATTTACCTACCTTGCAATGGAGGTGGTGCACAACCTCCATTGTCACACTGTGAACGGTGGATACACCCTTATTGAAATACTCCTGCCTGCTGGTGAAAGGCAGTAGGGTCAGGTGGGAGTGAAGCAGCAGCTTTTCAGGTGGGGCTGCAAACCTGTATATCCCAGCAAGGATCAGGGCATCCTGTATCACATAGTCAATCAAGTTGTACCCAGTGGGGACCTTCTTCCTAGCCAAGGAGAGCTGGGCCTTGTCAATCCCAAGAAGTACCCTGTCTAGGTCCTCCACGCTGGCACCATTTTGAAGTAGAAGAGATACCTGAGGTAAACCACCAGATGAAGCCTTTGCCCAGAAAAGGCTTAAGTAAACTTGCACAATTTATTAAACACTTCACTTATTTTTTCTCATGTTTTGTTTTAGCAAAGGTGAGACCCATTGCCAGAGGGACTCCCATCTTGTCAGCACTCCAGGCCAGCCCAAAGTCTGCCAGGAGGGTCTTAGTCTTCTTTACGTCTGTTTCTTCTGCAACAGTCAATTTACCCACTATGCACCCAAAGTTCTCCAACAGGTAAGATATGGTGTGCTCCACTGGGAAGCAGAAGCAAGCAGCTGCATGTGCCTGGCCCATCTCTGGTATACTCTTGAATGGGAGTGGCAGGACGTCCCAAACAAGCTCAATGGAGTTTATACAATAAACTCCACTGAGAACCACCGGGTCCAGGTAGACCAGTTGGGCATCCTTTCAGGAAGTAACTGCCCACTCAGATGCCCCCTCAGAATGTGTCAGCCCAGATAGCTTGTCCCTTGTCATTGGGAAGGACCCGTTATTTCTTTCTTAAAGCTCCCGCAAGACAGGGGGGACAGAAACAGCTGCCTAGCCACATGATCAGTGTATTTGGCATAAAAGGTGGGGGTACAAAAGGGACCAGGACCCAGTGGAGTTCACCGGCAGCACTTTCTAACAAAATAAAGGTAAGTATTTGGAAATTTTTATTAATTTTATTTTTTAGGTTACCTTCACAGGTTTCCTCCTTCCCTGTGGCTTTGGCAGGCTTGGCTATTATTGGGAAAGAAGTTGAGCGGGCAATTCAATATCCTCTTTCCTTGCGCGCTTTGCAGGTTTCAGGTGGGCATACATATCAGGGCTGTCAGCCCAGACAGACGGCACAGAAAGATTGTATGCGTTAACTGGAGGCCCTCAATCATCATATTCTGAATGTTTAGAAAGTGCTCAATTGTCTTCTCAGGGGTGTCTGGTATTTTAGTTATAAGGGTCTTTGTAGACACCTTGTCTATTTTGTCTTTGTCAAGGACAGTGGACTTAACTCTTGCTTTGACCTTGCAGTCAATTTCTTTGATCTCTGAAATTGAAGAGTCAAGGTCCACAAAAAGCTTCTCCAATTCTTTCATTGATTTTTTACTAACATTTCCTTGTGTTTTTATAGCTTTACCCCCAATAAAATCTGTATTATTCTGATAATATTGCCTCTTTGTTTATCCCTGTTTGCTTTCACATTACTCTAATATCCCATTTTTACCTGTTATGTATATGTTTTACGCTTAACTCAATATGTGTTGTTTGCTTTATATTGGGATTGTTTACTTAAATTCCATATTATTTTTAGCACTTTGCACAGCCCTTTGTGAAAATATTAACAACAATCTAGTGATCAACTAAATTTGAATTAGAAAATTGTAAGCTAATTGTATTTGGATAAAGTTGTTACTGATCTGAATTCAAAACCTTAATGATAAAATTTAAGCCAATCAGGAGCCAAGTGATAAAGTGATTGTTGTGATATAAAGGGTCGCCCAATAATTCTTTGGTGCATGTATGTTAATTAATATAATTTGATGGTTGTTTTGCCATTGAGCGCCATCGCTGCTGTGGCAAGTTGTTGGTGGACTATTGCCTACCCAGCAGCTGATTAGGCACTAGTCCACAAACAACTTGTCACAGCAGCAATAGCACTCAATGGCAAAACATCCAGCCAATCAGATAAATTAGCGCACATACATCAAAGAATTATTGAATGACCCTTTATGCCACAACAATCACTTGGCTCCTGATTGACTTAAAGTTTTTTCATTAAGGTTTTGAATTCAGATCAGTAACATTTTTACCTAAACACAATTAACCTATAATTTTCTAAATCAAATTTAGTTGATCATCAAATTGTTATTAATATTTTCACAAGGGGCTGTGCAAAGTGCTAAAAATAACTGTGTTCTGGATCTAGATACATGGCATAGTAAATATATGATTTTATAGAAATAAGCTGAACATAAAGAATAAACCAACTATAAACAAAGATAACATGAACAATTGAAAGTCAAAATAAAGATAATGTCAAAATAGCAGGCTCAACCCGCCAGCAAGGTTCCAAGTAAGCAGGTTTGTGACCTGCAATCTGATTAACCGGCCACTCAAAGCCAGACTAAGAAGTCAACTCAAATTGCCAAATCCAACAAAATGAACAAATGCTGATCCCCTACAGTGGATACCTTGTTTTGGCGCTTGACTCATTACCAGGATCAAGCCACCACCTTCACCATCCAACTGTGTGATCAACACTGTCATGTTCCTGTTACCCATGATTCCCACCAACTATATAATCATTATCTCTCAATAAAGAATATTATCTTGTTAATAAATATTTTCCCCTTGTAACTCTGCTAAAACAGCACAGTTACAACATTGGCAGCACAGGTAGGTTCTCCATCCTACCATATCTTGTAAAATTTGCCTGTTGCCTGTACTTACCTCAGCCAACAAATCCTTGACATGATCATGTCTGGCCTCCAGCTGGACTGGACCCTGTACACCCTGGTACCAAGATACTTGATGGCTTTGTCCTGTATCAGAACACAGTGATTCCACTACCCACCTTCAACACCATGTCTGTGCAAGGAGTCTTTCAGGCTCCCTCCTCTATTCTGCAACCAACCAACAAAAACACCATGCCCGCCTAAGTGCCTAAAGACTGCAAAGCTCTTTCTTGGAACCTTTTGCCGGGGCCAACAGCAACAAAACTGCTGCATGGATCCAGTCCGCCCAGAGCAAGCTGGCCCAGAGGAATGCCCACAGAAATTTGGATTGCAGAAATATCCATCCAACTGACCCACAACACTGGCACCTGGTGCAACAAGTGGCACAAAGAACATATTTAGAAGAACTGGGATACTTTCAAACAAGACTTCTTGGTAAGATTCATGCTTAAGGACACTGCACTCATGATCATACGTCAAGTAAAGAACTTGACTAAGACAGGCACTGTAAAGGAACTGACCCGCACCTATGAGAAACTTTGGCTACGCGCACCCTCTGACATGGCCTTTGAAACCCTAGCCACACACCTCATGTACTATGATGCCCTCAAAGTGCATATAATGAGGCACGTGAACATGGACCAGGTGACCAATCCACAAAGCCTGTATTGCAAGGCAGAGAAAGCAGAACAAACATCCAACGCTCTTCACAAGGCGCAAACTAGAAAACAAGAGAGACCCAAGGATTTTCACACAGGCAGGTGTTCCACTTGATCACCCCCTGGAAACAATGAGAACAACACCAATCATAAACCTGCAGGTCCAAATGGACATGGAAGTGGGAACAATGGCTAGTCAAATTGTACCCATTTCCGTATCACCGCCACACAAGGCAATCAAAACAAGGGAAAAGCCCAGGGAGAGCATTAAGCAATCCAAGCTCTCCCTGCATAACTCCTGACTTGCCCAATGATGAGTATCAACCCAAGGACGTGGACCAATGCCCAATGATTCAAGGACCCTCAGAAGACCCAGTACTGTACACCATTGCCAGACATCCCAATAAACTGATGTCATATCCTTTCTGTTTTTGCATTTACACAGGCTCAACACTCCTGGACTTGGGCGCAGATTGAGCCCTAGTCAATAGTATTTTTGGACAAGTTCAAGCTAGCCACTAATCCTTTGCAGATTAAAAATGTGGTCTTGGCTGATGAACACCACATTGCTGTGACAAGGGAAGCCGCCCCCTTCTCAGTCATGCTCAGGAACCTACACTCTACCATCTAAGGTCCTGTCATTGACTTTCCAAAGTTTGACATTGTATTGAGTTTGGATTGGCTGCAAAATAACAATCCTCACGTAGACCAGGCAACCTTGGTGTTGACCATCAAGCATGAAGGTGTCAACCACCAGATCTACCCTGACTCAGTAGATCAACTCCTATGCAACCATGTCTTTGTATGCATTACAGAGACCCTGAACAAAAAGAAAAACCTGA
The DNA here is from genome assembly GCA_014839935.2 of Entomophthora muscae. Lineage (NCBI taxonomy): Eukaryota > Fungi > Entomophthoromycota > Entomophthoromycetes > Entomophthorales > Entomophthoraceae > Entomophthora > Entomophthora muscae. Next base: position 331,572 of record QTSX02000012.1, on the reverse strand, counting down.
AGGCAATTGACTGGGACTCCTGCCAGTACAAGATCATATACTTTAAAGATCACCAGGATACCTCCACGCCTCAGGATTGCAAAATTTTGAGCTGCCATCCAGAAATCTGCAAGGCAGCTCTACCTGGGTTACTCCTGGAAAAACACATCCAACATTCCATTCAACTCAAAGTAGCTGTACCCAAAGCACAACCTATCTACCAGCTGACCCCAAACAAAGACAACACCATATGCGCTTACCTCAAGGAAGCATTGGAGAAAGGGTCTATCTGCCCTTCAAACTCTCCCTTTGGGGCCGCTGTATTCTTTGTGGCCAAGAAGGATGGTACCCTGCGTCTAGTCACAGAATACTGAGCCCTAAACAAAGTTACCATCAAGAATTGTTACCCACTACCACTTATTGACAACCTCTTTGATGCCTTAGGAGGAGACACAGTTTTCTCCAAGATTGGCCTTTCTGCAGGCTATAATCAGATTTTTATTGAGGAGGAAGAAATTCCCAAAACAGTCTTCCACACTAAATACGGCTCATAAAAGTGTGTGGTAATCAACTTTGGTATGAAAAATGCCCCCTAAACCTTTGTGACCTTCATGAATGAGGTGTTTGCCCCACACATAGGCAAGCATGCCTTAGTCTACCTAGACAACATCATTGTCTATAGTCCCTCTGTAGAGCAGCACTACAAAGACCTATAGGCAGTCTTTGCCATCCTGGCACAACACAAGCTGTTAGCCAAGCCCTCCAAGTGCCAGTTCTTCCACAAGCAACTTCCTTTCCTGGGACACATAGTCTCAAAGGATGGCATCAAACGCGACAGTAAAAACATACAGGCCATCTGCAAGATGCCACCACCCAAGGATAAGTTGGAGCTCTGCACATTTCTGGGGATAGTGGCTTATGTACACCGCTTCATACCTGACTGTGGCGTCTTGACTGCCCCCTTATCCGCCATAACTGGTGAAAATCCAAGTTTGTGTGGACCCCCAATGTGAGCTCTGTTTTAGACGTCTCAAGGAGAAACTCACAATGGCCCCCATCCTGCAATACCCCAAACATGACAGGGAATACTAAATGGAAACTAACGCCTCAGATGCATCCATTGGGGGAGTACTATGAATCAAAAATAATAATAGTGAATTCTTTCCTGTATCCTATGAATCACAAAAGTTGACAGATGGCAAATGTTGATATCCTATCCACAACAAAGAACTATTGGCCATCATACACTGCCTAGCCAAATGGCGTTGTTATCTAGAACAACAGGAAGAATTCACAGCATTGACTGACCACAAGTTGCTCATATACTTTAAAACACAAGCAAGTATATCTTACCGTCAAGCCTGAGAGATGGAACTCTTGGAGAGATTCAATATGCTCATACATTACAAACCTGGTCCAGAACTTGCCATGGCAGACACCCTCTTGCGCCTGTATGTATGTGCCACAAGAGGAGAAAATGGGCTCAACCCAGACTGTCCCCTCTTGGTACTACGTAAAAAAGACAAGGGTTCCCCCCTGGTACAACTGGCATAACAAAGTAAACATTCATCAAAAACAAACACCTATTTGCTGACGTATATGGGACCTTTCACCAAAAAATATCCAACAGGACTACCATCCCTTACATCCCCACACACCAGCAAGTGGACACCATCCTACAATACCATAGAGACTTAGGACACACCAAGAGTTGCAACCTATAAGAGTTCCTTAAACACAAGGCCTGGCGGCCAACCCTATATTGTGATGTTCAAGAAGTCCTAGATCAATGTGAAGTATGCAAGAAATTTGCAAGAAGCAAAATCCCACCAAAATCAGTACTACCCATCTGCATGCAACCACCCTTCAAGGTGTGGGCCCTAGACATTGTTGGCCCCATTCCAGGGGAACACAATGATAAGAAATACTTCATCACCACTATAGACTTTGCAACACAAAGGCCAGTATCCCATGAATTAAAGGAGCATACTGGAAATGACGTGTGGCGGTTCATAGGAAGAGAAATAATCAGCAAGTTCAGAAAGACAGAACTCCTGATAACTGAAAAAAGGAAAGAATTGACCTATGAATACACCAATGTATACCTTGCTAAAAATGGGGACAAACACACTGTGACAACACCATACCACCTGCAGGCCAATGGACGTATAGAGCGGCTTAATGGCAGCCTTGTGCAAACCTTAGCCAAAATCACTGCCAGGAGACCTGAAGACTGGTATAAGCATCTATTGACTGCACTACTTGTGTGCCAAATCCAGGTGAACAGATCCACCGGGAAAAGCCCTTTTGAGTTGGTATACAGCACACAGCCTGATATCATTCAAGCATTGATAGGAACCAAGCTGGAAATCCCAATCAAAGTCCACCCTCACTCAGTCCTCAAGTTATAGAGGCCAACAGTGATTGAAAAGAAAAAGAAAACAAGTGTCTTCAAAAGACATTTGTTCCCATCCAAGATAGATATGAAGTTGGTGACAAAGTTTGGGAAATGAACGTTGACAAAAGTAAACTATAAACCAAGAAAGTAGGCCCAGCAATCATCCTAAAGGTAAAAAAACTAACACTTACCTTGTGAAAGGACTCAGGAAGCCCAAACAAGATCAGATTCTCCACCATGCTTGCCTGAGACCCTGAAAGCAAGACAGAAACAATGTGAAACTGCCCTACCTGCCACAGAACAACAGCTAGTTCAGTATGGCGCCTGGGCTCCTGACAACCTCCCTGACAACCTATCCCCAGAGGAGGCCAACTTTCAGTCAGGGGGTGTCAAAACAGCAGGCTTAAGCCGCCAGCAAGGTTCCAAGTAAGCAGGTTTGTGACCTGCAATCTGATTATCCGGCCACTCAAAGTCATACTAAGAAGTCAACTCAAATTTCCAATTCCAACAACATGAAAAAATGCTGATCCCCTACAGTGGATACCTCATTTTGGCGCTTGACTCATTACCAGGATCAAGCCACCTCCTTCACCATCCAACTGTGTGATCAAGCTATCATGACCCTGTTATCCATGATTCACACCAACTATATAATTATTATCTCTTAATAACAAAGATTATCTAGTTTCTAAATATTTTCCCCCTTGTAGCTCTGCTAAAACAGAACAATTACAACAATAATATAAATAGAAAGTGTTTGGCAACAGGGGGTTTATTAGGCAGGGAAGAGTAATCCCTAGTAGGCGGAATAGCGCAGGAAGGAAGACGTAGAGGCAGTGCTGGCCTGGGGGTCTGGGATTGGGTGGATGGGGCTGGGAGATTAGGGGTAGTGGGGGTGGAGGTAGGAGGATTTCACGTGATGGCTGCCATATACTGATTGTCATATTCCTTGTCTTTCACTGGCTTGATTGGCTGGTAAGTGGCTGTGGCACGGGGTGGGAGGCGCTTATTCTTACATGATTGGTTGCCCATGTTAATATGGAAAACCATTTGCACAAATAAGTCAGCCACTGTTTGGTGACCAAAGAGAGATTTGTGGTCAAGGACCCCAACATGGAGGTCTTTGAAAGCCTGAGGGTGGCGCTCCTGCACTTTGTCTCCAATATTGAAGAAGACAATATCACCCAGATGGATGTCTGCGTGGCTGGCGGGGTACACAGAGGCCTGGTGCCCACGTTGCTGGATGGCCTTGAGGACAGTGGAGCTACCCTCCATCTGGTGGCTCAAGAAAACCTGGTAGGTGGAATTTGAGCTATCCCAGGAGTCAAAAAATTCACTGAAAATATAGCTATACTTATAGCTATTGATTTAAACAGGGTTTTTGGATAGTAGACAAGCTTCTTTGCAAAAATAGCCAGAAACACACCAATGAAAGTCCCCTTCTTGACCTTCTTCCTTCCTTTTTGAGTGGTGGCTTTTCCTTGCTTACCAAAATCATCAAAAGATATTGATAGCTTTTAGTATGAGATAAACATGACATCATCAGACAAACTTGTCAGTCATTTGACTAGGGTGGATTTGATGGGGGGATCATATGGGAAATCCTCAGCGCCATTCCATTTGTTGCCAGCAATATTGGTCAGCACACAAACCGACTCCACCTTCCCATAAATCCAGAGCTTCACCATGCTCTCAGACACTCAAATGCCATGGTGTGCAAGTTGCTTCTGGACCTGGGTCAAGGGAAGCTTGGGGTTCTGCTGCAAGAGGTCAAGCATAATTGGGTACGCCTTAGTGATTTGGGACTTGGGGGCCTTCTTGGGCTTTTTAGCTTTCCCAATCAGATTTCCCTTGTTCACTAGGTTGTTGAACTCCCACATGACATAGCCTGGGTAAATTATAATTTGCTGGCTATCTGATCCCAGGACAGACCCTGCAAGTTCAGCGCCACAATTTCCTGAAGAATATTAGCAGTAATGATTCTGTGTTTGGGGCACTGTGCCAGGGGAGCTGAGCCTGATTGGCTATAGGGGGCAGGTTGGCTGATGGCAGGAAGATGTTCCAAATCAGGGCTGTCATCCTGATTGGTTGGTTGACGGGAAGCTTGTGCAGGGGTAGGTACAGGAGCAGGGGCAGAGCTAAATACTAGGTGACTATTGAACAAGTCAAAGCCATATGAATCAGGGGTCAGGTACAGGTCAGCTTCCTTGTTGCCGCATCAAAGGCTTGGGTGTAAACAGGTGCCTCCATGTTCTGAGCCTCACCTCCATTGAAGCTGGCTTGGCTGCTGCTGGCTTAATTGCTGGCGCTGTCAAAGATATTGCTGTTAAAAACCATTGTAAAAAACCTAGGATAAAATCACTAAAAGTAGAAATTTAAAATTTTATGATTTATTTTTATTGTAATCTCAAGTCCATATTTGGAAGGTTCTCAAAACCATTCCATACAAATCTGGAGCCATGAAAATGAATGAAATGTCTCTGTTCCTAAATTGAATAGCCGTTGATTGGCTGTTAAATTGATAGTTTTCTATTTTAGGATGCTCATACTACACATCTTGTGTGACTTTATTTTGTTTCATGCTTGTTGAATCTTGCTTCTAGATTTCCCATATTTTGTTTCATTTTAGTCCTTCTGTCAGTGCCTCATATGAAACCTGATTGGATTATAATATACTCTGGAATAGCATCCATCCATCTCACTTGTTGTGTCAGTTCATTTTTTTTGTGGTTTGAACTTCACCCCTTGATGCTTGATATAATTTTGTATAATGGGCTAGTGAAATTTTGTTTTTTGTTTGACAGTTCATTTATTAACTAAAATTTTACAAGTTAATTGAATCCTGAATCTTGTGCAACTTTGATTTTGTTCAAATCTAAAACCATTTTGTTTAAATCTGAGGTATTTTTGGTTGTTGCCATAGATTTTAAAACTATTTTAAGAATATTGAATCAATTATATATTATATTTAAAAGGAAGCAAATTTGTGTTCCAAAAAGCCATTGTTTAAAACATATTTTAATGAATAGTCTCTGTTGGGTAAATTGAGCCTATGTTTGTTAAAGTATTTATTATATGAGCCTGGAGTTGCTAATCAACTAAATAAATAATTTTAAAAATTATAAACTAGGATTAAATGTGTTCAAGTTTAAAGTAACTTATTATTTATTATAATCTAATTAATTATATATTACTATTCTAATTCAAAAAAAATTAAAATAGAAGAAAGTTTCATTATGCAAAAGCAAATATGCAAGGGATGGAATTATTCTGGGGAATTATACCCCAAAATTAAAGTTTTAGATAATGCATCTAATTGGGTCCACATACTTTTCTATATATGGTGGGTCATGCAAGAGCCAATTGCAATTGGGTTGGCACTCATCATCCTGGTGATGGCAGCAAAGCATATGAAAGGTAATTAAAACGTGGATTTAATAAGAAGGGTTTTCTCAGGAGGCATGTAATATCCCTATAATGAAGCTAACACAAAACTGTCAACTAGGACATGCTCCACTGTCTTATATCCCTGTGTAGCCTTCTGTTTCTCAAGTTCATGATGGTAAATGTTCATCTGGGTTGGGATGTCTTCAAGTTTTTCATATTTGCTTTGAAAATAAAATGGAAGAGTATTCCTAAGTACACTTTGATGTGTATTCTTTGTGATGTATATAGTTCTAAGAACATACAAAATTTCTTGTAAGTTGATATGAGCAGGTTTATTTACCCAGTATTTGAAAACTAAAAAAATCCTTTGGGTGTCCTGCTTGAGTCTGCCCCATACCTCTGCAAAAGTAATCAATAAAGATTTAAATCTATTCACAAGGTTTGTGTTGCCAGCTTTATTTGATACTGACTTGAAAAATTCATTTCCTATTTGAAATTTTATTTTCTTTAAATTCTCTTATATGTGTCCATGCTTTAAAATGGGAATATTCCAATACATTCATAAATATATTCATTGAAATTCATTTAAAAATTTGATGGGATTTCATTCATTTCTTGAACTTTGATTGTTGCTCCCACTTCATATGATTCCCTCACCCAAGTTGAACACTCCACAGGTGCTTGATAATGGAAATTCATTGATTCTTTGTTTGAATATTGATTCATGTTCATTTGAATAATTCTTTGAATTTCTGCAGAGCTTCTTTGAATGACAGGAGCTATTATTTTTTATAGCCCCCATATACACCACTTGGTGTATATGACGTCACTTTGACAACTTCTCCCCTATTTCTTGATGTTACTAAAGAGAAGGTAAGTAAAAGATAGAGGAACTTACTATTTCTTTCCCCTGCGTCCCCCTCAGCCACAGTTGCCCCTTCAGAAAATTTGATGAGTGTTGGATGCTCTTTATTGATCTCTCTGGGCTTGATCTTCCTTATCTTTCTTGTAATTTATCTTCTCTTTGATTCCCTTCATTTGCTAACTCTTCATTTATTCTTGAAGCGCTTCTGCTTCTTGATCTTTCTTCTTCATTTCCTTTCTTTATTTCAGTTTTCATTTCAACATTTTCATTTCCTTCAACTTGAATTGTTTCCTCTCCATTCCTTTTTTTTCTGTTCATTTCATTTGATATTTCATTTCCCTCAATCAGCTTGATCTTTTGATTATTTTCCCTGGAACTTTGTCAGAACTCAAATTTGTTATAAATTGCATCTTGAAAATTCAACTTTGATAAAATAGTTCCCTGGAGACTAAGTAAATTTTCCCTGTTCTGTTCATCTACTATATTTCATAATTTATTTAGAGAAACTTTCTTTGATTAGATTAGTGGCTGCCTCCCCCATTGCCTAGCTTTCCTGTTACTAGTTCCTTAATAGTTCTTTCAATTTAAACAACCTTTTTCAGGTGTTCTTCTAATTCATTTATCAAGTTGTAGATATTAGACATGTATTTTGATTTACATCCTAAATAATGGTTTTTATAGTACCACCATCAACACATGATCATGAAATTATAGATCATGTGCCATAAAAATAGAAGCTTGAGTACTGAAATCTACAATTAGTTAGTCTACTACCCTTTTTCTTAATAATATACCTGTAGTTGGTATAGTGATAGCCTTGGTTAAGACAGAAGAATAAAAGTAAATGAGACAAAACTGGTATTTATTTCATATTAATGCATTAATATAGCATGGTGAGGTGGAATTGTCACCAGAGTAAAGGAGGCACTGACAAAAGGACTTTCCAAAAGGAGGAGAGGGAAAAGGCACACCAGAAATGGTTGCATAATAAAACAACCAGTTTCATGTACCTTGACTAATGGAGGCAAGTGGCGCTTATTGTCTCATCTCATTATTAACCTCAGAAGTAAAGCCTGTGCTTGATGTGCAATCCAAATACGTTTCAAATACCCGTTTTTTTAGGCAGAAACCTGTATTTAACCTGTGTAAATTCATGGCTCAATAGGGCAATTGCTGATTGTTTCATTGTGTTGATCCCTAAGTGGATATTTCTTTGTCTAATCCATTCAGGATCTGCGACATAATGAATATATCATATTGACAATTATTGCAAAAAATACAAATAACTTGCAACTATACAAAAAGTAGCATAACATACTACAAAATAAACCAGAATTGCACTAGACTAGCCATCTGAATCAGTACAATAGATTATATTTTCCCAGTATCTACCATTTTTATTTGAAAAAACTATCATTAAATTGATATCTCACATTGAATTGTGAATGTTTTATTGAATGTTAACTATACTAGGCTGTATTGCCCGACATGTTGATTCCGCATTATGTGCATAACTCAATGCATTTTTTATAATAAAATTTATTGTAAACTTTGAATTTTCATTGTGATTTTATAATTGTACTTTGTCTATATTAGGGGGCCATTAACACTTATTACAAATATTGATACAGAGTGCATTTTACAGTTTGCATATTTACCTATTGACAATGATCCTGTAAATTTTAAGTCAAATTTTGTGTTTTAGTAATAATAAAATAGATCAATCAATCACTTTTCATGACCGTTAATTGGCTGATTTTCTTTGCTGTGGTGATTTTACATTTTCTGATATTTACTTGCTGACATTCAACTGTCTGTTTCCCCACCCTATCACACAGGCAATAGGAAACAGGTTTGCCACTCCAAGACCGGCTGTGTTTGGGGTGGCAACCTTGTTTTCTATTGCCATGCAATAGGGTGGGAAAACAGCCAATTGGATGCCAGAGCCTAAATATCAGAAAATGAAAAATCACCACAGCAAAGAAAATCAGCCAATTAATGATCATAAACAGTAATTGATTGATCTAATTAATTATTACTAAAACACAAAATCTGACTTAAAATTTACAGAATCATTGTCAATAGGTAAATATGCAAACTGTAAAATGCACTCTGTATCAATATTTGTAATAAGTGTTAATGGCTCCCTAATATAGACTAAGTCTAATTATAAAATCACAATGGAAATTTCTAAGTTTACAGTAAGTTTTATTATACAAATGCATTAATTATGCACATAATATCTAAAGATCAAGAATTAACTCTAGATGCAATATTCTAATGTAATATTTACATTTGTTGGTCCTTAATTTATTATTGATAATGAAAATATCCATGCAACAAATTATATGTTACCACATCAAATGTACAATATTTTATTAATTATGGGGAATTTCAATAATTTAAAAAGAATATATTAATAATTATGAATTGAAAGAAATAAAATCAATTTTAATAAGTTGATAAAAAGAAATTCTTTATTTTACTCATCAAGGGACAAGTGGGGGAAGGAATGGGTGGAATGTATGTTGTCATCATCTGCGCCTGTAAAAGAGATGCCATCAGAGATAGTGGGGAGGGATTGGGTGGTGGCTTGGGGGTCAGATTTAGATCCAGGTGGCTTGGTCTTGATGGAGGGTTGGGGAGTCAGGGTTTTTTGACTGGGAATAGGCAGAAAGAGCTGATTGCTTCAATTTCTTGAATTTTTTTCTGTCACATATGCGGGCTTGACAAACCAAATGGATGAGCGTGGGGGAGGCGGGAGTTCTTTCTAGACTTATCACTATCAAGTGCATAGAAGATGATTAGATCTTATAAGTCTTGGACAAATATGGGAGGTAAAAGCTCATACCCCTTCTCAATTTAGGTGTATAGTTTGTTGTAGGTGGCAGGCTTTGAGCGCCTGAGAGCCAAGCCAAAATTTTAAAGACATACATCAGCAAGATGTATGTCAGTGTGTTTGGTGGGGTAGGACCAACAGGTATGCCCTTCAGCCCTAATTCCCTTGGTTGCCCATTCCTGCTGCTCTATCTCAGCACTCAGTACAACTGTGTGCACGGTGTTTTGTGTGGCCCACTCCTCCAGCATGGCCTTGAGCTCTGTCTGGTAGGCATACCCATCTGCGGTGTTCAACAATACAGAGTAATAATTGTCCCAACAGGGAAACTGCCAGCAAAACCCCAACAAATTGATCCAAAATTGGACCACACTTGTAAACGTCAGACTGAATACACCTTTCTTCATAATCTTGGATACTTGCAAAAATCTTGGCTTACAACAAGAAGATGACATCATTATGTATTCTCATTGCCCTCTCTTTTATAAGCTTAATGATGGTTTAATTGTAGGGGTTGATATCCACTAAACTGGGGCCATTGAGAACTTGATTGGACAAGGTTCTGACAGCAACCACAACTCTGTGCAACCACAAATTGACTGTTCTTTTATTTTTGAAAATGCCATGAAGTCCCAGTTGGAGACGCGCCTGGACCAGGAGCATCCGCAGGTCACGTTTCATGATGACCATCATAATGGGATGGGCTTTTCACCATCAGTTGACGTACTGGTACCAGTTAGGGTCTTCTTGGGAGGGGGCCACAGTTGGCATGGGCTCACAGGGTTGCAGCCACAGTGGACTTTTTAAAACCCATTGCAGCTGCAATTCCCCCAAGGGAATAAGCATCCCTTGTTTTTTGACTATTTAGAGAGCAATTTCTGGGGTGATCAATTTTCTTCTGTGTCTTGCAGGATGATTGTCTGATGGTGGGATGTGTCTGTCTTGGGAACCAGACAGTGCCATCTGATTAGTTGTTTCGGGATTCTGTCTTCCCTGGGTGACCCCTTGGCTCAATTGGTCAATTTCAAATGCTAATGTTAATACATGATTTGAGTTAGCAGCTGCCTGTGTGTGATAGGCAAACAGGGCCATGCTTGAGAACGCAAGAGAAAGAACAACTCCTGGGTGGTGCTTTCAGAGGGGCCTGCAGATTGGAAATGACCATAGAGGGAGGCTTCAGTATTGGAAGACCTAGTGTAGCCATGCATGATTTGTCAAGGCCAGAGAACATCTTGTTTATTTGGTTGTTATCAAAAGAAAGCATAATAAATTTTTATTAAAAAGTTTACCTCAAAAATAGGAGTAAACAATTTAGTAAATTTTATTGTTAAGTATGTTAAGTTGGTGAATGGTAGGATCTAAATTTTAGCTGTCCTAAACTGGAATGGGGTGATTTTTGAGAATGCATATGATTCCCAAAAGAATTAGCACAAATCCACTCTAGATCCTTTGACTTCCTGCTTGAGACGCCCATAAATTATATTTGTTTCAAATTCACCTCATTTTTTATTTGAAATTTGGTTCTTGGATTTGACAATCCCGCAATTTCATATTTGTTAACTTTTACATGCTGTCTATGATTTGTTAGACATGTAAGAAATCTTAAATCATACATTCAAATCCTACATTTCTGATTCATGTATCCTGAATTTTTTGCTGTGTTTTGTCTTTAATTAGTTGAGTTATCTACTCAAAGGATTCAAAATTTGCCAATTTAAATAAATCAAAAAAAGTCAAATTAAATATTTGATATATTAAATATATTATTTTTCACTCAGCTGAGTTGCCCACAAATGTGATTTGAAATTTGGACCAAGGATTTGACAATCCTGCATTTTTACATTTAGGTTCTGAATTTATAGTATTATTCATATTTATAGTCAGGAAGGTTTTGGTGAGAAATTGGCTTGCCTATCTCTCCCCTGGAATTTTCTCTTGGCCAATATATCCTTACTACCAATTAAAATAACTATGAACTGGTCATATTTCTTTGGACGCTTGGGCTTAAGACTTTGCATTGTAAGGATTGTATTATTATGTGGGGCAGGAAGATATTACATCAATTTTTTTCTGTCAACAGATTTTCTGTCAAATTTGATCTAACTAAAATTTTCTTCAATGCACTTTTTTATTTTTACAATAAACTAAAATTTTAAATAAACTCTATTTTCTAATAAAGCTATGCTTTAGAAATATAACTATTTGTTGTATTTAAGAATCTTATTTTAAATTTTTACTTTTTAAAAACTAAGTTAGATTTCACTATCAGATAATAAAATAAAAACATTAAAAGGGGTAAAGGATATTTTTTATGGAATATATTTTATTTATTCTGTATTTTTGATTTTTTATTGTTGCAAAGTTGAATATTTTAATGTGTGAAGTGAAATTTTAGTCAGATTGAATTTGACAGAAAATCTGCCAATGGGAAAAATTTGATGATATCTTCCTGCTTTTATTACAGTAGTTTTAAAAGCTATGGCGACAAGCAAAAATACTTCAGATTTAAACAAACTGATTTCAGATTTAAACAAAATCCAAGTTGCGCAAGATTCAGGATTCAATTAATTTAAATATTTTTGGTTAACAAATGGACTGTCAAACCAAAAACAAAATTCCACTAACCCATTATACAAAATTAAAGCAAACACCAAGCGGTGTAGTTCAAACCACAAATGAAATGAACTGCCACAACAAGTGAAATGGATGGATGCTATTCCAGAGTATATTATAATCCAATCAGGATTTATATGAGGCACCAACAGAAGGACCAAAATGAAACAAAATTTGAGTAATCTAGAAGCAAGATTCCACAAGTACAAAACAAAATGAACTCACACAAGATGTGTAGTGTGAGCAGCCTAAAATAGAAAAATAACAGTATAACAGCCAATCAACAGCTATCCAATTTAGGAGCAGAGGCATTTTATTCATTTTCATGGCTCCTGATTTGTGTGAATTGGTTTTGAGAACTTTCCAAATGTGGGCTCAAGATTACAATAAAAATAAATTATTAATTTTTAAAATTTCTACTTTTAGTGATTTTATCCTAGGTTTTTTACAATGGTTTTTAATAACAACATCTTCAACCGCGCCAGCAGCCAACCAGCAGCAGCCAAGCCAGCTTCAATGGAGTCAAGGCTCAGAACGTGGAGGCACCCGTTTACACCCAAGCCTTTGAGGCGGGTAACAAGGAAGCTGACCTGTTACTGTCCCCCAACCCATATGGCTTTGACTTGTTTGAGAGTCACCTAGCGTCTAGCTCTGCCCTTGCTCCCACACCCACCCCTGCACAAGCTGCCTGTCAACCAACCAATCAGGATGGCAACCTTGATTTGGAATAACTTCCTGCCACCGCCCAACCTGCCCCCCCCCCTCAGCCAATCAGGCTTCAGCTCTTGCCGCCCAGCGCCACAAATGCAGAATAATCACTGCCCAAATTCTTCAAGAAATTGTGGCACTCAACCTGCAGAGTCTGTCCTGGGATCAGATAGCCAGCCAATTACAATTTACCCAGGCTACTGTCATGCGGGAATTCAACAACCTGATGAATAAGGGAAATCTGATTGGGACAGCCAAGAAGCCAAATAAGGCCACAGAGTCCCAGATCAATGAGGCATACCCAATAATGCTTGACCTTCTCCAGCGGGACCCCAAGCTTCCCTTGACCCAGGTCCAGAAGCAACTTGCACACCATGGCATTTGGATTTCCAAGCACATGGTGCAGCTCTGGATGCACAGAAAGGTAGCTTCAATTAGGGTTCTTACAAATTTTGCTGGCAACCAATGGGATGGTGCTGAGGATTCCCCATATGACACTGCAATTGAATCAACCCTGGTCAGATGCTTGAGAAGTCTACCAGATGACATCATGTTTGTCTTGTACTACAAGTTATTGATTGCATTTGACAATTTCAGTGAGTAAGGAAAAGCTGCCACCAAGAATGGAAGGAAGAAGGTCAAGAAGAGGACATTCATTGGTGCATTTCTGGCTGTTTCAGACAAGAGTTTTGTCTACTATTGGACAAACCCTGATTTCATCAATGGGTACTCATACAGCCACATCCTTGATGGATTGCTTGACTCCTGGGATGGCTCAAATTCCAAATACCGGGGTTTCTTGAGCCACCAGATGGAGGGAAGCTCCACTGCCCTTGAGGTCATCCAGGAACGCGGGCACCAGGCCTCTGTGTACCCAGCTGGTCACGCCAACGTCCATCTGGAAGATGGTGTGTTCTTTAATATTGGAGATACACTCCAGGAGCGCTGCCCTCAGGCTTTCAACAACCTCTATTTTGGGGTCCTTGATCACAATTTTTTCTTTGGTCACCAAATGGTGGCTGACTTTTTTGCGCAAATGGTTTTCATGTGAACATGGGCAACCAATCACGCAAGGATAAGCACCTCCCACCCTGTGCCATAGCCACTTACCAGCCCATCCAGCCAATGACTGATGAGGAGTACAATGAGCGGTATACAGCGGCCATCACGTGCAATCCTCCTGCCTCCACCCCTGCCACCAACACCCCCCACCCGCAAACCCAACCCATCTAATCCCAGACCCCCCAGGCCAGTGCTGCCTCTATGTCTTCCTTCCCGCGCTATTCTGCGTACTAGGCATCACTCTTCCCTGCCTCAATAAACCCCCTGGTTCCACAAAATTTCTATTTATATTATCTTTATTTTGAATTTCAATTGTTTATGTTCTCTTTGTTTATAGTTGGCTATATTCTTTATGTTCAGCTTATTTCTATAAAATCATATATTTACTAGGTTGTGTATCTAGATCATGAAGACAGTTATTTTTAGCACTTAAACACATCCTCTTATGAAAATATTAACAAAAATTTGGTGATCAGCTGAATTTGAATTAGAAAATTATAGGTTAATTGTATTTAGATAAAGTTGTTACTGATCCAAATTCAAAACCTTAATGATAAACTTTAAGCCAATCAGGAGCCAAGTGATAAAGTGATTGTTGTGATATAAAGGGTCGCCCAATAATTCTTTGGTGCATGTATGTTAATTAATATAATTTGATGGTTGTTTTGCCATTGAGCGCCATTGCTGCTGTGGCAAGTTGTTGATGGACTAGTGCTAACCCAGCAGCTGATTGGGCACTAGTCCATCAACAACTTGCCACAGCGGCAATGGCGCTCAATGGCAAAACAACCATCAAATTATATTAATTAACATACATGCACCAAAGAATTATTGGGCAACCCTTTATATCACAACAATCACTTTATCACTTGGCTCCTGATTGGCTTAAAGTTTATCATTAAGGTTTTGAATTTGGATCAGTAACAACTTTATCTAAATACAATTAACCTATAATTTTCTAATTCAAATTCAGCTGATCACCAAATTGTTGTTAATATTTTCACAAGGGGCTATGTCAAGCGCCAAAAAATAATATGGTAATCAAGGAAACAATGCCAACACAAAGCAAACAACACATATTGAGATGAGCGTAAAACATATACACAATGGGTAAAAAGATGAGATAATGTAGTAAATGGGAAAACAAAAAGGAATAAACAAAGAGGCAAAAATATCAGAATAACACAGATTTTATTGGGGCAAAAGCTATAAAAACATATGGAAAGGTTAGTAAAAAAATCAATGATAGAATTAGAAAAGCTTCTGAAGGACCTCAACTTGGCAATTGCCAAAATCAAGGACATTGACTGCAAGTTCAAAGCCAAAGTGAAGTCTGCCGTCCTCACTGGGGAAAAAATTGACAAGGTGCATTGGCACTAATGTCAAAAATGCCAGACACCCCAGAGAAGACAATTGAGCGCTTACTAAATATTCAAAAAACTGTGGTCAAGGGCCTCCAGTTCAAGGCATACAATCTCTCCGCGCTGTCCGTCTGGGTTGATGACCCAGAGATGTATGCCCACCTCAAACCTGCCAAGCGTGCCAGGGCAGAGGATACTGAATTGCCTGCACAATTGATTGTGCCAAGAATGGCAAAGCCGTCTGAAGCTGCCAGCAAGGAAGAAACCCAAGAAGGTACCCTAAAAAATTATAATTAATAAAAATTCTTAAATACTTACCTTTCTTTAGAAGATGTTGATGGTGAACTCTGCTGGGTCCTGGTCCCTTTTGTCCCCCCCACCTTCTATGCCAACTATGCTAATCATGTGGCAAGGTAGCTTTTCCTGTCAAATCCTGTCTTGCAGGAGCTTGAAGACAGGATCCATGGTACATTCCCAATGTCCAGGGAGGCATTGGCTGGGATTTTGCATGGTGAGGGGGCATCTGAGTGGGCAGTTACTGCCTACAAGGATGCCCAACTGGTCTGCCTGGACCCAGTTAATCTAAGTGGAGTTTACTGTATAAACTCCATTAAGCTTGTTTGGGACGTCCTGGCAACGCTCTCATTCAAGAATGTACTGGAGATGGGCTGAGCTCATGTGGCTGCTTGCTTCTGCTACCCCTTGGAGCACACCATATCTTACCTTCTGGACAACTTTGGGCGCGCGGTGAGGAAATTGGCTGTTGCAGATGCAACAGCTGTCAAGAAAACTAAGATCCTCCTGGCGGACTTTGGGCTAGCCTGGAGTGCAGATGAGACAGGGCTCCCCTTGGCAATGGATCTTACCTTTGCAAAGACCAGGCACAATAAGAAGATCAATGCAGTTTTAAATAAATTATGTGAGTTTACGGAAGCTTTTGCTGGGCAAAGGCTTCACTTGGTGGTTTACCTCAGGTTCCTATTCTACTTTGGGATGGGCGCGTCTGTAGAGGACCTAGACGGGGTCCTTCTTGGGGTCAATAAGGCCAGGCTCTCACTGGACGGGAAGAAGGTCCCCCTGGATACAACTTGGTTGATAATGTCATCCAGGACGCCTTGGTCCTGGCTGGCATCTTCGGGTTTTCAGCCCCACCAAAAAAGCTGCTCCTCCATTCCCACCTCACCATCCTTCCTTTTACCAGCAGGCGCAAATACTTTAATATGGGTGTATCCACCTTCCACAGTTGGCAGTGGAGGTTGTGCGCCACCTCCATTGCGGTTTGGGTACATACCGCCAAACCCATTATAGGTGCACTCAATTTTATCTCTATATCAATAAATATATTTATACTCTACTATATTTTTATGTTATAAATAATTTTTCAGAAAATATTTTAGCAAACAAGATTTGCAAAATATCTTGCGGAAACAGGTTTCATAAAAGTATAAAATAATACGGTAATAAAATAAATTTCAAGTTTACAATTTACGTTAAATTTTTATAAGACTATTTTATATTTATTTGACAAAAGTGATATAAATATATTTGCGTAATCCATTATCAAGCGTTTGGGATAACCTCCAATGACATATTAAATAATATATAATAAAATAAATAAATTACTTACATCTATTGATGGATCTTCTGAATGTGATTGCAGGTGTGGAACCATCTGAATATAAAATGATAATCAATAAATCTTGAATAGTAAATTAGAGAATATAAAAAAAGTTGGACATACTAAGCCTTTAATTGATTGGCTGTTTGGCTAGGCACGCGGGGATGAACAAATCAGTGTGGCCATAGAATTTGGCCACGGTCTTGGCTGGGAGGGTATGGATCCTGGCCTGCAGCAAATCAAACAGGTCCTTGGTCCCTGTTGGGGTTCCTCACTTGACGACTTGCTTGAGCCACCCAAAGACTTCCTCAATGGGATTTAGGAAGGGCAAATAGGTGGGGAGGAAGAGAAGGCGCAAATTTGCTGTGGCCAATTGCTGGGGGCCCACTGCAATGCTTGTGTCCATCATTGGGAATTCCTCAAGAATGTCAGCCACCTTGTGGAGACCAACGTTGTCCAATACAATTACATTGGTGAAGCCCAGGCTTGTGCGCATCAGGTGCTCCTGGACCAATCAGAGGAATGACAAGAAGGTATGGCTGTTGTGAGAACCCAATATCATTTGATAAAGCTCAACCCCCTTTGGACCAAGGAGAGCCACCATTGAGTATGCTGTGGCGCAGACTGCAGCACGCCAAGCCATCCCGTCATTGGAGCCTTTGGGGACATACCCATATTCATTGTGCATTGACAAGGCAAATGCTGATTTGTCAATATAATGGAATTTCACCGTCCCCTTGGCTTTGAGGGCAGTGTACACCTCAGTATAATTTTTCCAGGTCTTGATATTGGCTGGGCTGTTCCAATTGTAGGGGGATACCCTGAGCTTTTTCCATGAAAAGCGCATTCCCTTGACCAAATGATAATAGAAGGAAATTGAGGCCTCAACCCCAAAAGCAGATTTGACCATGGCCTGTATATTTGCCAGTTCAAGATGGCAGTCCCAGGTGATTCACTGGCGGATTGCCCATTTGTGCTCCTTGGTGAGCATGGTGGAAACACGCAAGGATTTCTCCACAGCAAGGACTTGGCCAGTATCAATGAACTTGTTGAAGGTCTTTGAGGCGTACTTAGGATCCACCCCAACAAGAGCCGCAGCTGCCTTGTAATCACCAGATTCCTGCATGAGCCGGAAAAGGATGATGTGCTTAATGTCAGGAATGCGCTTGTGAGCGGGCTTTTTAGCAGTGGGGATTGGCTTGTTGGCGTTGGGCACAACACAGGGCATGGGCACCTTGGTGTAAAACGCAGCAACCTTTTTGAGCACCAGCTGTCCCTCATTGGTTTGATAGAACTGGGGCTCCTTGTCATCCTCCTGATTGCCATCACTGACGTAGGGCTTGTAGCTAGTATCAAGTACAGGCTTCACCTTCTCCAGCATGGCTGATGCGACTGACTTTTGCCGGTACACAACGTCAAACACATATGAAGTAAGTTCTACCTCCTTGTTTCTAACTTTCTTTGTAGTGGTGGCTTTGGTGGGCTTCCAGGTCAGCTTTGGGACCCAAGGGTTTATTCTCCACACCCTAGCAGCTTGTGCTCATTGAACCGGCTGTGTCAGTGCAGTGTCACTATGGAACTCTCCTCTCCTGTCTCCTCCTTGAGTAGGCACTTAGGTTGCACTAACTCTATTTTTTGACCCGTGGGGCAACTGCAACTGCAGCGCACAATGGGTGCATTGGTACTTGGTTGCTGTGTTCCTTCCATTTTGATAATTTAATTAAAATATTCTATAAATTTCAATTAAGTTACTCCCTAATTTTAATTTTTGCTTTTATCTGAATATTGATATTTAATTAATATTTCTCCCCCAATATCCCAATTATAGATTTTTTGTTTTGTAATCAGTTGTTTTTGGTTTTACAATGCCCATTTTAGAATACTCAAAAAAATCCACCCATTTTCCTAGATTTTACGCAAAATTAAGCACCCAACACAATATTTTTAAATTTATGTCTTGGATTGTGGGTCTTATTTTAGATATCTTGGTATTATTCTTGAGTACATCTCATGGTACACAACATTTGAGTGATTTTGTTTACATAGTGAGTTGCTATTGTGTTTTGTTTTTGGATTGAGTTTTGACACACCACGCTTGGATGTATTTTGTCACTAATTCACATAGTAAACATATGTACACCAAAAGTCAACTTACACCATTTTTTTGTGAATCAATGTATTTCAGACTGTATTTTGAATGGTTTTGCTTTGCATATGAGCCCTTTGTTGCTGTGTTGACCCATTTTGCCCATTAACGCCAATAAACCCTGTTAACAGAGTTTATATTTTAACCTGAGAGTTGGATTTTGTTTAATTCTGAAATCAGTTTGTTTAAATCTGAAGTATTTTTGCTTGTTGCCATAGCTTTTGAAACTACTGTATGTTCAGTATCAGGCTATAAAAAGTTATTGTTGACTTGAATGCACTTCTATTTTGAGGCAGGGAGCTCTCATTTTTTCCTTCTGCTTTGTGAAGGGTTTTAGATATCTGTTCAACTCTTTCTGCTTCTCCATACAGGATTTGGAGGCTGTTGAAGCTTGTGAGGTCTATAAGTCCCATTTCATGAGGTGTTAGTTTATTATATTTGATATTAATAAAGGGGCTCTATAGACATTCCAGGTGGGTTTGATGGCACAGATCCCATAGGGTTTTGTAAATTCTTACTCTTCCCTGAAGAACAGAATCCTCAAATTTTCTGGAGATTACACAAGAGATGTCTTTTAGCATAAATCTTTTTGGTGAATAAGCCTTTAATCTTTACTCCACCTTTTTTTTCTCTCTGTATTGATGATCAAATTGGTCTAAAGCAGCTTAATAATTCTGATAGACTTTGAGAATCCAGAAGCATCCAGTGTAAAGGGTAATTATTGAGAGAGTTCTTTTTGATTAATCAAATAGGGAAATCACTTGATATATAGTTGCATCAGATGAAAGGGTTGACCAATGTTTAGAACTCGGAAACTATAGCTTATAAACAGAAAATGTGGAGATGCCCATGTCAAAATAATCAAAAGCGCATGATATTCCATAAGGGCTGTAAATGTGGCTGAGTATCAGATGTGTAACAGATCTCCTATCCTAGAGATCCACATCAGGAGAGAGAATACATAAATGATGAAAAGTTTGAATATATGGCAGAAGTATTCATGGCAGAATCAATTATATTAGACACCACAACCCTAATGGTAAATAAACAATTCTTATCATAAGTGCAATGAATATTCTGGAGCTATTAAAATGATACCTGAATAAAGTTGGTGGTAAGGCCACAGCTATCAGGAATTACAATTTGGATACATCTGAATCCCAAAGTACAGAACCAGAGTCAACCCCTGAATAAAAACCTTTGCAGACTGCCATATCCAAAGGGTGGAACCCAACAGTCAACTACCAATTGAGAAAATTATTCCCAATCCGCCAGGACCCAAACCCTTAACCATCATGCAGGGTTCTGCAAGCAAACTGCCAGTGTGAGATGTCAGGAATTTCCCTGAGGTGCTAATACCTGATACCTGTGGTTTGCTTGGTGAAATACACAAGTTCTCCAATGAAAGTTATTCCAAACTCCCCCAAAGCCCAGGAAGTGACACTGAACCTGAAGAGGCACCCAACACCTGAGTTGCCAAACAGAAGGAATCAAAGTCTTCTCATCCCAAGGTGACCAGTGACAACCTGTCAGTGTCAAGCACCACACTTCCATCTAAAACCCCTGATGCCAAACCGCCAAAAGCTCAAGAAACCTGACCAGGAAATGAAGCCTGGCAGCGCGGTATAAGTACCTGCCAGGCCAAGATCAATCCCCACCATCATTTTAAAATAAAGGTTATGAGATATTGGTTTCCCCAATTATTGCTGTATTTTATTCTTATCATCTGCCAGTTAACTCAAAGATCATCTGACCCTCCTGTCAACCCTCCAGCTACTTATTACCTGCCAGGTGCTCCATTTAGTCCTTTCCATTTCACAGAATACCCTTTGAAGCCTGAGTACAAGGACTAGACCATATATAATATATTAGCCTTGGACCCCTTGGCCAGAACTAAAGAACTTAACAGATACAACCATAAAGGCCCTTGGTACGTTACCAAGCCCTGCCTGTTCAGAGATAAATACCACTTCCTTTCTGCCTAACAAGTAGAAATGAAACCACCTGCCATCCCCAAACCAATGCCTGCATCCGCCGCTGAGCTTCCCCTGGAACATACCAATAAGCTATTTGGGATTGTTTATATTACTCTCACAGGAGTAATAGATACTATTGTTCCCACTGCTGGTGCGTGATCATGGGCGGGCAAGTCAATGTCCTACCTCATTAAGTTATCACCAATCCTTTGGTGGGCCCTGCCCATCCAGTCCGCAAACTACCAGTTCCCAAATGCTAGCAAGACGGCAGATCAGGTTTGTTTCCCTGACAATAGCAGTAGTTTAAGTCTTATTGTGAAAAAAACTGGGTGGCTATCATTTGCTGTGAGCTTTATCACTTTTAGAGCTTATCTCATCCTGGTATAGGTCTAAATAGTCATAGGGGAGTTTGGGAGTATTTTGTTTTCCCCTGTGATTTTATAGAAATTAACTGGAACTTCATCTATCCATTTATTATTGAAATCTTATTAGGTTGTCTATCTTCAGAAGTTTCACTGATTTTGGGGTAGTTTTTCCAGATGTGCTCTATGGGGGAAAAGTCCTAAAAATTGATTTTTGGATAATGAATTCAGGGTTTTAAATCTTGATGAGCTTGTTTTAGATGGACTGAATCATGATGACATCTTTGCCATAGTTAGTACCTGAAAATATATTGATGGTAACACTACATAGTTGTTGTACTAAGTCGGATGATGTTTGATTCTTTTTAGGCTCCTGGTAGTTTTGATCAGCTGATTTGGACGTCTGAAAGAACCCTTTTACTGAGTGTGTCAGAGTTGGCTAGTGGTATGGGGATTTATTTATAAGCCATATGTTTTTTAAAGATGCTGGTGCCCCAGTGTAGAGTACCTAACTTGTAAAGGTATGTGCCATATACCTCGTGTGATTTATCTTTTGTGATGTGTGAAAAGGGAGTTGTATTTGTTAACAAAAAGGGAAGATGGGAAAATATACCGATGTTATCAATGTTGTAACTGTGCTGATTTAGCATAGTTGTAGAGGTAGGGAAATTATTTTTATTAGATAACTGCTTTATTTGGTACAATTAATTACATAGTGTACGCTGCAGCTTATAAAAGGATTGATATCTTAATATATAAGGCTTTGTTTATTGGGTAAATGAGTTGCACTCCAGATTTGGATTTATTGACCACGGCATCTCAGTTGTCAGACTAAGCTTGATGTATTTAGACTTGGGTCTTAGGAAGATCAAGTAAATTCACTGGTCTTCTTTTCTGAATCAAAACCTTTCCAGGAGGTTAAAATTTCTGTTTCAACAATAAAAGGAGTTCTAATAAAGAATTTAATGCTTATCCTGGTAAGGGTTGGGGCTATGATCAGAAAATGGTTATGCGAAGAAGTAGGTGGTGTATTTGGCAAGAATTGGATATCCCCACTTGGTTGCGAGTTGTGGCATCTCATTACTTTATTTTTTTAGAAATTTATTCCTCACTTGTATATAATCTTAAATCAGTACAGTTCAGAACGTAAGCTCTGAAAATAGTTTAATATTAATGCTATTCGTATTTAATTAATTTTTCTCGTGCAAGTAATTGCAGCAAAGGCTACTTTTTCAAATAAATCATTATTGATATAACTCTTAAACACATAAATATCCTCACTTTTATTAAATTTTGATTATATCTGTAACCAGCGATTTCTGGAACTAAGGTGGATAAGTATCTAGGAAACCGATTAGATTAAACTCCCTCCACATGGTTCTTTAAGTTATCAGCCTTCGGGGTTTCCTTTTTTAAATAAAACTGATAATCTATTTGATTTAAATGGTAAAGCCATCCAACCCCGATCGGGGGTTATTTACTCTTCTACATGATGCGATTTTCTCCCTCCAAAAAGGGTACTGGAGCTCTCCAACTCTTTGCGACGATCCATTGAACCTCTCTATCCACACATCTTAACTAAAAGCGTTAAACTTGCCGATTGCTCTGAAACTCCAAGGTAGATCACGAGCAATTCATTCATCGCTTGAAATCTCGTGCTAATCGCGCCACATTGCTGCGATACAGAATACTTATAGCATTCCATATTTTACACTCTGGTTCCGAATTATTATAATAGCGTAACTCCTGGTGGCACAAGAAGAGGAAACTTTAGGCGGATTTGTTGATCTAAACGCTTTTGATCCTCTTTTATGCAGCCTCGGTCTTTAAAATAGCTTTTATAAAGTACTGCATTATATACCGCGATAAGTTGAAATTAGACCGATTATTTATATGCAGCAATAATAAGGGAATGTACAAATGCTTTTTTGAATCTCCGGATATCATTCAATGACTTCTATCCTTCACGAAAAACAAGCTCTGGGCTTCTGTGATATTGATTTGGGAGTTGGTATCCTTGAATACGGCGATGGACCTCTGGAAGAATACGATGTAGTCCGTGCCAATGAGACATGTAAACCTGATACAGCGTTAGAACTCAGTGCTCTTGACTTGCACATGCCTCGCAATTGGATGTACTGCAACTATCTGTTCGAGAATACCGGAAACCACAAGGACTTCATGTCCCCAGAGAAGCTCAAGACATCCTTGGCCAAGGCACTTGACATCATTCCAGCATTAGCTGGACGGCTTCAATGTGATGACGGGAGCCCAGGAATGAATTTCATGAAGCCAAGAGCCCCCACACGCATCCTCCTCAACAACAAGGGGGCATGGTTTGCATCTACAACCATGAAGACTCCATTTGAAGAAATGAGAAAGAAACATCTCCTTGGTTCTCTGATACCCTCTCAGTTCTTGTTCAAGCGTTTTATTAAGGCAGCCATCGAATCCCGCGAAAAAAATGCGGATGCCCCACTTTTAGCTATTAAAGTAGTCTACTTTGACTGTGGTTCAGTGTCCTTGACTGCGTACATCAGTCACCAAGTTGCTGATGGAAGCTCGATGAATGAATTTGTTCGCTTGTGGGGACAGATTGCCCGCGGTGTTTCGCCCGATCCACTCTCTGACAGCCGGCATGTTGTCAACAGCCTTCCCAAATTGGATCACAGGGAGACTTCCGAAGCACAAGCACGTTTCTTTGAGTACAAAAGGTTCAAACTATTGACGACAGACATGCAACTGTGCAAGTTAACTATTCCAGACGCACATATGGGTCATTATTTGTTAGATTAATCTGTTTCCTATTAACTGTGCTACTTAAAACTTTAAAATTTTGTTTTAAATTTCTTATCAATAAATTTAAATAATTACAACAATTTTATCAAAATAAATCTTATTTAATCCTTATAATATAAAAACCTATATTAAATTAATCATTTTCTACTTACAGCTAAATTAAACTGTATTAAAAGCTAGTAACAATCTTATTTCATATACCATTATTTCTTGAAAGCTGATTAGTACAAAATGACATCATTCTAAAAAGAGCAACCTAAAAATACAATAAAAACTGATATGATGCTTTTTGTTGGAAATCAAATTGTTGCCTAAAATCTTAGCTTTTTTAAAATATTTAATTTAAAATATAATAATTTTTGAATCCCTCTTTTTAAAAAGAGGGCAGATAGCTTTTTTGCATATTTAATAAATATTAAATAATTTTAGATTTTTTTAAAAAAAATCTAGTAAAAAGTCAAAAAAAACTAAAACTAAAATTAAAACTGAACTTTTATTGAAATTTCAGTGATCTCATTTAGCATAAGTAATTTATTCTTAAGTTAGATTTTATAGAAAATATATAATAAGAACTTATAAGAGAGTAAAAGTTTTTCTTTTCAAAATTTTAAGTATTTAATATTAATAAAATAGCTTTATACAACTATTTAATAAAATTATATTTTTATACTGTATGCTAGAGATAATATGTATAAAAAATTCAAACATAAAAAAGAATGTATCAAAATCTTGCTTTATTTAATTAAATTTTATAAAGGTTAAAATTTATTTGAACTAAACGGAAAATGATCTTAGTCATTGTATCTATAAAAATAAGATACAAATTTAATTATACAAGCAAATATTTATATGTGATTAGAAAAATATTTTTGTTTTGATAGATTTAAAATATATAAAGTTCATTTTTAAGAACTGTTAAAGGTTATAATAAACTTAAGTTTATTTAAAAATGTTTTTGAGTTAGTTAGTAAAAGTAAGCTAAATAATGATTTATACTTTAAATTTAGTTTATTGATTAAAATATCATACTTTAAGAGTTAATTAGCATATTTTATTTCAAATAATAATTTTATAAGCTTACATTCAAAGCCACTTCAAGATACTAAATTGGTATTGAAATATAAAGTTGCAGCACAATTCCGAAAGCTGAGATTAAGGGCTTTCTAATGATACTAGTTTGAGCGAGATTGAAGTACTATTTGCGGAAATATCAACAGTTAACCAGAATATAAAAAGGGGTAAATAAACAATGATATCAGACTTCAGGGGTGATATTGATAAATTAAGGAGATCAGTTGGGGGTCAGTTGGGGATTTATGCCTGTAGTGCGAAAGCTCAGCTAACATGGTATTTAAACAGCTCAACTTTACAGAAATTTACTTTACAATCTACACCTTTACTCCTCTCTGATAACTGCACATCTATTTCCAAGCAAGAACTGCCTGAACCAAGCCAAGGAACCCAACCACTATCACTATGGAACCTATCAAGTTTGCACCTCAGATGATACCCTTCTTCTCACTGGGGGCTTCTACTAAGAGAGAAAGAATCTCTATGCTTAAACAAGCATTCCTTTTTACTGCTGGCAGTGATCTTAACAGCTTTGTTGAGCATTTCTTATTAAAAACAGAGTTTGGAAAAAGTACCTTCTTACCTGTCATACAAAATTCTAAGACAGATGATTTCCTTAACAACCTAAAGGAATTGATGTCAGAGTCCCCTGCCAAGCACCTTCCTTCCCTAAGAGCATTGGTTACATCAAGCTACAGTCTGAAAGAGCTTTGGGATTGTGGATTTAAAATGACAAAAAATGAGTATTCATATTCTAAAAAAATAAAAAATGCTAAAAAAGCATCATTAAATTCAAAAAATAAAAAAGGAAAAAATGATTCAGTAAAGAAAGAAAACATAAAAAATATTTTAAAACATATATTAAAAAATTCATTTCCAACTAGCCAATTCACTAAAAAATCCCCTGGATTGATTTATGAAGAATTACAAAAAGAGTTGAGTGAATACTCAACTAAAATAAAATACTCATTATTGAAAACAAAAAAAGAAATTTACGAAGATATGAAAATAAAAAACAATATTTCTATTTCACTTTCCACTTTTTATAAGCTTATTCCTAATAATATAATTAAAAGCAAAAAGCAAACTGATATGTGTAACATTTGCAACTTAAAAAAGTCATTAGAAATGAAGAAAAAGAATTTGAGTTTAAAGAAGTTGCCATTGCCTAAATCTATTAAAGAAAATTTGGAATCTATTGACCTACATGAAAAGTTTTATAAGCATCAAAATAAAGAATATATTAGTGATATAAATAATCTTGATAATAATTCATGTGTTATAGTAATAGACTATAAAGAAAACTTTAAAATAGGTGGGGGTCCTATAGAGACAAATAATTGTTTTTATGAGAAAATACCTATTTCTTTATTAGGATTTGCAATTGCTTTTAAAGAAAATGAGAAAATTAAATATGAGTATCATGACTTTTTATCTGAAATTTTATCTCATGACTCTTTGTTTTCAGGTCAGTGTTTGATAAGTCTGCTTAAAAATAATAAATTTAAGAATATTAAAAATATTAAAGTTTGGACTGATAATGGTAGTCATTTCAGATCTTATGAATTCTTATATTATCTTTTTAAAGAGGTACCTAAAATTATAAAAGGAACAATTAAGTTTAATAGATTTGTTGAGTGTCATGGCAAAAGTATTGTTGATGGTCATTTTGGTGTATTATCTAAAATATTTAAACAAAAGGAAAATGAGATGTATATAAAAAATATAAATGATCTCAAAATGGTTTTTGAGAGAGAGGAAGAAAGAAAGGGTCTATATGAGTCACTTGTAAATAATTCAGATGTTTCCCAAAAAATCTTTTTTCACATCTATGATAGAAAATCTAGGCCTAAAAAAAGCTGGCTTGAAGTCAAAGCATTTTATGTTAATCTTTCATATTTAATGAAAGATGGTGACCTGTATGTTTCACCTTTGACATTTGAGGATGTTAAGGAGTACTCCAAAATAAATTATTGTGCAAAGTTCTGCACAGATGACAGAGAAACAAAGAGAGCTGATACTACTAAAAGATTAGTAGGACATGTTCATGAAGTTGGACGCATAACAAAAACTTATATTTCACATAGGGTAAATAGTCTTTTAAATACAACAACTTTTTTTTCTAAAAATAACTAAGAAATTAATTATATGAGCCAAAGATAGGGTAATAGCAATTATAGCTTTGGGGCTGCTATTACTCTCCCATGCAACTCATATATTTAATTCTTGGCTTATTAAAATAGAAAAAAGGGTTTTAGCAAAAAATACAGCTAATAGAAATAAAATTTATTTCTATTATTTGTATATTTTACACTATTAAACTTTTCTTCAGTAAACTAAGCATTATACTAATGTTCAAAAAACATAAGTTTATGACTTAAATGATACCAAAGAAGTTAAAAGGCTTTGAAATGCTTAAGCTGGCGCCTTGGCTTAATCTAACAAATAATGACCCATATCAAGGAACTCAAAAACGAAATCAATGCCAAGATAGCCCCTGATTACATTTCAAGTGATGACCTATTCTTCTGTGTGCATTTACGCATGCTTACACGCGCACGCCAACCTAAAACCAAAGTATCGTACTGCCGCACAATTAATATCCGCAGAACATTAGATTTGGATAAATCAGCTTTCGGCAACTTTGTCAACTTGCCTTTTGAGGGACCTTTTGACCCAAGTGCTCTTGTTGATGAACCTCTTGAGAAGGCTGTACTTGAGCTAAGAAGAAGGCTCTTGGAGTTTACCGAGGAGAAGGTTTTGAAAGTCAACCGTGAATTAGCTTCTGTTGATCCACATGCGGTGCCTGATCAACTTAGCAACTACGATTGCAGCCGTGACGTTGCTTGTACAAGCCTATCCATCTATGATCCCACCATCGTCAACTTCCATGATTCACCTGCCTTCTATCTTGGCATTTCCTATTACTTGAATAGTATCCTGACTGTCAATCACGTGCTGGATGGCATTTTCAACGGCTCGGTTTCAATCGATTTAAGCATCCTTGAAGCGTATAAGAACGACCCAGAGGCCAACAAGTTGGGGTTCACGGTTACCCCATTGAAGAAGCTTATATTCAGATAAACCTCATAGTTCCAAAATATCCATAATCAAATATTTTCCTTTATTTAATAAATTCTTACTTTATTAAACCTGCCTGGAATGTTAGTGATGTTTGCCGCAAAATGAAATTGCCACCAAAACTCTAATGTCATCTGTGGAATTTCTCAGCTGAGCTATACACTCCTATCCATGACAACCATTCACCCCAAGTGCCGGATTCCCGTATCTTCCGCTCTTGTATAGACCAGGAAGTGCTTGAGCTCTGAAGCTCAAAATTGAACTTTCTGCTTCTTATATATCTTAGTATTTCTAAACAACGAAACCACGTTTTAGCATACATCTAAAGCTACATTAACAAACACAAGATTCCAAATCAACCCATATTCACCCCTTACCCTCCAAAGAAGATAAACTGCTTTTATCTATGAAAACAACATCTCCAAGAAAAATAAAAATTTACACCTCGTGCTATCGATACTGATCGGAGTTTTAATGGGAAGGAAGATACCCACTTATCAAATTCCCAGCATCGGATTTCCAGTCAACTTTATCCAGCAATAATCCTCACCACGCGCAACTTTTTAAAATCTACAGAACCAACAAGCCTCAAACTTAAAGTTAATCAATCTCCCTCGCTAATTATCGTTTCCAAATATCCATAAAGTTTATACGTTGCCGTATTGGTTGTGAAATCATTCAAATCAGCTTTAAACGGGTGCATATTTAAAGCTCTGCCTGGCAAGTGCAAGGGTTAAGATAATTAAAATTGTTTGGTCAAGCTTCGATCAATAAACCAGCAGGGGTTCAAGCCTTTTTATTGCCAAGTTAAAAAAGCTGCATTGGACGAAAATTATGGCGGGATATCTCCCTTCCCACTCTAATAGATATTTGGACGGGATGAATGAAAATGGTGACAATGGGTGAAGTTATTGACTTATGACATATAAAAGGTTCCTTTTTGAGCTACTGGTGTATGCTAGTTTAATATAGACAGGCTTATTATACCAAGAAATTTTCTTCAGGAGCCAAAGTTTTCCCTTGTATATATTAGACTTGGATAATGATTCTAAAACCTTGTACATAATGTTTGAATGATCAAGTACAGGTGAAATAAGTTACTGAGAGGGACAAGTCAAATAAACCACAATATCCCCTAGCTACCTGGACTTACCATCAATAGTAAATTCTTAATATATCCTAAACCAATACATATTATTTTTCCATGAAAATATTTATAGTGATATATGTAACTAATTATGCAGCTTTATGGTCTTTAGTTATGGTAGTCAATTGTGACATGTAAGGTTTATAGCCAGTTGAGTAACTATTCATTTGGTAGTGTAGGGCTGTTGGTATTTAGATTTCTGAGATACCAGGGCCATGAGGGCAGTTGTTTATTATTTTTAAAGAACATATCTTATTTACCATCACCATTCCCTAATTTTATATACTGTTATATAGGGCCGATGTCATGGTGAAGTAGAGAGAGATAGCTCTTCATAACTGATCAAGTGGGGAATATACATCCAAACAAGGATGATGTTACCAATGAGTAGGAGACGGTATGTTTTTGATTGTAGATGATATCCTTTAAAGAGAGGCTATAGTGAAGTTCAGAATATTTCAATGTATCAATAAGGAAGAGAAGCTTTGATTTGATCCAGTGTCAAGGAGCCGGCAGCATAGATGGGTTCAACTTCAATTTTGCAAATTTCTGGAACCATTTCATAAGGGGGTAGCGGATTTCCAGGATTTCAAAGCGGCAAAGATGCAGAGTATAATGATCTTGCCGTTACAAATCTTTTTAGAAGGTATTGGAATTTTTAATCCACAAGGAATTATATTCTATTGATTAAAAAATATCAGCCAATAATTTAGTTTCTTTAGATTCTGTGTTATTTAATGCTATTGGGTTCATCTGTATGATATAGCCTCCTTGTGTCAGGTATTTGCTTACCTTAAAAGCACCACCAATGATGGTGCTGTATAAAAGCAATTTATCCCCTAGCAGGTTTGGGTAATTTCTTGGTTTTATCTAGGATTTCACCCTGGCGCCAATCTGGTTTGGTCTTGAATAACAATAGCCATTATTCTCTTTGAGCTTGTCTTGATTTAAATGGGGGGTCAACTATGTTACATAAGTTTGAGAGTTATCTGGGCTCTATCTCCTAATAAGGTTAATGTGGTTTTTTAATACCTTAAATATCAA
Organism: Entomophthora muscae; assembly: GCA_014839935.2. NCBI lineage: Eukaryota > Fungi > Entomophthoromycota > Entomophthoromycetes > Entomophthorales > Entomophthoraceae > Entomophthora > Entomophthora muscae. The sequence continues at coordinate 301,119 of QTSX02000012.1, read as the reverse complement.
TATACTCTTTGTCTAGGGTGTAGTTAATGTGGATTGTTGTTAACTACATAAACCTGATCTCTACTTAAGGGTTTCAAAAAGCAGTGGGGTTTCTCTCTTTTAACCCATAATATTTCTTTTTTTTATTGGTGCTTGCAGGCTCTGTGTAAATCTGGGCTATTTTCTTTGAGCTCCTGACCTTGCAAGTTAAAGCTGTGGTACCAAGCTGCTGCAGGAAAAGGTTGGTCTGTGTCAATATACCTGTGTATATGGGATTCTACCTGTGTCCCAATTTTAAAAAGGGTTATAAAGAGTCAAAGCAGAGGGATAATTTCTGTTCATAGTAGGGAACCTTTTGAAATAAGTTTGCTTAAGTCTTCAGCTGGAGATAAGTTCAGCCTTTTGCTGGCAAGGATCCATTGGTTAGGGCAACTTTCATAAATTGTGTGGAGGAAGGAACCAAAGTTTAATCTTATGAGGGAGATTCCCACACCAACTCTGATCATGAGGAGATTGTTCAAGTGTTCCCATATTGAAGCCTCCCAAAAAATAGGAGAGTTATCTAAAGAAACATGTACTAGTATAGCCCAAGCTATATCAGGGGTAGGCTATAAGAGGGATTATAAGAGGGCTTTGAAAAAGGGGATATGGAGGCAAAATGAATTGTATCTTTATCAGGTTAAAGTGTACACTGATTTTAATTTAGCTTTTTAAGAGATTAGAAAGTCAAATTTTGCATGGTTAAGGGAAAGTACTGAGATTAGCGGGATCATGAGGTAGAAATTGGCCATTTTTATCCTAAAAACCAATCCTGATAATTTTGGTTCAACCTATAAATCTCAAGAAAAAGTAACCAAATAGATTTATTATATTTCAAGTTGTGCTCTACTATAATAAAATAGAAAAGAGCTCAGCAGAAAGTCTTTATAAAAAGACTACCAGTTCAAGCTAAGCAAGAGTTAGTAGCCTGGACATACCAACAAGGTAAAGTGTATTACATTTTTGCCCTGTTTTAGGATGATATAGATATAGGTCTTCCTGATATAACAGGAAGAGAGAACTTGAAGCTTAAAAGATGAAAAAGAAGAATAGAGATGAATTTAGATTTATTAAGAAAAATAAATTCCCTTAAATACCAGAATAATTGATCTCTGTATCATTAGTGGAGACACTAATGTGGCATATAACTGGTAGAGGGCTGGAGACTCACAGATTGATCTTGATCCAATTTTGGAGGAACTCAACACTTTATTTCAAAATCAAAAATTCCTCCATTTATCATCCAGTAATTTGTCCTGGGCTATGTACCAGTACAATCAAAAGTACCTGTAAAGCCTGTTTTACACAATATAAATGTTATAAAATATCAGCCCTTAAAAAAGATAGGGTTTGATTAGTGGCTAGGATGGATCATGATGAAGTCTGCCTTAAAAAGTAACGGGCTGAGGTTTGATCAATTGTTGCTGTATGATAAAAGGCCTGTAGCAGGCTGCAGCCTCAAGTTCAAAGACTAATTCTTGGTAATTCAGCCTATATTTCTTTCTAGATATAGAAGTGTGGTTTTGCAAAGTCAAATGTGGATAACCACCAAGAAGCCATCTAATCAAGACAAAAAATAAAGTAAAATTTGTCCTTTTGATATAAAATAATTCAGAAATTAGACAACAATTGGATTTCACACCAGTTGATGCCCCTAACCAGAAGGATTTAAGGACACAACTCAATGGCTCCCCTGACCTTCTGGTGTATGGGGCTTGCTTCCAAGATCTCACTTTAGCCTGGATACCGGTTTGAAGCAGAATTTATGGATTTTAGGCAGTTTTATTTTTTATCACACTAAAATTTATTTTCTTTACTGTAGATTCAGAACCTAACGGTAAAAATGTGGGATTTTCATATTCTTTTGCGTGAACTCACCAACTGAATGGATTAATTTTCATCCCAGAAAAACTTACTTTTTTATATAAAATTATGAAAAATATTCCATTCAGTTGGTGAGTTCACGCAAAAGAATTTGACAATCCCACATTTTTACCTTTAGGTTCTGAATTTACAGTATTAATTTGATCTATTTTATTTGTTCAAATGTTTTTAGTGCTTTTGAGTGGTTTCCAGATGATTTTCATTAGACTTTAGTTCAGGATTTTGATCCTTGAAGCAGACCTGCAAACAAAATTTTATTTGGGAATAATGGCAGTGTCATAGCCAAAATCAATAGGATTTGATGTCAAGCTGTTAAGGTAACTTGTGCTATCTTTTATTTGTTATTTCTAAGCAAATATATGCAAGTAAGAGGAGATTTTATTTAAATATCCTCTTACATTTACTGAGGTGGTGAAAGATTCTGGTTGTGTTATTTTCATTGTTTTTTAAGTAAATATTGGCATTAACTGAGATAAGTATCTTTCCCATCTGTAATGAGGATGTCAGGTTTACCTAACCTGGCCATGATTTCTTTGTTAATAAATTGTATTATGCCTTTTCCCTTTATCTCTCTTAGTTTTTTGTGGCACAATAAACCTTATTGCTTAAATGGCTGTGGCTGTATACCTGATGAGCTTCTTGTCATCTTGGATGGTTCTTAGTATATACAATGCCCATACTTTTAATGGCTTGGTCTTAGACTTGTACAGCATATTCTTGGAGAGGCTTTGGAGCTGGGGTACTTTGTAAAGAATTGACCTTGATCTAGGACTTCTTCAATGCCTTTTGCCATCTTGTATACCAGCATAGACTTTTGAGGTTTTAAAATAGCTCTTGTTCAGGGTTTTTATATTTCTTTTAAAAGTCATATGATGACATCTAATCTTTTGGGTTTACAGGACTTTAGGTAATTTATTTTTACTTGAGATGATATAGTGTAATTCATCTTGAAAACCTTTTACAATAAATTTTTTCCAGTAGACCTTTCTTGAGTTTCCAAGGTTGTTCCAAGCAGGAAACCTTCCTTGAGACCTCACATTATCAACATGAGCCAATAAGTGCATCCAGTCTTTTTTAAGATTAGGTGCTTATAGTGTAGCCTTGGCAGGACATCTGCAGTAATTAAATCTTCTTCTGGCTTGGATTCAACAATCAACAGGTAGCTTAGGATAATCTTCATCCAGATTTTTACTGCAGGATAATTTCAGTCTTTAATAGCACTAGTGATATTTGCTAGGTTAAAAGTTAAACATGTGTGTGCCTTTCAGATATTGGCATAGCTTTATGAGGTTTTGTACTTTGGCCACCACCTCTTTTTCATTTATGGGGTCTTTTCTATATGTTAGAGAGGTTTTCAACTCTTAGGTACCTGTTAGGAAATAATCATTGGTTTCATGTGTTCTGATCAACCATAAATGGTGTTGTAAGAATAAAGTGGCAAGCAGAACTTTTTAAAGATAAATGATGAGGGTAAATCAAATAAATCTTCAACTGCTTTAAGAGTACCAAGCCAAATTGGTAGGAGGGGCTGATTAATTTTGCGCCAAAATTGGTATAGCAGAACATTGACATGAGCACAGAAATAATGAACAGCATTTTGAGGGGTAATCAGAAAAATATGATAGTTGCAAAGCCAGGTACAGGGCAGGCCACTGCACAGTGAGTGACTCTGTAGCCAACGTCAGGAAAGAGGTGATTAAACTATCAACAACTGGGACCAGAAGGCCCAAGTGGTCTAGCATAATGGGTTTTTGGGAAAATTGGATGATTTTATTTTTCTCAATGATAATAAGCTATCTAGAAACAAGTTTCCAAAGTGGGATGGGGAAGTCTAAAGGTGCTTCAGGATAGGGGTTTTGTTGACATCTGATTGGTTGGTAAGAATATTTTCAGCAGTTGGAGGTCCTACCTTGGAATTTGAGTTGATGACGTCATAATTCAAAAAGAATCCAGCAACCAGCGGGTTAAGCACTGCCATCTCCAAATAGTGTATAACGCATAATTTTCTTGTCATAATTATTTGGATAAAAATAAGGCAGATCAAGATTTTCCAGGGCTATTTGAGCAACCCCAGCTTTGACCCATTTTTTGTCAATAACAGCATTTAAGTTATCTATTTCTCTCAAGGGTTTAGCGGTGGTTCTTTGCTGGTTTCTGGTTGTGGTGCTCAAGGGTTGGAGGGATGGTTTGAGAGTAGCTGAGCAGCTGGAAACACAACAGGACTATTATCTTCTTACTCAACAGAACCTCTATTTTTGGGCTCTGCAAGTAGTCTAAGATTTGTAAGCCAATTGTTGTGTATGTGTATAATTTCTTGTTTATTGGGGACTCCTGGGGGTCTTTTTATACTTGGAGGGGAGGAGGGGAAAGAAAGGGTGAGTCATGCTGAATAGGGTCTAAGCTGTTGGGCAATGAGCTTATTCTTGGAGGGCTGAAACATACTGGGGAATATTCAGAAAGAAATGGGTTGGATTGGGCAAGAAATGAACATTTGGGCATGTGATCTGAGGTCAGGTGGTTGCAGCACATAGTAGGGCCGTCTCTGGGGAATTGAGTGTATAATAAGGTTTCAGGATACTCTTTTTCAGGGTTCCCACTTTGGCAAAAAGAGGGGCAGAAGATCACTATACCAATTTACATAGTGGGCACAAGCAATGGGTTGATAATTGATGCATCTGTGGCTAGCCGCAGATGCATCAATGGGTCATTAATTGTCATATATAAACTTCTTTTGATGGGTCACCAATTGATGCATCTGCAGCTAGCTGCAGATTCTCCAATTAGTCTTTAATTGACATATGAAAATTTCATTCCAATGAGTCACTCTCTGACATATTTGCAGCTAGCCGCAGGTGCGTCAATTGGTCTATAATTGGAGACAACACTATGTAATTCAGAGGGTTTTCTTCCAACGATAATAACAAAAAAGGGCTTCAGTTCCCCTTATACTTTTCCAAATAAGGAAGCATTCCAAATAAGGTAATACTAGTTGGTGGCACCCTGCACCACACTGGTTTTGCAAGGGTGTACTATCCCTTTCATTTAATTTTCTACCGTAACAGGTGTTGTCAATGGATTATATTCTTATTTATAGATGTCTCACTGCAGAGATACTGAGGATCAGGGTTGGCACAGTGGGTCTCTTTAACTATCTGGGGTATTGATTCCTGAGTGATGTACAGATAAGTTTGCTGGGCTTCACTGTAGCTTTTATGGGAGGGCATTCAATGCTCCTCAGTACAGGATGAGACTCTTTACATATACAACTATGCTCAAGAAGATGCAGATTTGGCTCTTATTTCTGACAGGCAGTATGTTAGTTATATCCTTCACTTTATCAGGTTCTGGATGATCCTTTGCTCACTGAAGATATTTCCAAGGAGGGGCAGTTCATGGCAAGTGAACCACAATTTCAAAGTTTGGTGATATGTTGATTGTCCTGGAGGGTGGCAGTTATTGCATGGATAGCTTATCTATGCTGGGCTTTTTTGGGATTCAGATGATTATAGCATCCAGATAAATAATGGCTTGTCCTCTATGTGGTTCTTAAACACTTTTCCAATAAATTAACACAGTTACTGGTGGTATTGATCATGCTTAAGTCTAGGATTCCAACTCTGATGTATCATCCTTGGTTCTAAAAGCTGGTTTAGGGATATCTTTGGGGTCAGCTCAGATTTGATGATAGTTTCATAGGGTTGGAAATTTTCCATTAGCAAGGGGTTGATCTGCTCCAGCATCAAATGGTTTTTTGACTTTGTAATTTTAAAGCAGAAAATATAGCTAAGCAGTTTATTGCCAGTCTGAGCAGTAAGCAAAATAGGATTTTTGGAGGTGACTTGGATCATGATGACCAGATCCACCTTTAGGTTCATGTACAACACTTATTGTGGGGTGAGGATGGCTTTACTAAGTACTAACCTGCTCTTCTCAGCACCAGGGGCATTTATGACTATTAATACTGATGACCTGAGTGCTGTGGGTATTCTCCTCTGGTTTTGGAGCCTGCAGTATAAGGGTTTTCATATTGGGGTGGATACCCTCCCTAGGTGATTATATTCTTTTTGAGGCCGTATGTATTTTAATTATTTTTTTGCATATTTTCTCTTTGGAATGTTTACTGAAGCTTTGTGAAGCTGTTTAGCTCAAGGTATCTCATGGTGTAGGAGGAAAGCCATTTTAGAGCTCAGTACAAGCAGAGAGTTTGACAGAGCTCATAAAACTAGGTGCTTTATCTAGGATTTATTTGTATGCAGAAATCTATTCTAAAATAGCTCCTATCATATCCAGCCTCTTGAGCTCCTGGGTGATCCTTTTTCCTATCTTTGAGTAAAAGCTTATCAGTAAAGGTCCTTTTGAAGAGGTCGCAGCTCTCATTTTGAGCCAGGTTGGTCTCAGACTATTCCCCTAGACCCTTAGTGGTGATCCTTATGACTTTGAGTGACATCTTGCGTTCCTGGAGTCTTTGGAGGTAACTGACTTGTGTGTATATGGCTTAGCGTTGCAGGTCCAGTGTGTGGTATTTTCTGAGAGTAGGTCAGTTAAATTACTCTTCTCTGTGAGGCAGAGGAGCTGAAACGCAACATGTGATATCTTGGGTACCACCTGCGGTGTAGATTGAAACAAAGTTTCTCTGGCAGTGAGTTGGTTGAACTTTTCAATGGGTGATGGACATCCTTGAAGACAGTGTGTCCTTTTAAGATGACTTGTCCTTTATCTTAAGTTTTCTGGCTGATAGGGAGGGCAATCCATTGCATCTTATTATTTGGAGATAGTTTCCTCTGGGTGGATAGATATTATTGATCTACATGTGCTACCGATGTCATTTATAGCCTTTTCAGAAGTACATACTATAGGAAATGGGTAGATATATTAGAGATTGATATTTTAAAAAAAATTGGATATCTGTATCTACCTGTGGTATACCGCATAGTGTTCATGTAGATCATGGATGTCATGTGGGTTAGGAGATATGGGTTTCTTTGGAATTTTGAGGGGCTTATCCTAGTGGAATATCTGGAGTGTGTCTTAGGGCCCCCTCTAGTTGATATCCAAACCATTTCTTGGGGAAATAAATTTCCCATGATGGAGCAATTGAAGATGATTTGAGAATACTAAAAGTACTTAATGGTAATAATCTATATAAGAATAGGAGTTTTTGGTATCAATCCTTTGTGTTCATATTTCCAATAACAACTTTAATATATAGGAGTTGGTAATCAAACGATGCAAAGTTGTATCCAACAGGCCAGAAAAGCTGCTAGTATTTCAACCCAGTTTTAAAATAACGATTAGGCAAAGAAAGCACTGGTTTATAATCTGGATTATCCTCCTCAATCTATCAGATATAGAATAAAAAGGCTTATTGAGTTATCGCAGCAAACGGCTGAAAAAAGCTTTAACATGCCATAAAAAATATGATCGATGCTCAAGCAACCAGCTTGATTTAAATTGCAATCAACTTTATGTCTTTTATTTTATAAATAGTAGATTGTGACATTTTTACTACGAGAAAGTAATGTCTTAACCTTGGATAAATGTTCATGTTTACTTCTTACTTTACAAAAGATATTGTAAGCAATATATCAGATAGATGCATAAGAGTAGAAACAAAGATTTACAAGGATTTCGTGGGGAGCTCATGGCTATCATAGTGGATATCTATTAAAAATATATCCTATATCATTTTATTTCGTTTAAAAAACATGTATGTTTAATTGGCCTGGCTAAAGCTGATTGGTTTGCCTAAGATGCTTGGTAAGTTAGGTCACATTGGTAAAGATCCTATGTTTGAATACCTAGTTGATATTTGATCTTATGATTTCCTTGGTTTATAGCACCCTGTAAAAGCTATCAATTATTAAACATGACTTCAAGGCTGATTTTATTTGTGAGATGAGCTAGCATTCTTTAAAGAGCCAATAAAAATCTATTGGGCGCTGCTATTAAAGTTGATGACATATATGCTAGTTTACACTGACTTTGGAGGCATTGTATCTATTTAAAGAGAAGCTTTTGTAGGGGCAACACCGTGAATCCCAGGTGCTTAGCTTCAGGGTCGTTGACAAAATCGTGGAGAAAGGGTTCTTCAATGCCAATAACACCGTTGAAATGCCCATCTACCACCGGATTGATGGTGATAATGCCACTGAGGTAGTAGCAGCCAAAGAAGTAGATGGCGGGAGAGCCTTGGAAATCTATCCTGGACGGGATAAGCGATGCCAAGCTTGTGGATCCAATATCACGCGATCCAATGATATCGTTCAGCTGATCGGGGGCTAACGAGACATGCACAGAAACAAACTCCCTGACTGCCTTGGGAACCCGTTCTTCTTTGAAGCTCTTTAGCTCACTTCGCATTTTGTAAACTGCCTCTTCAAGTGGCAGGTTCAGGAGGTTGTCCATTTCAAATGGCCCTTCCAAGTGCCCGTTGACAAAGTTCCCAAATGCCGAGTTGTCCAAGCCAAGGTCAGAACGGATGTCAACAGTGCGGATGTAGTAGGGTGCAGCTTGAGATTTGCGTGCACGATGGAGCATGCGTCTCAATACGCAGAAGTACAAGTCGTCACTTGAGATCCATTCGGGGGCTAGCTTGGCATTGATTTCCTGCTTGAGCGTCTTTAAAAGAGGATCAGGGATTGATACACGGCAAAGCTGCATATCTGTCATGGAAGGTTGGAACGGCTTTGATTTCAAGAAGCGCGCTTGAGCAGCAGCAATTTCTTCGGAATCTAGCTTGGGGATACCAAGTACGATATGTCGGCTGTCGACAAGGGGATCAGGGATCATCCCCCTGTTCAGCTGCCCCCATAGGCGTACAAACTCATACATACCACGGCCATCACAGACAAAATGATTGATGTACACGGTTAGCGAAACAGACCCGCACTCAAAGTAGACCGCTTTCACTGCTAGAAGGGGTACATCGCCATTATTCGGATCAGCAGCAGCTTTGATGAAGCGATTGAATAGAAACTGGGCAGGTATCAGTGCAGTCTTGAAATATTTGCTTCGCATGTCACTAAACGAAGTTTTCATGGTGGTGGATGCAAACCAAGCTCCTTTGTTGTTAAGAAGAATGCGGGTGGGTGCCCTGGGTTTAGTCAAATCCATTCCAGCAGTTCCGTCGTCACATTGGAGCCTACCTGCCAAGGAGGGAACCATGGCAAGTGCCTTAGCAAGCGATGCCTTGAGGTTGTCTGGATTCATGAAATTATGATGTTTAGCGGTGTTCTCGAACGCATAAGTGAAGGGTATCCAATTGCGGGGCATTATAATATCAAGTACGCTAAGTTCTAGCGTAGAACCTGACTCAAATGGTTCATTGTGACAGACCACAGAATAATCCTCTAGCTGGCCTTGGCTGTAATCTTGTAGACCCAGCTTTGGGTCGACTTCAGAAGCGCTGATAAGTTGTTTCGTGTGGAAAGAGGGTGCTGGCATGCTTTTGGTTTAAGATGCTTAGTGCTTTTATAGCTACTTCTCCAATCACATATCGGAGAAAAACAAATGCTTAGTGCTTTGATTACAATTAAATGCGTATATGTCGACTATTTAATGCATACCTGCAGCCTGCTCGATTAAAGGAAAGCTTATCAAATTTATGTACAATTACACTCTACTGATTGAAATCAACCCCCTTGAACCAGTTACAACACACCAAAATATAAATTTTTAATGCAATCTTCAACCCTTATCCGAACCCAGCATAGACACTAATGAGACTGAATCCACATTAAATTATTTTCCTGCCACGCATCTATAAATACAAAACGAACTTCACCTCGAACGATGCCAGCTTAACCCAAAGGGTCAAGTTTCACCCTGCCAGCCCATCAGAATCTATAAATAAATCTCACAGGGTATCCATCAAAGTTCCATATGCCTGGATATGGCATAACCTACCCGACGTGCATCCTCCATCGATGACATACAGTATCAACACATTTTAAATTTTGTATCCGATCAAAATCTCCTCCACTCTTGGGTTTAAAGCTGCTTCGGCTGAAGCTAGCCATTGCTGTGTTTAACCTTCAAAGTACTGAACCATGCATTTATTTATATCTTCACTTTTTAAGCGAGATATTTTAAGCAAATAACGTTAAATGAACTCCACCTAAAAAATTGATTTCTCTTTTCAAAGATAAAAATGATAATGATTTTTTAAAAATTAACTAGTCTCCCAACATCTTCAATTGCTCCCTCTTGGGAAATCACTTCCCCAAGAAATGACCCAACTATCGAGTAGAAGGTGGCCCTAAGGTTCAAGCTGGATGTTAGATAATGATCACCCCCTTGATTTTAAAGACTATATATCTTCTAAGACCACATATTCTACACAGACAATATGTGGCTTATTTTCAGTTATATTAAACGTCTCTTAATTCAATAAAGATACTAGCTACTTTGAAATCTTCCCTTTTTCTTAGATACTTCTGAAAAGATTATAAATAGCTGAAGTAGCACAGGTAGGTTATCCATACCTACCCAAAGTAAGAAAAAATACCTTCAAAGAAGAAAACACATTAAGGAACTTCCTGACAACTGGAGAACTTTAGAATGGCAACAAGCTATCCCCATAGGAACACCATATTTCTCAATATCCCTGTTCCCATCAAAAAGTTCAAAAGCTTGTTGAAAGAGGACCATCAGGTCAACTAGCCCCCCAGAAGCTCCTGTCAAAACAGCAGGCTCAACCTGCCAGCAAGGTTCCAAGTAAGCAGCTTTATGACCCGCAATCCAACTATCCAGTCACTTGAAGCCAAACTATGAAGTCAACTTGAATTTCCAAAACCAACAACACAAACAGATGATGATCCCTTAAGGTGGATACATTGTTTTGGTGCTTGACTCATTACCAGGATCAGGCCACCCCTTTCAATATCCCACTGTGTAAGCAACACTATCATGTTCCTGTTACCCACAATTCACAATGGCTATATAATACATTATATCTAAATAAAGAATATTATCTAGTTTCCTAATATTTTTCCCTTTGTAACTCTGCTAGAACAGCACAGTTAAAACATTGGTAGCACAGGTAAGGTTTTCCATCCTACCTTATCTTGTAAAATTCTGCCTGATGCCCTTACTTGCTGCAGTCAACAAATCCTTGATATAATAATGTCTGGCCTCCTAGCTAGACTGGGCACTATACACACCTGGTACCAAGATACCTGATGGGATTGTCCTTTACCAGAATATGGTAATCCCACTCTCTGCTTTCAATACCCTGTCAGCACAAGGGTTCTTCCAAGCACCTGCCGCTATACCTCAAACAACAGACAAAAAGACCATGCCAGCCCATGTTGCCCAGAGACTCCAAAGTGCTGCCTTGGAACCCTTTGCTGGGGCCAACAACAATAATGCCACAGCATGGCTCTAATCTGCCCAAAACAAGCTGGAACAAATGGAATTCCTGCAATGTTTCTGGATTGTAGAGGTCTCCATTTGCTTGACACACGACACTGGTACCTGGTGTGACAAGTGGCATGAAGAGCACACCGACAAGAACTGGGATACCTTTAAACAGGACTTCCTGACAAGATTTGTGCTGAAAGGCACTGCCCTCATGATCATACGTCAAGTAAAGAACCTGATCCAGACAGGCACTGTGAAGGAGCTCACCCGCGCCTATGAGGAACTCTGACTTTGTGCACCCTCTGACATGGTCTTTGACACCCCAGCTACACACCTCATGTACTATGACGCCTTTAAGTCGCATGTAATGAGGCACATGAACCTGGACCAAGTGACCAACCTACAAAGCCTGTACTGTGAGGCGGAGAAAGCAGAGCAAACATCCAATGCCCTCCATAAGGCACAAACTGGAAAACGAGAAAGACCCAAGGATTCCCACACAGGCGGGGGCTCCACTCAGCCACCCCCTGGAAGCAACGGAAATAACACCAACCATAAACCCACAAGCTCAAACGGACATGGGAATGAAAACAATGGACAGTCAAATTGTACTCATTTCTGTATCACTGCCACGCAAGGCAATCAAGATGAGGGATAAGCCCAGGAGAGCATTAAGCAAGCCAAGTTCTCCCCCACCACTTTGATTTGCCCAGCAATGAGTACCAACTCGAGGACGTAGACCAATGCCTAATGATCCAAGTGCCCTGGGAAGACCCAGTACTCTACACCATTGCCAGATATCCCAATAAATTGATGTCCTACCTTTTCTGCTTTTGCAGTTACACCGGCTCAGCACTCCTGGAATTGGGCACAGCCCAAACCCTTTTCAACAGCAGCTTTGTGGACAAGTTCAAGCTGGCTACTAATCCTTTGTGGATTAAGAACATGGTTTTAGCTGATGAACACCACATCACAGTGACACAGGAAACTGTTCCCTTCTCTGTGATGCTAAAGAATCTACACTCTACCATCCAGGGTCCAGTCATTGGTTTTCCAAAATTTGATATTGTACTGGGGCGGGGTTGGTTGCAAAGAAACAACTTGCATGTAGACTGGGTGTCACAGATCCTTAGTGGATTAGACATTAAGACGTCCACTTAGGGATTGAGCAACAAAACAATCATGCAATGACCTTATCTCAACCTGGTTTTAACAGGGTTAAATATGTTAAAATGCCTATAAACGGGTGTTTGAAGTGTATCTGGATTTTGCATCAGGTACGGGCTTTACTTCTGATGTTATAAATAGGACAACAAAAATATTGCCGCTTGCCTCCATTTGGCAAGGCGCATGAAACTGGTTGTTTTCTTGTGTGGCTCTTTATACTATGCTTTCCACTCTCCTCCTTTTGGAAAGTCCTTCTGCCTGTGCCTTCTTTACCCTGGTGAAAATCCCCTGCCTCTTACTATATAACTGCAGCACTATCTAAATAAATACCAGGTTTGTCATTATATCCTTATATTCTTCTGTCCTACCCAAGACTGTCACTATACCAACTACAGGTATAGTATTAAGAGTTAGGATTCTGACTAACTACTTGTAGAAAATAGCACTATATACTGCTACAAATACAACACTGGACAACCTTAGTATTGACCATCAAACGTGAAGGTATCAATTATCAGATCTACCCTGACTGAGTGGATCAGCTTCTGCGCAACCACATTTTTGTACGTATTATAGAGACCTTGGATGAGAAGGAGAATCTCAAGGCAATTGACTGGGGCTCCTGTTAATATGAGATCATACACTTCAAAGACCACCAGGATACCACTACTCCCCAGGATTGAAAAATTGTAGCCCGTCATCCAGAAATCTTCAAGGAGGCCCTACTAGGGTTGCCACCAGAGAAACGCATACAGTACTCCATCCAGCTTAAAGGAGCTGTAACTAAGGCATGGCTTATCTACCAACTTACTCCAAACAAGGACAACACATTACGTGCTTACCTCAAAGAGGTGTTGGGAAAAGGTCTCATCCATCCTTCACAGTCTCCTTTTGGTGCTGCTGTACTTTTTGTGGCAAAAAAAGATGGTACCCTTTGACTAGTTATAGACTATCAAGCCCTAAACAAGGTTACTATCAAGAATTGTTACACACTTCCACTCATTGAAAATCTCTTTGACACCTTGGGTGGACCCACAGTCTTCTCCAAGATTTACCTAACCATGGGCTATAACCAAATCCGCATCAAAGAGGAAGATATACCCAAGACAGTCTTCCACACCAAGTACAGGTCATACAAGTGTGTGGTGCTCAATTTTGGTTAGAAAAACATGTCATCAACCTTTGTGACCTTTATGGATGAAGATTTTGCCCCCCACATAAGCAAGCATGCTTTTTTATACCTGGACAACATTGTTGTCTATAGCCTCTTGAGTAGAACAACACCACAAGGACTTGGAGGCAGTCTTTGATACCCTGGTGCAGCATAAGCTGCTGGCCAAACCCTTCAAATGCCTATTCTTCCGCAAACAGCCACCCTTCCTGGGACACATAGTTTCAAAAGATTACATCAAGCCTGACAAACATAAAATACAGGCCATTTGCAAAATGCCACCTCCCAAGGACAAGTCTGAACTTTGCACATTCTTGGGGATGGTTGCCTACATAAGACAATTCATCCCCAACCGTGGCGTTCTGACTGCATCTTTGTCCGCCATAACTGGTGCCAAAACAAAAAATTTATTGACCCCCCAATGTCAGGATCCACCTGTGGGGGTTCCTGAAACTCCGGGCAGACGGCCCGCAGGCCCGCAGGGAGGGCCCACCACAAGATTGAACTTTACAATATAATAAAATTTCCAGGGCAAGGGGGACCAAACATATAGGAGTGACATCACCCCAAATATCTAGTGAAGGATTCATTGGCAACAACAGATTCTTGCGGGCGGTCAGGCCACAGGGTGAGAGGAGAGTCATTGGGACCAAATACGCAGGCAGGTAGTTGTACTTGTCACAAAATAACAGGGGAGGTCTAGTGATCTTGTTACCTTCCCTGTAGATAGTTTTGATCTCTTAGTTCTGGCCTCAGGGTTGTAGATTAGGATTTCCTCTAGGGTGAACTCCAAATACGCAGGGTTGGGGGTACTTGGTGAAATGTACTGGGCCGTAGGGAGCTCCTGGTGGATGGTAAAACTTGGGTGGTTGGTCCGCGGTTTCTTGGGGTTGTAGGGTATGGGGTGCAGAACCATGGGAAGTAGACTGTAGATGAAATAAAACTAAAATCAAATACAGAATAACCTGGTTGAACCAAAGGTTCATGTCACTTTATTGCAAGAATGGCAATGGGCATCTTCCTGGCGGTCCAGGGTATAAGCATGCCCATCTGTTATGGGAAAACTTTTACAAATTTCTTGGCCCAGGTGGTACCGTTTACCTGATCTTTCCTGTCTTTGGTGGCATTCATTGCAGGAGTTAAATCATTGGATGGTTTGACTGGGAATACTCCATTTTCCTTGTTGGGTTGTGGGGTTGGTTATTTCTGGGTGGCCCACATTTATTGGAAAGTTTCTTATTTTCTTTCCCGCGGAGGCCTGAGTTATTTTGGGTTCTATGGTGGACCTGCCCGCTGATTGGTTGCATTAACAGGAACCTTTAGTGTGGGAGTTGTTGATGTAGATGATTTGATTCATCCAGCTTTAAGGGGATTTCCAAAGTCAAGATCTTCTTGGCTTGAGCCCAAAAATCTGCGGGCTGGCGGCCCGCAGGGTCTCAGGGTTTGATCCCGTAATTGAGGCCTTTCAGTAATCATGATCAGTAGGAGTTTGTCACTTGTGACACCCAAAGAAATCTTTGCTTCAGACGTCTTAAGAAGAAAATCACTACTGCAACCATCCTACAATACCCTAAACAAGATGGAGAATATCAAAGTGAGACAGACGGCTCTGATGCATCCATCAGGGGAGTACTACAAATCAAGAACAGTGACGGTGACTTCCTACCTGTGGCCTAAAAGTTGCACAAAAGTTGACAGATAGCAAATGTTGTTACCCCATACATGACAAGGAACTGTTGGCAATTTTACACTGCCTTGTCAAGTGGCGCTGCTATTTAGAACAACAGGAAGAATCCACCACACTAACCAATCACAAATAGCTCATATACTTTAAAATGCAGGCAAATCTTTCCCGCCAACAAACACATTAGATGGAACTCCTAGAAAGGTTCAATATGATCATCCAGTAAAAGCCTGGGCCAGAACTTGCCATGGCAGATGCACTCTTGCGCCTATACGTTAGGGCCACACTTCTAGGGGTGAAAATGGGCTTGACCCAGACTGGCCCCTCCTGGTACTCAGGACAAAGGACAAGGGCTTCCTCCCTGGCACCACTGACATCACAAAGGAGACAGTTGTCAAGAAAATGCACCTCTTTGAAGATGTATACGGAACATTACACCTCAAAAATGACTTATGAAACCACCATCCCTTACATTCTTACACATCAACAAGTCAACACCATTCTATGTTACCATAGAGACCTAGGCCATACCAAGAGTTGCAAAAATCTTTAAAAAGTTCCTCAAACGTAAAGCATGGCAGCCAACTTTATATCAGGACGTCCAAGAGGTGCTTAACCAATGTAAAGTATGTGAAAAGTTTGCAAAAAGCAACACCCCGCCTAAGTCTGTATTGCCTATTTGTTCACAACTACCCTTCAAAGTATGGGCCCTCAATATTGTAGGACCCATTCCAGAAAAGAACAACAAAAAGAAGTACATCATCACTGCTATCAACTTTCCCATACACTGGCCAGTGGCGCAAGCAGTGAAAACTCACACTGACAATGACGTTTGACGTTTCATAGGCAAGGAAATCATCAGCAAGTTTGGAAAGCCAGAACTCCTGATAAAAGACGGAGGTAAAGAATTGGCCTCTGAAAATACCAATGTTTACCTAACCAAGAATGGAGCTTCAGCACACAGTGACAACACCTTACCATCCTCAGGCCAATGAACATATGGAGCGGCTGAATGGTAGCTTAGTGCAGGCCCTAGCCAAGCTCACCACCAGGAAACCTGAGGACTGGTACAAGCAGCTATCAACTGCACTACTTGTATGCCGGACCCAAGTGAACAGATCCACCGGGAAAGCCCCTTTGAGCTTGTCTATGGCACACAGACCAATATTATCCAAATACTATCAGGACCAAGCTGGAAATTCCCAGTGAGGTCATCCCTCTCTCTGACTCTCAGATCATACAGGCCTTTAGCAGTCAATCTGAAAAAGAAGAAAAACACCTACAGAAGACCTTTGTTCCTATCCAGAACAGACATGAGATTGGTGACAAGGTCTGGGTAATGAATAACAACAAAAGTAATCTACAACCAGAGAAAGTAGCCCCAGCCATCATCCTAAAGGTAAACAAAAACAACACTTACCTTATGCAAGGACTCAGAAAGTGAAAGAAAGATAAAGTCCTTCATCATGATTACCTAAAACCCTGTGAAGCAAGACAAAAGCAATGGGAGACTGTCCTACCTGCCACTGAACAACAGTTAGTACAATACAGCGCCTGGGCTTCCAACAACCTCCCTGACAACCTGTCCCCAGAGGAGGCCGACCTTCAGCCGGGGGGTATCAAAATAGCGGGCTTGACCCGCCAGCAAGGTTTCAAGTAAGAGGGTTTGTGACCCACAATCCAATTATCCAGTCACTTGAAGCCAAACTAGAAAGTCAACTCAATTTTCCAAATTCAACAACATGAAAAAATGATGATCCTTTACAGTGGATACCTCATTTTGGCGCTTGACTCATTACTAGGATAAGGCCACCCCCTTCAATATCACACAGTGTGATCAACACAATCATGTCCCTGTTATCTATGATTCACATTAACTATATAATCACTATCTCTTAATAAAGAATGTTATCTAGTTTCTAAATACTTTTCCTCTTGTAACTCTGCTAAAACAGCACAGTTACAACACAAGCCATTTAAAAATGAGATATAGAACTAAGGGTGAAGGTATAAATTTAAAATCAATTGAGTTGTGAGCAGGATTATAGATAATCAACCTATAAATTTAAGAAAACGATTGATCAGGCTTAAAGGATAGAAAAGCAATGTAAGGCAGCAAAAGGGACATGTAAATTTTCTTGTTCACAGAAAGCAAGGTTGAGGTAACAAAATTGTGACATTATACCAATAAATTTAAGTAGAGCCCTAAGATCTTAATCACAATTTAAAAAGTGGATCTATTTAATATTTATCTTGGTGTGATGAAAATGAGAAGCTTAACTATTTAGAACCTGATTGTCATGAATCACGATATTCATGCCTTTTTGATTTTACCTTTAGCAGAGTCATGTTTTGAGTGCAAAGCTCTTTGGTTCCCATTCTCAGCTCAAAATGGGTTTCTGCCCAAATCAGGTGAAGGACTCATTTACCTTCCAACTGATGATATGAGTGATCCTTGACCCACTTATGAGAGTGGCCAGTGATCTACCTGTCTGCCTACTGTTTTGTGGTAAACAACTGCCATATAAGAATCATTTAGATTCACCCAAAAAAACTTATATTACATCTACATTTTCTCTTTGTGATTATCTTTATACTTCAGCGCCATCTCCCTAGCTTTAGCTAGAAAAGATTTCTGATAATTATCATTTCCAGGGCCTTAAGGAAAATCTCCTATTCATCCCTGCCAACTAACCCGAGGCTTATTATGAATCTAATCCTAAGGTTAGAATTTCTTGTTGTGTCCCTTAGCTGCGCTCAAGAACACAACACTGATCTTAAATCAAAGTAAAAATGCAGATAAGTTTTAATTTACCTCTTCCACCCAAAAAACATTGCTCCTATAATCAAGGTTGAAGATGCTTCAAACAACGTCATGTTTCTTAAATTGTAAGTATATGAATTTCAATAATAAAACATCATAGTTGAGGATAGAAATAACTTTGAGCATGTATTTTTATACTCTAGTGCTGGTACTAAGCCAGCTTAATCTTTCAGATAGGATCTCAAATGATTGCAGAGAGATTGGAAACTAACCAGTGTATTCTCATCAGGTTCCTCAATTTCAGATGCCAAAAGTTTAAGTTGTATCGTAGTTTCTGAAGCATCAGATTGCTGAGCTGAAAAGGAAAAAGGTGTAGGCTTGGATTTTGCCTTTCCATTTCTTCGCCAGGCCCTAGTCCATGTAGGGTAGACAACTTTTCCTATCAAGGATAATTTTTCTAGAGAAAACTCAATACGGAGATCTCCTAATCGGCTTTTCAGCCTAGTCCAGCCAATGTCACTCGATTGGCTGGAAGAAATAAGCTGCTTTGATGGGATATGTTCTTTGGAATTGAGAGGAATTTTCCCAAGGCAGATTTTTTTAGAAGCAGGAGCCTCCTCATTAGTGCAATGGATATCTTGTACCTTTAGAGTATTACAAGATGGATGCTACACTTGATTATTGTAGGCTCCATTATCAAATACCTTCAAATCAAACAAGTCTTTATGAAAAGTCCATCCTATGACCCAACGTATTGTTTTTCCTTGGATCAGTTTACTAGCAATAGTTTCCTGTATCTAAATGTAAGAGGACAAGGAAATCATTAGGTTTACCTGGTGCTGACCGAGAAGCCTGAGTATTTCCAAAGCTGTGTTCTTTTTCCCTGTCATAGTGGTAAACCAACTATGCACTTTAAAACAAAAAAATATGAGGAGACTAACCCTACTTTGTCCTTGTATAAAAATGATTCTTCTACCATTTGAGATAAAAATAGAAGCTCTCCTCCAGTAGTAAACAGCTCTAAAGAAACCCCTTCATGCCCTCCTCCAAGGATTGTTGTAGTCTTTGCTTGTCTTGAATTATTTAAATCCTCTACGTCGCTATAGAAAGGTGGATTGCACATTGTAAAGTCATAGCTTCAATGATGAATATAAATCGAGTTGACACGTATACCAGAACCTAGCTGGCTTCTCATCTTGTAAGCATTTTTTTGAATTGAAGAATAAATGAGTCTGAAATATTTGGCCTTCGAGAACTGAATCCCTTTTGTCTGTAGTGAGGAAGAGTTGAATTCTATCAAGGAGTCTATTTTCCTGGACATTTTTCTTGGCGATTTCAATAGAACTGGGGTTGATGTCTTTTGAATTATTAGCATACTAAACCCTATAAATACCCGAGCCTGCCATTCTCCAGTTAGGATGAGTCCTGCAAATTAGCAAAGGATAAATGCAGGACGACCCTGTCCCGCTAGTAAGGTTATTGAGAGCAACGATCAGATTCATACATATCAAGACCACGAAGTTCATCCCTTTGATTATTTGCTCCCATTGATCCCGGAAAAACATTCAAAACATCTTCGAGCCAAAGAGTATAGTTAAGTCTTAAAGAAAAATGAGTATACTCCAGAGCAGTGTTTGCCACCGGCAAAGGAAAATTTCTGAACAGTACCTATTTGGAACCTACCAAAAAAGCAACAATTTAAAAGCCGAGCGATAAACGAACGCTTACAGCTGGGCATAAAGAACCAGGGAGGAATTCAAGCGATAAATCAAAATACTTTTTTAGGAGGGCTTCGTTATATGCTCTATTCACTTTCAGTTTATAATATCCCTTTAAAAATACCTTGTTGCCACCGGGTCTTTAAAATCGATAAAAGTGCACTGAGAGGAAAGCGGATCTGCTTCATTTTGCTTTCGGGATCTTTTGTATTTCAGACTATTGAAAACATTATTATCATCCTAAGCTAGTGCACAATATCTATGCAACAAAGAACATACAAGGGTTTAAGCTTAGGGAATTCATTAGAAAGCTCCGAAAAGGTTAACCTGGCCTGGAACTGGGCAGAATTTGGATTGAAGATACTCCTTGCGTGCATGTTGAAAATGATTAACTTTAGTCTCCACAACTACTTCTTTTTAATCGGTTGGGCTATCAATAAAAAATTGATGGAAAAAAGTTCGAGTTTAAGGGGCATCCACCCTTGAACAGTTTTGCACGTAGCTTTATAAAAAACTTAACCTTTATCTGATTAACTATCTTTATGCCAATACTAAATCGCTTTTAAGGAAGGTTCAACTATCAGGCCAAAATTGTAGATATATGATTGGCTGGATCTTCAAGGAAAATTCATTGGTTTTAGGGCTGCGGCGTAGGAAAAGCGCAACCATTGGAATTTCATATTTTGGATTCCCTAAGTAAGGGAGACCAATTTTTTTTAAAAAAATAGTTAAATATGGCTATCTTCCCCTAGAAGAGTAAGGATTTTCTATATTTTTTCAATAAAATTTTATTTATGAAATAGTTCAACTTAAAACCCCTAAATCTTATTCTATCATTTTAAAATTTGCTAGAAAAAGATATCATTTTTATTCCAGAAAAAATCCAAAAAGAACCACCTCTGGTGGATATGTAAGGCCATGTGTCGCGAGACGAAGTCGAATTTGAAAGGACAATGGAAATAATGTAGCAGTAGGGTTGGGACAGGCATCAACATCAGCACAATTGGTTTTGTGACCAAGCTTTGCACAATTGGTTTGTGGCTTTGTCAGTTGGGCACAATTCATTTTGTGATCTTCATGTCACATCACAATCCATGTAGATTTGTTTTGTGTTTTTAGGAGGAAGTTCACAATTGCAATTGCAACTGCCACATTTTGTGCCCTGTTCTTAAATTCACAAAACAAATCTGCACAAATTGTGATGTGACTAAGCACAATCTCATGTGGTTTTGTGTTGTGTACAATCAAAAGTATGTAAATTATTCCTTTCAATCAAAATAGATATATAAATGTTTTTTGATTGGTGTTTTAATATAATTATCTAAAGCAAATTGTGGTACAATCAAAGCTATCATTGTGAGATAATGACAGACAAAGCTTTGATAAATTTTAGTTAAAAATAAGATCCAACAACTAAAACTGCTCTAATCTTACATCCTGTGACGTAAATGGTTTGATAGTAGGAAGCAGTCTCCATGTGGTGGGGAATCCCCACCCAAATCCACATGGAGTTGATGATTAACCACCAACAAATCTTCAATTACTGTTTGGTAAAATTTCCAAAAGATACACTAGGATTAAGAAAAATGATTAACCCTAAGTGAAAAAGTCCCAGATAAATTTCCTGGGAGAGAATCAAGGTGTCTTCAGCATAGAATTCTGGACACTGAGATAAAAGTGTCTTGGCTTCAGATACAGTAGGGAAAACTCCAAGATTTGATGGCATTGGATTAACATTGAGAGGAGACAATAACAAAGTGCTGGCAGCAGACCCCATCTTCCAGGAATAATTTGACTGAGAATCAAATTATAGGGGATGTAGCGCAGTAGGTCGACTACAGGATGCATGAAAAAATAAAGTTAGACTAATAGGATATTTGTTTTTTTGAGTAAAAAAATTAGGGAGGAATCAACTCTTAAGAGTTGAACCTTGAAATTTTTACCATATATATCAAAATTTGACTAAGCAATACTACCTGGATCCTTGGCTCCTATTCCTTCTACATTGTCTAGAGAGTAACTTGTCCAGTTTGCAAAGAACCCTTGTGTGACCAATTTCTGACAACTAAACTGATAATTAAGGTTGTATTGAGTGACTCTTGGATTGTGTTGATTTATCAGCGTCAGATTGGAAGGGGGAATTGAATCCATATGGCAAACTGGAGTGGCAGTAATCCATTTTTGATCAACTGTTTGACTTAAATCCATCAAATCAGTTAATTTGGCTAACAGCTTTCTGGCTTTTTGAGCTTTCCAACTTTGCAAATAATTCCTGGCATTATGGAACCTACTTTGACACATCCTGTACCTTACACACAATGACATCATCTGTTTTATCCTTGAGAACCATTCTGATTTTGCACCTTGTGCCCCTTCACAAAATGAAATCATCTGTTTCATATTTGAAAACCACCTTCTCTTTATATTTTGTGATCTACACAATGGAGTGAGGCACAAATTGTGATCTACTCCAAAAGTTGTGACACAAATCTATCCAGATTGTTATGTGAATCAATCCAAAACATCCAAAAAAGGGTTTTATGACACTGTGTTTGCACAATTGCTGTTTCCATCCTTGCCCTGTGTAGCATAAACATGATATCACTATGTAATGAATTTATGCATACAAGTGTACGCATGTACACATATTGACATCATATTGTAAACCATTCCAGTTCCTGCATCCTTTTGCTTGCACAGAAAGTTAATTAATTATATGGTAAATTCAGAACCTAAACATAAAAATACAGGATTGTCAAATCCTTGGTCCAAATTTTGAATCACTTTTACAGGATGGCCTTTTTTGAATTAAATTGATTTTTTTGTATATTTATTTGAATTTTTAAAAATGCGGGAACTCATAAACACTTTGCAAAGTTCAAGTTGAGCTGCATATTTCAAATGGACAAAATAAATTAACTGGAATCAGATTTGAAGCGTTTAAATCCATTAACCATTTTCATTAAGTTTACTATGTTTTTTGAAATTGCAGGATTGTCAAATCCAAGAACCAAATTTCAAATCACTTTTGAATGCCACTTTTAAACTCAAATATTAATTGCAGGAACTGGAATCCAAATTTAATGTACAGTAAGCACACTAGGAATCACTGACCTAAATAATAAAGCTCCACTAAGACTAAAATCAAGTGAAAAATCCAGTCTCAATAATCATGTTTAGACATAAAAGGTGATTAAACTTTAAAATTATCCAAACCTGGAAACTATACAATATTATACACTTCAAATCACGGATATAGAAATTCTGTTACTATTCAAGGCTAAATAAAAAAACTAACTACTCACAACTAAACCAAAAACCTAAATAAATACATATTCAATCTAAATATATTTTTATTTTATTTTTATGGACCAACAATCACATTTCCAACCAGCTCCTGCACCAGCCTGCGGGGCATCCTGTCCATGAGGCTTCCCAGAGGGTCCAAGAACAGACCCAGAACACAAATTGAGGGGAGTAATGCTTACACACAGGCCTCCCAAGGCGTCAGAACCAGCTAACCACCTCCCAAATCTCAAGACAGAACAACCAGCTTAAATCCTAGACAGAAGCCACTCTTAAGGCCTGCCACAAAAGTCTCCTACACCAGGGTCACTGGGAACACTGAGGTTAAATACACCTCCACTGTGTACCAAGTCATCACCTGGCCCACACTCTTGATCCAAGAGTTGCCACTTCCTGCCCCTGCATTTTTGACACCTCCTATGAGCCATTGGCCACAACTGAGGAGCCATATGCACCTGTGACGTATTCCACCATTGACAGCGCCAGTGCAACCAAGCATGATCCCACCTTCTACACAAAGGTCCCCATCCCCTGTGTTGAGCCTGCTAGCCAGGATGCCGCAGTACCTGCCAAGGGCTGGTGTTGGTTGACAGATAGTGAGTGTGAAGCTATCCTCAACTGCTTGAACAAGGGAATGGCAGTTTGGGATATTGCGTCCCAATTTGGTATCACACCAGATATATTGGCAACCTCAACGCCAAATATGACAACACTGGAAAAATTGGCAAAACCACCCAGGCTGCACGGCAGCCAAAACTCCTTCAGTGTCAGGGCCCAGAATGCCCTTGACAATCAGCTGGCCTTCCTAGAGGCAAAAACCCCACAGCTTGGGAACCACTACCAAGTGTCTCCCAGAGCAAGAAAATCCCCCTTTTGACTAAAAAATTGCCCAGGATTTAAGAAGCACACAAGCCTCAAATACCTGGCTTTGATTCTATTATCAAAATTGGGCCTCTCAACTATCAGGAAATGGTACATTGGGAGTGCAGTTGTTCAATTATGCAATCAGGCGCTCAATCTCTCGCAGGATCTATAAATAAATGTGGCACCTTGGCATGCTGCAGTTCAAGAAAGGTTCATATTATACCAACCAATGAGCACTCACCCCCTGGCCCAAGTACGCAAGTTCCAGTGAAAATCATAAGTTCAACTGAATTTGATACCATCAGTTCCCTGGTGGCACAAAAGGCACAGAACCACCAGTAAGTATAAGTAGTGAGGAGGAGAAGCCCTCCTCACTGTTGACATCTTAAAATAAAACAACTTTATGCTCAGGATTCCTTATTTTCTTGCAAGATCTATCTACTTTTGCACCAATATAACTATTCTGTTTGTATTTATTTGTATCTCCACTACACTTTACAACCTCACACATCTGCTCCTCCTGGCCACCAAGAGTGATCATTTTGCCCTCCATTCTGAAGATTCCTCCTACTCCCCCCTTCCAATTGTGCCTCCTGCCCAGGACTTCAGTAAGTTGGGTTTTGTCTATATCACAGTATTGGGGCTGGCCAAGCAGGTTGTGCCCCATACTGGGAGTTGGTGTTCCCTAGCTACTGCAGTCAACTATCTGGAAGAATTGCGCCTATTGTGTACTTGGTCTTCCAAGCCTGGCCTGCCTCCCCTACAGGAGCCCAGCTGGACTCTGGTATGGGCAATGACAGTATGTCAACCATATCAAAACTAGTAACCCTGGGATCCTATTCTTCTTTGATTATAGGGGCATCTTGTATGCTTTTATTTTTGACCTCAGCTTACTACCTAAGATAGTACATGACCAAGAAACAAAAAACAAACAAAAGCCAAGAAGAAATTGTTGCCAAGCCATCCTGGGTCCAGACTTTGACCATCTCCACCTTGAATCAAAATACTGCTGCCCCTACAACCTTTCCTGACCTGCCAAAAATGAACTTGGTTGGTTTCAGAAAAG
Organism: Entomophthora muscae; assembly: GCA_014839935.2. Taxonomy (NCBI): domain Eukaryota; kingdom Fungi; phylum Entomophthoromycota; class Entomophthoromycetes; order Entomophthorales; family Entomophthoraceae; genus Entomophthora; species Entomophthora muscae. The sequence continues at coordinate 276,117 of QTSX02000012.1, read as the reverse complement.
GAATGATAATGATCAATGCCCTGTTTTGTGCCCACCCCAAGAGCTTCAGAGATAACACTCATAAGGTTATGATGGTGGCCGCCCAACTAAAAGATGACGCCAGAGAAACTTTCTTGACCAGCCTAGAGAAAGACCCAGACCTCATACTCTCCTACGACCAATTTCTGGAGAGAATGAACTCTGCAACCACCCCTGTTGGGGCCAATATCTAAGCCTACATGGGGCTCATCCGCCTGACCCAAGGAAGGGACAACCTAGAGACTTACATACAATAATTCCTACGCCTGGCAGAGGCAAGCAAGATTCCTGACAACATATCAGGCCTGCATTTCAGAAACAGTCTGAACCCACACAGCATCAGCCTAATGAGACACCACCAATGTAACCTCTTCAAAGACAAGCTCCTAGCAATTTCCAGAGGCAGGAATTCAGCCAACCACAAGGATATCACACTAGGCAACCCTGGAACAACCAAACCCCTGGTACAAGTAGGCCCTGTTTGAACATGACTCCCGAAGAGTACCAATGCCACATCAGAAGTGGGCTATGCTTATATTGCCACCTGAGTGGCCACTTATCCAAGGACTGCACTAGCTGCTCCAATGGAACCCAAGGAGCCACCATTTTGGCTATAAACAACAATTCCCAGTCCTATCCTATCATTGACACCACTTTATGTTACCATGACCATGAGGTGAACACTGTAGCCCTCCTAGACAGTAGGGCAACCCTCAACTACATGGAACATATCCTAGCTAAGAAACTGGGTTTACCAATCCAGGGGAACTCCTGACTGGTAACTTTGGGTAACAAGACAACAGACCTGTTCCACAAATGCAAAGAGTTTGTCTCCCTCAATCTAAATGGGAAACTCCTGCCCACCAGATTTCACATCATGGAGAAGCTTCCAAAACCTGTGGTGATAGCGTTTGAATGGTGGTTTGACCACCAATTGAACTTGGACTATAAGAACCATCAGGTGACTGTCACTTATGAGAGCCAAACCTTAGAGGTTCTCTGATTGAACCCTCAGCAGACCCCTGAGCTAAACAACATCACTATGGAATCCTGCAAAGCTAAGATCCCAAAATGTTTGAAGCCTTGGGAGTCTGTCTTCTCAGAAGAAGAAGCCACTGCCTTGCCTAAACACAGCCAATTTGGCCACGCTATTGACCTCCTCACCAAAACCCAACCTAAGCATGGACCTTTCTACAGCTGTAACATAAAGGAACAAGCCGCCTTAAGAGAGTACTTGGACAAGATGTTGAAGAAGGGATATATATGTGTCTTCCAATCTCCTTTTTTGTCCCCTTTATTGTTTGTTAAAACAAAGGGCAGCAACCTACGTCCTTGTGTCAATTACCAGGACCTAAACAGTATCACTGTGAAAAACAGATACCCTGTACCCAATACCAAAGACCTCTTAGATCAGCTTTCAGGAGCCAACGTCTTCTCAAAGGTTGATTTGAGGGATGCCTTTAACCAGATCCAGATCAGGCCTGGCAACAAATGGAAGACCATCTTCAAGACTAGGCAAGGTCTCTTTGAATACTTGGTTATGTTGTTTGGGTTTGCAACGCTCCCAGCACTTTTCAAACTATGGTGGACGTGGTCTTGGGAGGATTCAAGGACCAGTGCTGTGTAGCCTGCTTAGATGACATCCTTATTTTCAGTTGCACCCCTGAGGAACATGTTAAACACCTTCAAGCTGTCGTAAAATGCTTCAAGGAACATGGACTCTTTGTTAAACTCCAGAAATGTGAGTTCTTCCAAGATGAAGTAGAGTTCCTGGGATACAATGTACTGAAAGGAGGTTTTGCAATGACACCCAACAAAAAAGAGGCCGTGACGTCATGGCCTGAACCTAAGAGCCACAAGGAGGTCAGAAGCTTCCTGGGCCTAGAAAACTTCTGCCGCAAATTTGTCCAAAATTTTTCTTCTATCTGCCTGCCCTTGACCCACCTTACTTCTGATAAACACCCCTTTTTGTGGGATGACGCCGCCAAATCCACCTTTGATTTGCTGAAGAACGCCTTTGTTTCCAGCCCTGTCTTGGCAATGCCATTCTACAATAAGTCCTTTATTGTGGAAAAATATGCCTCCAACTTTGTGTTGGGAGAAGTGTTGCTTCAGGAGGGGCATGATAGTAAGCTGCACCCTGTAGCTTACTACTCAAGGAAGTTCACCCCACCTGAGTTGCACTACCCCATCTATGACAAAGAGATGCTTGCTATTATCCAGTCTTTGAAACATTGGAGAAGATACTTGTGTGATGCCAACCACCCAGTGAGAATCATGACCAATCACAAGAACCTGACATACTTCTTCAAACCACAACAACTGAATCAGCGCTAAGCTAGATAGGCCCTATTCCTAGAAGATTACAGCTTATCAATCAGCTACAAACCTGACAAGATCAACATTGTACCTGATGCCCTAAGCTGAAGAGCAGACCTTTTTAATAGCGCTAAAGAGATTGAAGAATTCAACACTAAGTCCTTACTGTCTCTCAACATGATTGATCCAATGCTCCTATTCCTGGGACTAGCCAGTAGAAGAGAAGAAATCCAACTAGCTCAGGCCGTAGACCAGCACTGCATCTCCATCATGGAAGACTTAAAGAAAGATATCAAAAGTCAATACTACCAAACAGGGTAATTTTTACACGGAAACACCCTGCAGCTACATACTAGAAGGCCCAATGCGCTTAGAGATACTGAAGGAATATCACGGCTTCCCCATGTCAGGACACCCTGGGTGTACAAAGACTCTCAAAAGGATCCAGAAAGCCTACATGTGGCCCAAGATGAAGCTGGAAATTGAAGGATACCTCAGTGATTGCAAGACATTTGGACGTACCAAGCCTAAGCGAGGAAAGCCAGAAGGATTACTACAACCTCTTTGGATTGCAGAAGGCCCTTGGAAGTCAGTATCTATGGACTATTTTGTGGAGCTACCTAATTCAAAAGGATTCAATGCCATCTTTGTAATTGTCAAATGTTTCACCAAAATGGCTCACTTAATTCCAACAACAACCAAAGTAACAGCAAAGGAAACTGCCACTCTGTTCTGGAACCAAGTATTCATGAACAACAGACTCCCACAAGAAGTGGTCTCAGACAGAGGCCCATAATTCACCTCCAAGTTTTGGGCCCAAATTGTAAAGGACTTGGGAATAAAAATATTGTTGTCTGCTGCATATCATCCCCAGAGCAACTGAAAGACCAAAAGAGTAAACCAGGTCCTTGAACAGTACTTACAATGCTTGTTAACTTGGAACAGAGCAACTGGGTAACATACCTACCAATGGCTCAGTTTGTGTACAATAACCAAGACCACAGTTCCATTGGTATGTCCCCCTTCAAAGCCAACTATAGATTCAACCCCACATGTAATGCCCCTCCCACAGAGGAAGCCAACAACTCAGAAGGACGAGACTGGGTCAGCAACATCCACACGTTCCAAGAAGAATGTGCCCAGAACCCGAGAAGAGCAGTAAAAGTATACAAGGACTTTGCCATCAAGAAACAAAGTGCTGGCCCCCAATTAAAGTAGAAGACCTTGTGTACCTCAGCACAAAGAACATCAAGCCCACAGCCCTGTGCGCTAGCTTGAGTCCCCAAAGAACAGGTCCATACAAGGTCTTACAACACATTGATACTGTAGCCTACCAACTAGAACTGCCCCCCAGATAGAAGATTCATGACATATTCCACCTCTCCCTGTTATCAAAGAAGAAAGGACCTTCTCTCCCACATCAGATAGTGAGAACAGCTCTCCCACGCATCAAAGTAGGAAGTTTCACAGACCACAAGGTCAAAGCCATCCTCAGACACAAACTCTGATACCAAAAACCTCACTTCCTGGTCAAATGGAAAGGGTACCCCAATGAAGAGAATACTTGAGAACCAGAATCCAACCTGGAGAATGCCGCTAACCTGCTGAAGGAATACAAGTCTTGTAATAAAGAGTTGTGCTCTGCAAGCTTGACTATGGTAGGAGATGATGTCAGGGCCCAGAATGCCCTTGACAATAAGCTGGCCTTCCTAGAGGCAAATATCCCCACAGCTTGGGAACCCCTACCAAGTATCTCCCAGAGCAGAAAACCCCCTTTAACTAACAAATGGCCCAGGATTTGAGAGGCACACAAGCCTTGAATCCCTGGCTTTGATTTTATTATCAAATTTGGGCCTCTCAACTATTGGGAAATGGTACATTGGGAGCGTGATTGTTTGATTGTGCATCAGGGGCTTGATCTCTTGTAGGATCTATAAATAACTATGGCACCTTGGCATGCTGCAGTTCAAGAAAGGTTCATGTTATACCAGCCAATGAGCACCCACCTCCTGGTCCAAGTACGTGAGTTCCAGTGAAAATCATAAGTTCAACTGAATTTGATACCATCAGTTCCCTGGTGGCACAAAAGGCCACAAAACCACCAGTAATTATAAGTAGTGAGGAGGAGAAGCCCTCCTCACTGTTGACATCTTAAAATAAAGCAACTTTATGCTCAGGATTCCTTGTTTTCTTGCAAGATCTATCTACTTTTGCACCAATATAGCTATTCTGTTTGTATTTATTTGTATCTCTACTACACTTTACAACCTCACACATCTGCTCCTCCTGGCCACCAAGAGTGATCATTTTGCCCTCCATTCTAAAGATTCCACCTACTCCCCCCTGCCAACTGTGCCTCCTGCTCAGGACTTCAGTAAGTTGGGTTTTGTCTATATAACAGTATTGGGGCTGGACAACCAGGTTATGCCCCATACTTGGAGTTGACATTCCCTAACTACTACAGTCAACTATCTGGTCAGAATTGCGCCTATTGTGTACTTGGCCTTCCAAGCCTGGCCTGCCTCCCCTACAGGAGCCCAGCCAGACTCTGGCATGGGCCATGACATTCAGACTATTCATATTGACGCAATCAAGCAGTGGGTACCAAGGATTGCCACCTGGACACACTTGCTGTCCAATCAATGTCAGCCACAGCGTTCAGGCTTTTGGTTTCAAAAACTCTTGTTTTCAAGACCATGGTTGATTTGGTGTAAGTTCTTGCCCATAGTGGTGCAAGGTTATAAACTAGCGTGTGTAAGGCATTAGGATTCAGATTTAAAAGGTATAAAAAGGTGGGAACTGTCTGCAAAATAATCTTACAGAACCCTGCTAAAAACCTATGCTGAGTTACAAAAGGAGTTTGAGTTTAAGAACCCTAAGCAAAGAAGATAAATTAAGGTATTTAATAGTGAACAATTTGTAACTAAGGGAAGGTTGATATTGGGGTACTCTCCATCAGCAAACTGGTACATATAACTATTAAAAGATTCCTTAAGTGAAAATAATGGATACAACAAGACTAAGGCTTGTTGTTTTACAGCTTCCATTTATTAAGAGAAGAAAAAAGGAGAAATTTAGAACAAAATAAAATAAAAATATGAATTTCTAAAGTTTAAGATCTGAAATTGGAAATTGGTAAAGATTGAAGGGTAAAAATCACTTAGAATTTGGCTTAAAGCCTACTCTTCAAAAGCTCTTTATTTATAGAAAAAGGCCTTTCCAATTGGGGATTGATAGTCAAGGAAAAAGCAGCCAAAAAGAGGAGCAACTGGAAAAGTTTGGAAATGACCTGAAAAAGAAGGGAGAAACAGAAGACCAGTTTGAAGCAGATCTGCAACGTGAATCTGGGGGGAGCAGCAACAACGTAACCAGGAGTTTTGAAAAGGTGAGCAAAAATTAAAATTCTATAATTTCAAGTAGAAAATATTAAGCTAATAGAATAGCTAGGAGAAAAAAAAGATGACAACGGCAATTTAAATTCAAATTAAACGTAAAAAAAGATAGCTACCTTAGAATACTTAATTATTATTAATTTAACTAGAAAATTTCAAATATTAAAAAATAAAAGAAAAATTAAACAAAACCAAAAATAAAATAAAATCTCTAAAAAGCCTGTCCTTTGGGGCAGGGCATAAAATTTGGGACTCTCCTGGATAGTAATGAGAGTTTCTCTATATAATAGGAACAGCAACAAGACCATCAAGGATCAACACATTTATGCTGAGACCTATCTGGCTCTTAAGCAGACTGGGAATGTCCTGTTCTTCTATATTGGCAAAACATTGTTTTCCTCCTCACTCAGGTCTAGGAATGGGTGGGTCAAGAAGGGGTCTAAGGATGGTGTAGCACATCATGCAGCTGTTTTTTCCTAGACCTATTCCTTGGTAGCGCTTCTTGGTCCTCATGGATTGGACCAGTATCAGAGGATCAAGTGTCATGCCCTGCCCCAAAGGACAGGCTCTTTAAATTAATTATACTTTTTGTTTTTGCTTGATTATTCCTTCTATATTTTTAAAGATTGGAATTTAAATTAAGAGTTAATATTTAAGTATTTTAATATAATTACCTTGTTTTTTTATCAATTTGCGTTTGAGTTGTTGTTGTCTCCAGCTTCTTTTTATATTCAATAGCTTTATATTTTCTAATTTAAGTTAGAAGATTTCTAAATTTATTTTACCTTTTGCAATTACGCTTGCGTAAGCTCCCGCTCCTTCCCCAGCTTACAGGCTGATCTGTGGTCTCTCCTGGCCTTCTCTTTTGTTTTCTCCTCCAGGTTTCCTCCTGTTTTTCCTCTAGTTGCCCCTTCTCTTGGCTGTGCTCCCTCAGGCCATCATTTGCAACTGCATGAAAAAATAAGTATAAATAAAGAGCTTGTAAAGAGTAGGCTTTAAGCCAAAATTCTAAGTGATTTCTTCCCTTCAATCTTTATAAATTTCAAAAACTTCAGATCTTTAATTTTAGGAATTTCAATTTTTATTAATTAGTTCTAAGTTTTCTTCTTTTATTTTTTCTTAGTTAAATAAATGGAAGTTGTAAAACAACAAGCCTTAGGCTTTTTGTATCCATTATTTTCCCTTAAGGAATCTTTTAATAGTTACATGTACCAGTTTGCTGATGGAGAGTATCCCAATATTGATATTTCCTTAGTTAATAACTCATAACTATTAAACACCTTATTTTATATTCTTTGCTTGGGTTTTTTAAACTCTATCATTCCTTTTGTAACTCAGTATAAGTCCCTGGCTGGATTTGGTAAGATTATGCTACAGACAGTTCCTACTTTCTTATACCTTTGAATCTTAATCCCAATGCCTTACACACTTTAGTTTATAACCTTGCATCACTATGGGCAAGACCTTACAGATAAATAGAGCTCTTGTTGTTTAACTATGTAATATATGAACCTGTACTTGAAAAGCAACTAAATACTGTGAATTATGAACCTAAACGTAAAAATGCAGGATTGTCAAACCCTTGGTTCAAATTTCAAATCATTTGTGGGCAACTCAGCTGAGTGAAAGCTAAAATATTTAATAAAATCAACCATTTAATTTGACTTTTTTGGTTTATTTAAATTTTGCAAAATTCAAATCCCTTGAGCAGATAACTCAACTAACAGAAGACAAAACACAGCAAACAAATGTGGGATACATTAATCAGAAATGTGGGATTCTAATGTACAGTTTGAGATTTCCTGTATGTCAATTGAATCATAGACATCATGTAAAAATTAATGAATATGAAATAGTGGGAATGTCAAATCCAAGAACCAAATTTAAAATCAAAAATGAGGTGAGCTTTAAATAAATATAATTTATGGGTGTCTCAAAAAGGATGCTAAAGGATCTAGAGTGGATTTGTGCTAATTCTTTTAGGAATTATAGGCATTCTCAAAAACACCCTATTCCATTTTAGGATGGCTAAAATTTAGATTCTTAATTACAGTAGATTTTGAAAAATGCTAATAATAAAATAGAATTATATATTACAATCTTTTTTATCACATTTCCTTTTCCTTGTTGTGATGATTGTTTATTTGCTGTTGATAATTTTCTTGAATTTAATTGGATGGTTTCACCTCCAGTTGCTAAGGCAACTGGAGGTGAAACCATCCAATTAAATTCAAGAAAATTATCAACAGCAAATAAACAATCATCACAACAAGGAAAAGGAAATGTGATAAAAATAGATTGCAGTATATAATTCTATTTTATTATTAGTATTTTCTAAAATCAACTGTAATAAAGCATCCTTAATAGCAATATATAAACACATAGTGTAGTAAACTGATAGTTTATATTTCCCACCTTTTCTTTTTCCTTGAAACATGTTTGTTTGGCCCCTGGCATAGCCAGGGGCCAAAAAACTTTTAAAAATTTCTGTATCATCAGGAGGGTAGCTCATATATCATTATATGGTTTTGTGGTTGCTATGTTAGTGATTTAGAGTACAGAATATTACATTATTTCTAGTTTAGAAAATTTTACTTTTCACTTAATTTCATGTCTAAACATGCTTGTTGAGATTGGATTTTTCATTTGATTTTATCCAGAGTGGAGCTTCTTGATTTGGGTTGATTTGTCCTAGTTTCTTACTGCACATTCAATTTGGATTCCATTCCCTGCAATTAATATCTGAGTTTACTAGTGACATTCAAAAGTGATTTTAAATTTGGCTCTTGGATTTGACAATCCCACAATTCCAAAAAAACATAGTAAACTTAATGAAAATGGTTGATGGATTTGAACACTTCAAATCTGATTCCAGTTAATTCATTTGTCCATTGGAAATATGCAGTTCAACTTGAACTTTGCAAAGTGTTTATGAGTTCCCACATTTTCAAATATTCAAATAAATACTCAAAAAAATCAATTTAATTCAAAAAAGGCCATCCTGTAAAAGTGATTCAAAATTTGGACCAAGGATTTGACAATCCCGCATTTCTACGTTCAGGTTCTGAATTTACAGTAAATAAATTTATAAATTATATTTATTGTTACATGTGTTCACTTAATTAAACTGTCTTTTTATTAATATTAATCTAATTATATATTACTATTATAATTTAAAAATAGATATAAAAATTAAATTGCAAGAGAATATTTTTATTATGGGGATGCAAATTGCAAGGGGAATGCAATTATTCTGGGATATTATACCCCAGAATTAAATTTTCTGCTAATGTGTCCAATTGGGACCACATACTCTTCTGTATGTGGTGGACAACTCTGGCACCAATTGCTATAGGGGTGGCTCTCTGTATCCCAGTGGTAGCTGAGTGTCTTATAAAAGGTAGTTTCAAAAGGGAATTGATTAGGAGTTGGTTCTCAGGAGGTATTATGTATCCATATAATGAGGCTAAAGTAAAACAGTTGCATAGGACATGCTCTACTGTTTGGTAGCCCTGCGGCATCTTCATTTTATCCAGTGCCAGCTGACAGATGTCCTTTTGAAGGGGGACGTCCTCCAGCCTCTTCATGTTGGCCTTCATGATGCAGTGTAGTACTACCCCAAGGTAAACAGCAAGATGCAGTTGCTGTGAGGTATAGCTTTCTGCAAATAAGCGGAAATCCTTGTATATAATGACTAATCTAATTTTATAGGATGTATTTGAGAATTTTATTAAAGGAAATTTGGTCACTTTGTAGGTATTGGCCACCCATGCCTCTGCAAAAGATATGAATAAAGGTTTCATCTTATTGGCTAAAAATGTATTGCCTATTTGATTTGATATTGATTTGATTAAGTTATTGAAGATTGTTGCTTTGATTTTTTCTTGTGGAACTTGAAATTGATTTTTTTTCAGGTTTATTTCATATGAGTTCATAGTTGAAAATTGAAATCATTCAAGGCATTCAAATATATATTTGTCAAAATTCATGTTGACATTCATTTGAATTTCCATCATTCCTTTGAAATTGATACTTTCTCCCAATTCATAGGCTTCTCTGACCCAAGTTGAAAGTCCTTCTGGCGCTTTGGATTCCCTATTAATTGCTTTTTTTGTTGCATATTGATTGATGTTATTTTGAATTATTTTTTTAATTTTATTTTTATTTATTTGTTTTACAGGGGCTACCAGTGATTGGCAACCCCTGTAAAACCAACTGGGCGTGAAGGCTGCCACCTTGATGACCTCAGCCCCATTTTTTTTCTAATTTAAAGCAAATTTAAGTAAAACATAAATAAACTTACTAAATTTCCCCCCGTGGCCCCCTCTGCCACAGGCACCCTTCTGCAAACTTAATGAGTGTTGGCTGCTCTTCATTTGATTTTCTGGGCTTGATTTTCCTTATTTTCTGTGCTGCTTGCGCTTTCTCTTGATCTTCTTTTGATAAATTTTCATTGTTTCTTGTGGCGCTACTGCTTCTTGATTCTGCTTTATTTTCATCTGTTTCCATTTGATCAGTTTCCTCTTCATTTGTGTTAATTTCCTTTGAGATTTCAGTTCCTTCAAACAGCTTAATTTTCTCATTGTTTTCTTTTGCCCCTTGCCAGAACTCCTACAAATTGTAGGCTGTGTCATTGAACTTCAGACTTAATGGAATTGTTCCCTGTAGATTAAGTAACACTTCTTTGTTCTTTTCATCTATAATATTTCCCAGTTTATTCAGAGCATCTTCCTTTGATTGGATTAGTGGCTGGTTCCTGTTGCCCAGCTTTCCTAAAACTAGTTCCCAAATATTTTTTCTATTTCAACAACCTCTTTAAGGTGTGTTTCTAATTCATTTATCAAGCTGTATATATTTGACATGTTGTTTGAATTACATCAAAAACTGGTTTTATAGTACTACCATCAACACATAAATATTTTTCATTATCAATAATTAATTAAGTATATAAATATAAATATTATATTGGAAAATTTACAGGAATGCATTAAATCATGATATTTAGATATTATGTGCATAACTCAATGCATCTGTATAATGAAATTAATTGTAAATAAGGCCTTTTTCATTGTAATATATATACATGAACTGTGTTTATATTAGAGAGCCATTAGCACTTAGTACAAATACTGGTACCTAGTGCATTTTACAGCCTATATATTTACCTTTTGATATTAATTCTATAAACTTTTTAGTTGTATTTTGTGAGGTAATAATTATCTAATGGATCAATAAATCACTGTTTATTACCATTAATTGACTACTTTTTGCTGCTGTGGCAATTGTGCATTTTCTGATATTTATACACTGGTATCCAATTGGTTGGTTTCACATCCAATTTCACAGGCAATAAGAAATGTTGTTGCCACCCTGACCACATTTGGTCTCAAGGTGGCAACCATGTTTCCTATTGCCTGTGCAATTGGATGTGAAGCCAATCAATTGGATACCAGTGTGTAAATATCAGAAAATGCACAATTGCCACAGTAAATAAAATTAGTCAATTAATGGTAATAATCAGTAATTTATTGATCCATTACATTAAAATTACCTCAAAAATACAACTAAAAAGCTTATAGAATTATTATCAAAAGGTACAGTAGTTTTAAAAGCTATGGCAACAAGCAAAAACAATTCAGATTTAAACAAAATGAACTCAGCTTTAAACAAAATTGAAATGAATCCAAATCTATTGTAAATCAATATAAATTTGTTTAAAATTGATTTTGTTTAAATCTGAGTTCATTTTGTTTAAATCTGAATTGTTTTTGCTTGTTGCCATAGCTTTTAAAACTACTGTAAATATGCAGGCTGTAAAATACACTATGTAGCAATATTTGTACTAAGCATTAATGGCTATCTAATATAAACACATTCCATGTATATAAATTACAATAAAAAAGGCCTTGTTTAAAATGAAGTTCATTATACAGAATGCATTGAGATTTTTTCATAATATCTTAATAATAGGATTTAACACATGCCTGCAATATTCTAATATAACATTTATATTTGTGATCCTTAATTTATTATTGTTAATGAAAAATATTCATGCAAATATTTATATGTTACCATATCAAATGTACAGCATTGTATTAGTTATGAGGAATATCAATAATAATATATATACTATTAATTGTGAATTGGAAGAAATAGTATCAATTTTAATAATTAGTCACACAGAAAGGTTTTATTTTACTCATCAAAGGACAAGTTGGGGTGGGAATGAGTGGAATGTACATCTTCATCATCTGAGCCAGTAAAAGGGACGGCATCAGAGGTAGTGGGGAGGGAATATGTGTTTGCTTGGGAGTCAGGGTTGGAAGGCAAGTGGCTTGGTCTTGATGGGGGATTCAAGAAGGTAGGGTTAGTTGACTGGGAAGAGGCAGCAAGAGCTTATTGATTCAATTGCTCAAATTCTTCTTCTGTCATATATGTGGGCTTGACAAACCAAATGAATGGGCGTGGGGGAGGAAGGTGTCTTTTCTGGACTTATCATTATAACTTACATAGAATATGACAAGATCAGATAAGTCCTGGATAAATATGGATGGGAAAGGCTCATAACCCTTATCAATTTGGGTGCACAGTTCATTGTATGTGGCAGGCTTTAAGCGCCTGAGAGCTGAACCAAAATTGTAAAGACATACATCTGCAAGATGCAAGTCAGTGTGGTTGGTGGGATATGACCAACAGGTATGCCCTATAGCCCTAATTTCTTTGGCTGCCCATTCCTGCTGCTCTATCTCCGCACTTATTACAACTGTGTATACGGCTTGTTGGGCAGCCCACTCCTCCAATATGTCCTTGAGCTCCATCTGGTAGGAATACTCATCTGTGGTGTTTGATATTGCCAAGTAATGATTGGCACCCAATGGGGAAACTGCCAAAAAAACCCAAAAAATCAATACAAGATTGGGCCACACTTGTAGACATCAGACTGGATATGCTCTTCTCCATAATCTTGGATGCTTGCAGAAATCTTGACATACAACAAGAAGATGATGTCATTGCGCAGCCTCATTGCCCTATCTTTAATAAAATTAATAATTGTTGAATTTTAGGGGCCAGTATCCACTAAAATGGGACCAGTGAGAGCTTGATTGCACAAGATTCTGGCAGCAACCACAACTTTGTGCATCCACAAATTCACCATTCTCTTATTTGTGAAAATGCTGTGGAGTTCCAGTTGGAAACGTACCTGGACCCGGGGCATCTGTGGGTTATGTTCTGTGATAGCCATCATGAGAGGGTGGGCTTTTTCACCTTCATTCAAAGTATGTGCACCAGTTGGGGTCTTCTTGGGAGGGGACCAAAGTTGGCGTGGGCTTGCAGGGTTGCAGCCACAGTGGACTTTGCAAAACCCATTGCAGCCACAATTTCCCCAAGGGACATAAGCATCCCTTGTTTTTTGACTATTTAGAGAGCAATTTATGGGGTGATCAATTTTCTTCTGAATCTTGCAGGCTGATTGGCTGGAGTTGGAATGTGTCTATCTTGGGAATTAGATGGTACCATCTGATTAGCTGTTTCTGGATTCTAGCTTCTCTGGGTGACCTCTTGGCTCAATTGGCCAATTCTGAATGCTAGTGTTGATACATGATTTGGATTAGCAGCTGCCTGTGTGTGATGGGAAAACAGTTCCATGCTCAAAAACACAGGAGAAAGAACACACTCTTGGGTAGTACTTGGGGAGGGACCTGAGGGTTGGGAATGACCATAGAGGGAGGCTTCAGTATTGGAAGACCTAGTGTAGCCATGCATGATTTTGTCAAGGCCAGGGAACAGCCCTTTCATTAGGTTGCTATTGAAAGAATACATAATGTATTTTTATTAAAACTTTTAAGCTCAAAAAGAGAAGTGTATATTATAGTCTACTTTATTATTAAGCATGTTAAGTCAGTGAATATTATGATCTAAATTTTAGCTGTCCTAAACTGGAATATGGTGATTTTTGAGAATGCCTATGATTCCTAAAAGAATTAGTACAAATCCACTCTAGATCCTTTGACTTCCTGTTTGAGATGACCATAAGGTACAACCCGCCATTTTGAAAACAGCATCTCAAAAAACGCTATTTCAAAATACACTATCTTGATTTTTACTATCTCAATTTTATAGTATAAATGCCATTTCAATTTACAGCATTGCAACTAAGAAAAACAAGTTTTAAATTTTTAGATTTTTAAGCTCCAAAAAACCCAAATAATTCTCAAAAAATAAAATTCAAAAAACATTTCTAGGCTTAAAAAGGCCTCAGGATTCCAAATCTGCAATGAAAATGGGGTCAATTAGTAGTATCAAGGTTGTGTAAAGCCTAAAGTTAAAATATACAAAAAATAACTATTTTCATCTATTATAAATATAGAATATACTTTAAAATAAGCATAGAATTGTACCAAATACTAAGAAAGTCAAAAAATAATAAAACTGAAGGATAATAAGAGAAAAATTGGGTGGTGTTTATTGGAAAAGGGCTCAAACATTGGTAGAAAGAGCAACTGAGATAGCTTGTAGATGCTCAAGCTTTATATCCTTAGGATAGTATGTAAGGATCACCTTGCTTATTTTAGTATGTTTCTTTACAGCCTTAGTCTACTTGGGGGGTTGCCCTTGGACTTCATGCCAGTCTTAAAGAGCTGGGCAGAGATGGCTTGCTGGGTTTTAAATTCACCATTGTCTTGTTGAATTTGGGCTTATGAACCCTGACCCTTGTAGCAAACTGGCTATGCCACCCTTCAAGGAAAGAGGTGGTATTGATCAAACCATCTTTTACCTGCTTATAAAAGTTCCACTGGATTGAGTACCGCCTTTTCTAATGTGGTGTGCTCCCTGAAAGATACCAACCCATTGAGTTTCAAAATACTCAATAAAAGGCAAAAAGGCTTCCTGGTTGGCAAGGATATAAGAATGGCAGAGGAGGGCATTGTAAAAGGCATTTGTCTCCTCCTTTCTCACAAGGGCAAGGGCAGAAAAGCAATTGAAAACTTCCTTGGCTTTTTTAGTGCCTTTGGAGTTGACCAGCTCATAAAGATCAGAGCACTTTTGGAGTTGGCAGCAGAGTGCCTGCCAGAAGTGGAAGTAGCATCCCTGGGGGGAGCTCTTGAAGACTCTAATGAAGGCATTTGCCTGAGCCTGTTCAAAATCCACTACCAGATATTTGTCATAGGGAAGGCTTTCTGCCTGCTTCCTGGTTGGGGCAACTTCCTCTTCCTGGGGCTGGGCCTTCTTCTTGCGCCCTCTGGTTTCCTTTGGCTCCTCTTCAATAGTTGGGAGGATCTCATCCAACTTGGCCTTTAAAATTGTAAGAACAAAGACATAAGTTTCCTGCTTCTTATTAGGGAGGAAACAGAAGACCAGGGGAAGAACCAGATTTCTAACCTGCCCAAGGATGTTCCAAAGCTGGCTAAATAGCTTAAGCAGGTGAAGAAAGTTCCATCTGCAAGCCAGGTCTTGCATTTTAACAGGTTGTGCAGATCCTGTGTGATGGCAAAGCAAATGATGCACTCAGGCGCATGTTGGCTGTTGTTGTAGATAAGGAATCTCTCCTCATGACAAGATAGTTTTTGTTCCTCTGTAAGGATTAATTGCTCAATTGATCAATCACTGACGCCTTCAGTGCTTAAAGCATATCTCTTATCAGTGAGATATCTCTGTAATTTGGAGGCACCACCAACAGTGGCAAGTTGGGTGTCATTTAAATTAAGGGGGGCGTCATTGACAACCTTGGTGGCAGTTTGATATTTGGTGGTTGGGATGACCTGACAAAGAAACCAGCGGATCAGTTGTTACAAGGGATCAAAAGGCTTAGCGCAGTCATGCCCAGTAGGCAGGGCCTGGAATCTTGTAAACCCATAGGTGGTGAGCCTAGCTGGGCACCCAACATTATCACATTTATAGTGATGTTGGCGGATTGGTTTCTTTTTGTTGTTACAGTTGAAGCTGTAGCCCTTGTAAACAAAACCAGCACCCCCTTTCTTAGTCATGATGGGGTAGCTGGCTGGGTATGTGATGGGCACAGCAAAGGTAGCATTTTGATTACAGATATTATGCACAGTGTATAGATCCCAGAGCTCAATTTGCTCATCTGCAGGAGCACCAGGCTCAGGCTCCTGTTCCACTTCCTCTTCAGGCTCTGAGGTGGGATCAGAGTGGTAGTTGAAGTTGAACAACTTCTCTTGGGGGTCTGAAGGTGAGTAAACAAAAGGAGAGTGGGGAGGGATTGGGCTTGTTTCCTCAGGCTCTGGTGATAAAGTTGGGGTCTTGGGGGGAGCTTTGGCCTTATAAGGCTGCTTCTTTGGGGTAGTTTTTGTCACTGTAAGTTCCATAATGTCAGGGATTATTTGGCTGAGTAAGAAAGCTTGGAAAGCTAGAAAACCTTTAACAAAACTGACTGATTTAACAGACTTGAATCAAACAGTTGATTGCAAATGGGTTACAGCTGCTTCATTTTTCTGGTCAAATCCAGTTCCCCCCTGTAAGTTGGTGTTGATAAATTGACGTAACTTAAGGGTCACCAGATATGAACTTATTTATCAGCATAGTCATCAGAAATCAGTCACCCAAAGATTCTTTGCAGCCTGGACCAGATACTCACTTGACAATGTGGAAGGAATAGAAGCTCAGGATCCAGATGGTATTGCTTATTTAATTTTTGATATATATTGAATAATTTTCACTGTTTCAACTCTAAGAGTTGAGTCCTCCCAAAAATTCACTCAATAAAAATCATATATCCCTTGGTCTAACTTACATTTTTAAAAAGCATCCTGTAGGTTGATTGTTGCGCTAAATTCCTTACAATCTGATTCTCAGCCAAATCATTACTGGAAGATGGGGCCCTGAAGTTGGAACTTTGTTGTTGATACTGCCCAATGTTAATTTCATGCCTGCCAATCTTGGAGTTGTCCCCCCTGTCTTTGAAACTGAAAATTGTGTTGCATCTCAATGTCCAGAATTTTATTCAGAAGACACCCTGATGCTTTCACAGGCTATTTATCTTGGGCTACTTTGGTTAGGATTAATTATTTTACTGAATCCTAGTATCTCCATTGGAAATTTTACAAAACAGTATCTGAAGCCATGTTGATGGTTAATCATTAACTCTATGTGGATTTGGGTGGTAATTCCCCACCACCTAGAAATGGCTTCTTATTATCACGCAATTTCTGTCACAGTTTTGGCCTTCTTGTCCTTGGGAGGAGTGATATTGGACTTGGAGGCCTTGGTGGCCTTGGACGCAGCTTTGTTGATGGACTTGGGAGGCATCTAAAAGTGAATTAGTATCAAAATATGAGCAATTTGGTGGTTGTTTTTAAAGAGAAAAATGAGAATTTTTTAATATAAAAGTAGAATTTTTTTATATAGAGTTTTAGAAAAAGTTTTAAAATATATACTATCAAAGTTTGAGTGTTTTTATTTTGTAAAAATATTTTTTTATAAGTAACACAAGTATGCAAAACTTTGAGTTTTGACTGAAAACTTGCAGTCAAAATGGTGTTTTTGAAGTGATGTAATTGAGGTGCTGTAGCTCAAAAACATAGTGTTTTTGACCATTTTTATATTAAATTAACAAATTTCTGGTGGAGCTACCTCAACCAGACCAAAGAGTAAACCCTTATTATTTAAAAAACTAGCTTATATAACTGGGGTTAAAAAGTACTCAGTTGTTTAGAGGAGATAAAAAATTTATATCTGCAAAGTTTCAGGAAATTTCTTACATTTTCTATTAATATTGTTTTTGACGTGAATATGTACTTTTGAAAAGTGGAAAACAAGAATAGCAGTGGGGGAATCAATATAGTGTAGCCTGGCATCATATGTAATTTCCCCTTATTTCCCCCTATTTATTGTGTGTATCAAATCAATTGGGTGATATGAAACTCAGTGGAATTCAAAGTGACGTAAATTGAAATGGCATACTCACTCCCTTCCATAATAAAATCACTATTAAATATTTTATTAAGAGAACTCTTATCAACATATCCATGTATAATAAAGTTATAAATTACATATAACAAAACTGGTTTTTTTTTACCCAGCAGTGACAATCACTAGAAGGACTATCATAGTGGCGTCATTTTAGGTTGTTCTTATTATAAGTGTTTTAGATTAATACTATAGGAACATCTTCTGGCACTATACAACAGGCTTATTTTAGTTTGGATATAAGCTTATTTTAGTTAAAGATAAATAGTGTGATTTGAAATGGCATAAAGTCAAGATGGCGTAAACACGCCCCACACTAAGTGATTTCATATGTAAATAAATTTAGTGAAATAAGATTTAATTAATCTGACTTGAAGTGACATAATTGAGATGGCGTAATTTTGAGATGCCACATTATAAAGATATATGTAAATTTTAACTATTTTATTGTTTATTTTTTTTGTGATTCAAAATCACTAACGCAAAAAACGCCATCTCAAATTAAATTCAAGATGGCGTAAATTGAATTGCTGTTTTTGAAATGGGGTGTCCTATTGACCATAAATTATATTTATTTCATATTCACCTCAATTATGATTTGAAATTTGGTTCTTGGATTTGACAATCCCGCAATTTCAGATTCATTAATTTTTACATGATGTCTATGATTTGTTTGACATACAGGAAATATCAAATTGTACATTAGAATCCCGCATTTCTGATTCATGTATCCTGCATTTGTTTGCTGTGTTTTGTCTTTTCTTAGTTGAGTTATATGCTCAAGAGATTTGAAAATTACCAATTTTAATAAACCAAAAAAATTCAAATTAAATGGTTGATTTTATTAAGTATTTTATTTTCACTCAGCTGAGTTTCCCGCAAAAGTGATTCGAAATTTGGACCAAATATTTGACAATCCCGCATTTTTATGTTTAGGTTATGAATTTACAGTATCAACTTCCCCAATAACTTAGGCTATATAGAAGTGCATAATCATGGATTAGGTCTTCAACATGCTCTACTGTTTACCAAGTCATTACCAAAGCAAGTACCATTCTGCCACCACCACATTAAAGACTAGAAGACCAAGTACATGGTACCACAGTTCCAAAAAAAAACTGTAGCCAGGAATAATTTTCCAGAGCTGTAGCTGGAACAGATGGCTGCTTTTTTTAAAGCAGCCATTGTTTCAGATCTTCCCCAGCCCTAATTGAACTATGTCTTGTCTAACGCTGCTTTGATCCCAGATGCCTTTACAGTATTAGCTGGTGTGAAAGTTCATAGATTTGAGCTTCACCCAGCCAATCAAAATGGAATGGCAGCCATGTTGAAATCAGCTATCAGATATGTAAATCTATTATCATTTTTTGCTTAAACAGTTTAAGTAAGTTAAATTTAACTATTGATTCAGGGGTGTGAAACCCAGAATTGGAACTGAAAACAATGGAAGTCAACTCCAACTAATAGATCTGTTTATCAAAGATCAATTTAAGAGGTAATCTATATGTAAATTTACTAATAAAATTGATACCACTAGTGATCAACCCTCTAAAATTAAAAGTGACCAAGTCAATAATTTTTAAGCCAAAAAATAATCTTATTAATAAAAACACATCTGCGCTTATATGATTTTTACTGTTTAATACTATATATTTATTATTGGTATTCAAAGCTGTAAAGTAGGCTCCCAAGCACCACTATACTGGATTTAGTTTTATATATATTAACCAGGAACCCCTTTTTATAATTTTTCTATTCTAATTTTTGGATCAACTGGTGCCACATAGATCAAGATTTATTTATTTGTAGATTTCATATATAATCTACTTAAAACAGATATTTGACCCCCCTGTTTGACACTATCTGCTCATCAAATATGTGGTTTGGCATTTCCTGTGGTTTTCAAAGCTATGGCGCTAAGCAAAACTAAATCATATTTAAAAAAAATGGACTCAGGCTTAAGCAAACTCAAAGTAGTAATGTAAAGCATACCCTCAACCAACAGGGATTTTGGGTGTTGATTGACAAAATGGCTCAACACCGCAAGAACAACTCATAATATAAACAAAGATATCCAAAATACTGTACGGAATAAATAAGTTCACAACCAAAATGGTTTGGGTTGACCTTCAGTGTACACATGTTTACTATGTGAATCAGTGCCAAAATGCACCCAGGAATGGTGAGTCAAAGCTCAATCTAAAAATGAAACCCTATAGTAACTCAACTGGTAAAAAATACTCAGCTGTTGTGTGGGATGAGATGTAGGCAAGAGTTATACCTAGCTATCTAAAACAAGACACATGATCTGAAACATAAACTATAAAAACACTGTTCTGGTTGTTTAAATGTGGCGTAAAATCTGAGGGGTGGGTGAAAATTATTTCAGGTATTCTAAAATGGGTGTTGTAAACCCAGAAACAACTAATTAAGAAAGAAAATTTTGTAAAAAGGCATTTGGGTGGTGTGTATGATAATTATATAACCATATTCAGATAAAAAACAAAAATTAAAATTAGGGAGTAACTTAATTGAAATTTCTTTAATATTTTACTAAATTCTTAAAATGGAAGGAACACAACAACAGAGTAACAATGCACCCGTTGTGCGCTGCAGTTGTGGTTGCCCCTGCAGGTCAAATAAAAGAGTTAGTGCAACACAAGTGCCTACTCAGGAAGGAGATGTGAGAGGAGAGTTCAATAGTGACGCTGCACTGACACAGCCAGTTAACGGCGCACAAGCTGCTAGGGTGCAGAACATCAACCCTCAGGCCCCCAAGATGACCTGGAAGCCCACCAAGTTTACCACAACTAAAACAGTCAGAAATAAAGAGATTGAACTTACCTCATATTTGTTTGATGCTGTGTACTGCCAAGAGTTGATCATTCAGCCATAATAGAGAAGATTAAGCCTGTGCTTGACACTAGCTACAAGCCATATGTCAGTGACAGCAACCAGGAAGAGGACAAGGAGCCTGAGCTTTATAGAATCACAGAGGGGCAGTTGGTGTTAAAGAAGGTTGTGGCCTTCTATACCAAGGTGCCTATGCCTTTCAAGCCAGTCTATAATCAGGATCTAGATTCACCAACTCCTGCAAAGCCTGCTCAGAAGTGCATCCCTGATATCAAATGCAGCATCCTGCTCAGACTTATGTGTGAATCTGGTGACTACAAGGCGCCTGCGGCTCTTGTTGAGGCAGATCCCAAGTACGCCTCCAAAACATTCAACACCTTCATTGAAACTGGCCAAGTCCTTACCATGGAGAAATCTTTATGTGTTTCCACTATGCTCACCAAAGAGCACAAATGGGTAATATGCAGTGGATAACACGGGACTACCATCTTGAACTGGTAAATATACAGTCAATGGTTAAATCTACTCTTAGAGTTGAGGCCTCAATCTCCTTTGACTACCATCTGGTGAAGGGAATGCACTTTTCCTGGAAAAAGCTATGGGTATCTCTGTACAATCAGAATAGCCCAACCAATACTGAGACCATGAAAAAATACACTGAGGCATACACTTCCTTCAAAGCCAAGGGAACAGTCAAATTCTATTGCATTGAGAAATCAGCATTTGCCTTGTCTGTGTGGAATTCATATGGCTGTGTCCCCAAAGGCTTCGATGACAGGATAGCTTGGTGTGCTACAGTCTGTGCCACAGTCTATTTGATGGTGGCTCTCCTTGGTCCAAAGGGGATTGAGCTCTATCAAATGATACTAGGTTCCCACAATAGCTGGACCTTCCTATCATTTCTCCAAATGGTCCAGGAGCGCCTGAGGTGCACAAGCCTGGGCTTCACCAATGTGATTGTGTTGGACAACGTTGGTCTCCACAAGGTGGCTTACATTCTTGATGAATTCCCAATGATTGACACAAGCATTGCAGTGGGCTCCCAGCAATTGGTCACGGCAAATTTACGCCTTCTCTTCCTCTCTGCCTATTTGCTATTCCTAAATTCCATTGAGAAGGTCTTTGGGTGGCTCAAGCAAGTTGTCAAGCAAGGGGCCCCAACTGGGGCCAAGGACCTCTTTGATTTGCTGCAGGCTGGGATTAACACCCTCCCAGCTGAGACTGTGGCAAAATTTTATGGCCACATTGATTTTTTCATCCCTGTGTGTCTTGCACAACAGCCAATTAATTAAAGGCTTAGTGTGTCCTACTTTTTTATATTCTCTGATTTACTATTTGAGATTTATTAATTATCATATTATATTTAGAGGCTTCCAAGCCAGCAATCACATAGAATGGCACCACTGATGCAGATGCTTAATTTTGTATTGTAAATTGATTATATATATTATATTCTGTGCTGTCTATTTCAAATGTGTAATATCACAATATGATAATTATAAAGAAATCTCACTTCAGTCAAATACATTTAAAGTAAATTAAAAAAATTAAAGGTATAGCTCTCACGGTATTTGTAATTTTTACTAACAGATTTTAATATAGATGTATAAAGACCTTCTATAAGATTTTTTCTACATAATAGCTCACAAAATAAAAGTAATTTTAAAATTAATTATAATAAAATAATCTAAATTGTAAATAAATTTATTGGAATATAGAATATATTAGGAGCACCTGTAATGGGTTCTTTGGTATGCACCCACCCGGCAATGGAGATGGCGCACAACCTCCACCGCCACACTGTAGACAGTAGGTACACCCCAATTGAAATATTCTTGGCAACTTTTAAAAGGCAGTAGGATCAGTTGGAGTTCAGGAGCAGCTTTTCTGGTGGGGCTGCAGACCCGTAAATCCCAGCCAGGACCAGGGCGTCCTGGATCACATGGTTGACTGAGTTGTATCCTGGGGGGACCTTCTTCTTGTCCAGGAGAGCCTGGCCTTGTTGATCCCAAGAAGTACCCCATCCAGGTCCTCTACAGACGCGCCCATCCCAAAGTAGAAGAGATATCTAAGGTAAACAACAAGATGAAGCCTTTGTCCAGCAAAGGCTTTTGTAAACTCACAGAGCTTATTATACATAGCTGTGACAGTCCACATGTTTGGTGGTTTGCAGGCGGGGCTAATGACTGGTCTGAGCTGTTGGAGACTGGAAAGGAGCTGTTCTGTGAACTAAGATGGACTGTTTGCTGGTTAAGCTGGAGAACCCAAAGATGATGGTGAAGAACTAGTGGTTTGGAGAAATGAGCCAAGATTTTGCTGAATTGATTTGCCAAAGTGGAAAAATGTAGAATGTTTTGCCTTAGTTTATTAGTAAAATCAAGAAGGAATGTGGATAGAAGTTTGGGTAAGATATTTATTTATTAAGTTCCTAGGATAGATGAAGGTATGTTGCTATGAGAGCTGGATACAAAGTTGTTTTGGTGGGATGTTTTTCTTGGATTTTACAAGATTTTTAAATATATGGGGAAAACGTTGAAGAGGCCCAGAAAGAACAGTTTAAATAGTATTCTACTATATAAATGGGTTTAGGTTGAATGCAGGGAAGACTTGTGATGGAATAATGGACTGGTTAACGCTTTGGTGCGCAAAGAGTTGTCAATTTGAGCGGTTTGAGTGATGGAAATTGATTTCTTAGTTGGATCCCGGTGGGACTTCAAAAATGATCTATTTCTGCGCTTTGCATTCATTGGTTGTGTTCTGGCATGTTTCCTGATGAAAATGATAGGTTGGAAGCCAAAAGCTTAAAGTATAAGCAAGGAAATAGTGAATTAATACTTTAAGCTTTTGAGAAAGTAAGTATGTAAGCTTAAGTTATTATAGGGAAGTTGAGCAACAATGGTTTAAGCTTCTGAAGAAAGCCATTTGAAGGCGGAACTTTTGGGAAAAGAACACTATAATAAAGTGGCTAGCTGGAAAGTTACAGGGTCTTTCCAGGTCTTTCTGGGTCTTTTTGGAGGTCTTTCCCGGGCCTTTTATGTTTCTGCTGAGAGGTTTTTGGAAGCCTTTTGATCACCAGCAGGAGCTTGGTTGGACTTATACAAGTGGAATAACAAGTCCACTGGAGCTCTAAAGAGAGCTTAAGCCCACAATAACAGAGCAGGAGCCCAAGAATAAGGAGCTGGATCCTAAGCGCGGCGTCAGAGTCCAAGTTTAAGGAGCAGGAGTCCAAGTCTAAGGAGCAGAAGTCCAAGACTAAGGTGCAGGAGTCCAAGACCAAGTACAAGGAGTCCAAGAGATTGTTGGAGGACTCCAAGTATTGGCAAACCCATATTGTTTCCTTGACCCCCTGGGCCATATACCAGAAGTTTTCTAAAGGGATCTTCCTTCTGAGAGTGAATAAAAGCCCATTTCAACCCCTATAAATATTTATGAGATGCATTTTCCCTTACTAGAGAATGGTAATTCCTTCTAGCCGGTCCCTGGCTATGATCCAGGACACATTTTGGGGACTGGTGGACAGGAACCCCACAATAGCACAAATCTTCTTCTTGTGCTTGGTCTTGACAAATGTGAGCTCTATTGCCAGAGGGAGCCTTGTCTTGTTGGCACTCCAGACCAGCACAAAGTCTACCAGGAGAATTTTGTCTTCTTTACAGCTGTTGCATTTGCAACAGCCAATTTTGACATTGTACACTCAAAGTTTTCCAGAAGGTAGGAGAGTGTGTGCTCCACCGGGAAGTAGAAGCAAACAGCCGCATGGGCCTGGCCCATCTCTGGTATGTTCTTGAATGGGAGAGTCTCCAGGACGTCCCAAACAAGCTCAATAGATTTTACACAGTAAACTCTACTGAGGAATACCAGGTTCAGGCAGACAATTTGGGCATCCTTGTAGGCAGTAACTGCCCACTAAGATGTCCTCTCAGCATGCAAAAGCGCAGCCAATGCCTCCCTGGACATTGGGAAGGTACCGTGAATTAAAACCTCAAGCTTCTGCAAAATAGGGGGATAAGGAAAAGCTGCTTGACCACATGGCTGGTAAAGTTTGCATACTGTAAATTCAGAACCTTAAGGTCAAAATGTGGGATTGTCAAATTCTTTTGCATAAACTCACCAACTTAATGGAGTAATTTTCATCCCAGACCAACTTACTTTTTTATAAAAAAAGTATTAAAAATATTCCAGTAAGTTGGTGAGTTCACACAAAAGAGTTTGACAATCCCGTATTTTTACCTTTAGGTTCTGAATCTATAGTAGAACATGGCTGGGGCAGAGGGGACCAGGACCTGGCGTAGTTTGCCATCAATATTTATTTAAAAACAGGGTATCATTTTCAAATTTTTATTAATTTTTTATTAGGTTACCTTCTTCTGTGATTTTCTTGCCCATAGCTTCTGACAGTTTGGTCATTCTTGGCACAAGAAGTTGGACAGACAATTTTGTATCCTCTGTTTTTGCTTGCTTGGTAGGTTTGAGGTGGGCATATATCTCAGGGCTGTTGACCCAGACAGACGGTGTGTGTGACGGTCCACATGTTTGGTGGTTGGCAGGCAGGGCTAATGTTGCCCAAGTAAAAGTTTGGTTGTTTAGTGAAGGTAGAGGCCTATTAGGGAATGATGGCTACTAGGGAAGGTAAGGGCTAGCTGGTAGGTGTAAAGACTACTAGGGGCAGATGATGTTGCCACCCAGCAGTAGATATTGGCTTCTGAGTGCTAGAGGCCCTCACCCAGCAGGGAACTGTGGCTGCTTGGGGTGAGGAATGAGATAGCTCAGCAGGGAATTTTAGCTGCTTGGGGTGGGGAGTGATCCAGCCTGATGGGTAGAGTGTGCTGCTCAGGCTGGAGGCTGTTTAGACCCTGGCAGGTAACGCAGGCTGCAGGGTAGAAGTGTATGCCAGTATGGTAGGTGACTTACCTGCCAGGGCTGTGAGTTTTGGACCCCTGACAGGTAGCGCAGGCTGCCAGGGAGGGGAAGAGCTCTGAAGGCTCTACATACCCTGATACGCTTACAGATGATCTGTGAGCAAACATCCTACCTAAAAGACTGGTAGGATGTCCTTGTTTATGTCCCTATTAGAGCTTTGGGGAGAACCCAAAGTGAGCATTGGAGGGCATAGACTTTCTTAGAGGTGTCACCAAGGCGGTTTGCTTGGGGAAGCAGCTGCAGAACTTGATGTGATCAGGCCTCTGGGAAGTAAAGCTGATTACTTTGTGACTGAAAGCCCAGATTCAATCACCTGGGTTAGTAAAAACAACAGCATAGATGTTGATGATCTATGACTGAATGGCCTAAGTAGATTGCCACTTGCAAGAGCACATTCAAACGCCAGTTTAATGTAGACTCATACCTGGGTCTACAGGTTCTGGTAACGTGGACTGAGATAAAGAACCAAGGTGGTTCACAGGATCAGCAGAGAGAAGGAGTAAGAAGGACTGTATGATCACAGTGAAGACTAGTTGAGGGACTGTTGGTTCATATTGAAGTTTGGAACCAAAAATGGTTCATTTTGCAGGTGGAACCAAGGTGGTTTCTGGTGAAGAGTAGCTGGAGGACTGATGATGGAAATAAGCTGTTGAAAGACTGAAATGTGCTGTTTGCTGTTTAAGATGGACTGTTGGCTGGTTCAGCTGAAGAGCTAGAAGATGTGGTTGAAGAACTGGTTGAAGAACCATAAGATGATAGTTCAGGACTAGAAGATGTTGTGGAAGGACTAGCCAGATTGAAAGATGAGGCTGGAATGCTGATTTTGGTGTCTTAGGAGAGGAATTATTAAGAAGTTAAATAAGAGTTCTAAGCTGCCAAAGATATGATATAAAAGAATTAAATATCATATGAGAGTAAAGAGAGAGAGAAAGAAATTATTCACAGTGATCAAACTTTTGAATTTATTAAGGTTGATTGAGCAGGAAGGAGCTAGAAAGAGTCCGGAAACAGAACAGAGAAACTGTGAGGGAAAATAAGCAAATTTTGCCAAGAACAACTAGGGGAGGCAAAAAGGTGAGCAACAGGCGAGTTCAAAGTTGCAAAATGTGGAAGAAAATGCAGAGAAAATTGGAGAAACATTGAAGAATTGAGAGTTCAAAAATCCCCTATGTGAAATATAGGCAAAAGCGCTTGAGATTTGCCAGAGAAACGTGATGGGAATCACGGCAAAACTGTTCAAAACATGGAGCAGTTGTTTAACTGGAGCAAGACAGCTTGGGTTTGAACCAAAGTCAGGAGCAAGTTGTTTGGGAAAACTGTTTGGCAAAATAGTTAAATCAAGGCGTTTGATTGGCTTCAAGCCAAAGTTTATTTGATCAGGGTTTTGAGGGCTTTAACTTAAGAGTTAAAGCCTAAAAAAGAGGTGAAGAAGAAGAAAATTCAGGTCTTTCATTGGCTGAAGTAAGTTATTAAGTTTAATTATTGTAGAGAGAGAAAAACTGGATAGTTTAAGCTTTGAAAAGAAGAGTTCTGAGAGAGATTTTGGACTGAAACAAGGAGCTATGAAAAGGAGAGCTATCTGAGGCTTGACAGGGACTGGATGAAGTGGATTCCAAAGGCCACTAAGACTACAGAAGGAGCTGAATACCAAGATGAAGGTGAAGAAGGCCAAAATACAGCAGCCAGGGCTAAGGATGAAAAGCCTGAGCTGGAACAGACCACAGAAGTCCAACATAAAGGTACAGGAGACCAAGACTAAGGTGAAGAAGTTCAAGACCAAGTACAAGGAGTCCAAGAGATTGTTGGAGGACTCCAGGATTGGCAAACCCATTTTGTTTCCCTGATCCCCCAGGCCATATACCAGAAGGTTTCTAAGGGGATCTTCCTTCTGAGAGTGAATAAAAGCCCATTTCAACCCCTGTACATATTTTTGAGATACATTTTCCCTTACTAGAGAATGACAACCCCTTCCAGCCGGTCCCTGGCTATGATCCAGGACACACTTTGGGGACTGGTGGAAAGGAACCCCACATTTTGTAAAGGGCAAAGGAATTGAATTGTAAGCCCTCCACAGCTGTCTTCTGGATTTTAAGAAAACACACAATGGTCTTCTCAGGAATATTGGGTATTTTGATCATTAGGGCCTTTGTGGACACCCTGTCTATTTTGTCCCCTTCAAGGACAGCAGACCTCACTCTTTCTTAGACCTTGTGGTCAATTTCTTTGATCACAGAAATTGCCAATTTGAGGTCTTTGAGTACTCCCATATTATTTTTTACTAACCTTTACATTTTTTTATAGCTTTTACCCTAATAAACTCTTTGTTATTCTGATAATATTGCCTCTTTCTTTATCCCTGTTTGTTTTTCCATTTACTACAAGATACAATCTTTTTACCCATTGTGTATATGTTTTACGCTTATCTCAATGTGTTGTTTGCTTTGTGTTGGCATTGTTTGCTTAATTGCCATATTATTTTTGGCACTTTTCACTGCGCCTTATTAAAATATTAACAACAATTTGGGGATCAGCTAAATTTCAATTAGAAAATCATAATTTTATTGTGTTTAGATAAAGTTGTTACTGATCTGAATTCAAAATCTTAATGATAAACTTTAAGCCAATCTGGAGCCAAGAGATAAAGTAATTGTTGTGACATAAAGGGACATTCAGTAATTATTTGATGCATGTATGCTAATTAATCTGATTGGCTGGGTATTTTGCCATTGAGGGCCATTGCTGCCATGGAAAGTTGCTGGTGGACTAGTGCCCAATAAGCTGCTGGGTTAGCACTAGTCCACCAACAACTTGCCACAGCAACAATGGTGCACAATGGCAAAACAACCAGCCAATCAGATTAATTAGCACACATGCACCAAAGAATATTGAATGACCCTTTGTGTCACAACAATCACTTTGTCACACGGCTCTTGATTGGCTTAAAGGTTATCATTAAGGTTTTGAATTTGGATCAGCAATAACTTTATCTAAACACAATTAACCTATAATTTTCTAATTTAAATTTAGCTGATCTCTAAATTGTTGTTAATATTTTCATAAGGGGCTGTGTTTAGGTGCTAAAAATACCGTGTTCTGGATCTAGATACATGTCATAGTAAATATACAATTTTATAGAAATAATATGAGCATAAAGAATAAAGCCAACTATAAACAAAGAGAAATAAAAAATTGAAATTCAGAATAGAGATAATATAAATAGAAAATGTTTGGTGACATGGAGTTTATTGGGGGCAGGGAAGAGAGATGCCTAGTAGGTGGAATAGTGCAGGAAGAAAGGCGTAGAGCTGGTGTTTGCCTGAGGGGTCTGTGATTGGGGGGTGGGGCTGGAAGGTGGGGGGTAGTGGTGGTGGAGGCAGGAGGATTTTGCAAGATGACTGACATATACCTGTAAAGTTATGCTTCCCCCTTAGGCCTCCACTTCAATTCCTGCCAAATGCTTGGGAATTTCTACCAAATTATGTTTGAATATTTATCTAAAAGATTACTGAAAAAGCTCAATAAAGGCCATCAATTTAATATTTTGGAATTATTCAGAAGATGCTCCCACCTAACCCACCCAAGAGACATCTCTGGTTAAATATCATGTGCAAGAGCGGCTGGGAGCAGCGGTAATTGCATCCAAAGCATATTCCTGATATTAGTTGGTTCAGTTTTCCTTTTGACTATGTCCATTCAAAAATTTTCAAGATATTCCTGCTCCAAGAAATGCATTTTTATCCGCTCATATCATTAGTCAATTGGTTTGTGACATTCAATCTACCACACCAATCCTATCAATTCCCTTTAATGAATGCAAGAGTTGTAAAAGACTGTCAGAACTTTCAGTTCTGCTCTCAGACCTGGCAACCTGATTATTGTTTGCTTTATTGAGTAATAGGTATTTATTTGTCATTATGTTGATATTAGTTTGTATGGCAACAAGTGTTACTTGCAATGTCTGGGTTTTCCTTGGCACTGCAACGGCAAGCAATGGCAAGGGAGGCAACTTCCAAGCGGCTTACTATACGGGCAGCTTGCTTAGTTCTTCAAGTACTGACAACAGTCTTTGAACTTGGATATCTTCTTCTACTGTTAAAAGGTTCTACAGTAGGAAATGGGTATTATTGTCTGCCTTCCATTAGTCCAATGGAAGGGCTTTTATAGAGCTTGCGCTCTCTTGCCAGGATAAGATCATCTGGCGCTTCTGACTCTTGCTTGGTCAGTCTTTTTGTCCCCAGACCGCCAGCATCAACCCCCAAAGTCAGGCATCCATGCAATGACATGGGATCTCATATCATAGTACCCTGTGCTGGGTACTTGTTGTCATAGAATAGAGCATAATCTATAAGTGTGCTGGCAGTGGCAGCGCTAATTTATCACTCTATTTTTAGTGCATATTATTTTGTTCTTGAGCAACCTTTCCTGCATTGATTTGCAATAGCACTGGAGGTTTGCTAAGCAAATTGATCACATCCTTTCAATACTCAGAGAAACCCATAGTAACTAACCCAGAAGTTTGCTAGAGTATTCCAGAATAACTCTAGTCAATTGGGAACCAGTCATAATTTGAGATTTATTGTATTCCTAGTTGTTCTTGTAGGAGTGATCCAAATCTACTCTACAAAGGCTTCTTAGATCAATCAAGCCTAATAGCAGTATATTGGAAGCTTCTACAATTAATGGCTTGGCAGGTTGCCAAGATTAACAAGGTAGAAAAAAGTCAGTATAAATTCCTGACATTTCCCCCAACTTGACTTAGTTATACTGTCAAGAAGTAAATCACCATTCAGCATGTCTCATCCTTCTAATGCTTCCAATACCTCCCGCGTAACTGATGCACGTAGCATTATTGCCGCCATGTTGGTTTCAGATTGGGCCCTCTTTCAGGCTATGTTTATGATGCTAAGAAGGCACATATTTGCGGGCTTTGTGACAGGGATACCAGTACAATATTTACTGGTATGGGTCATGACAAGCCTCCCCACAAGCAGGCGCGCCAAGATCCCAAGTCCCCACCTAAACAACCAGCCCAAGAAGAACCAACTTGGCAGAGTGCGGAAATCCCTTTGGCTACTTCAGAGGAGCAGCCCATCAATACCTGGTGTATGTTCAGGGGTCTTCAGCCTCTCAAGCGGTGGTTGGCAACTTGCCAACAGTACAATATCAAATTAGCATGCCTGACTTTGATTGTGGTGTCCTTTTTTCTGGCTTCAAATTGTGTTGTCAATTCCTCTTTGTTGTCCTTCAGCAGAAGCCCCGGCAGGACTTTAAGGCACTTATCACGTCCTCAAGTTTTGGCTTCTTCTCCGTCAACAATGAGGTGTTGGCGGAGTGCCTGGGTCACAACCTTCTCAATCTTGTTGACGTCTCTTGCAATAGTGATCCCATGGATGAACTGGACTGAGGGTTTGTCATTCAAATTGCTGACCAGATAATTCAATCCTGGTTTCAGCATCTTCCCCCGTTCCTGGCAGTCTATCAGAAGCTGCAGATGGACAACCGTGATCAGCGGGACAGTCGTCTTGGAAAGGTGGTCTGTCGGTGTTAGGATGCCTTCCACAATGGCAATCAAAAAGCCTTGGTACAAGCTATGGTTAATTGTGGGAATATCATTTTGACACCCAACCTGCGTCTTCCTCAGGGCAGCTTTGCAAGGATAGCCACCCATTGGGAAAAGGTTAGGAATGCTGTTGGTAACATAAAGGCAATACTCCCAGATGAGTATCTTTCCATTGATGATTTCATCATGGATTGTCTTATTCTGGGATGTGGCTATTCCCTTGAGGGTAGACTCTGGCGGGTTGACTGGGACTTTGAGTCCATTCCATTGCCCCTGGTTAACTTTTTGTACCTCTCACCTGCTCACAAGAAGTTGTGGTTGTGTGTGGCTGTCTTCTTATTTGTGGAAAGCCGGCGCTTTTCATTTGAACCTTTACCTCAAGATGTGGCGCTTCAGGCTGGGGACCAAGAGCCTGACATGTCAGTAGTGCCACCTGGGCCTTGACGCGCCAGCCCAGCCACTCAAGACAAGGACTCTGAAGAAGACAAGGAGGAGACAGAAGACAAGGATGAAGAAGACAACAATGATGACAACTACCAGGAGGGCAATCTCTAGCCTTGTCCTTTTTACATTATTCCCAATAAAATCAAATTCAAAAATCTTTATTTGTATTCTCTTAGAAATATAGGAAGCTATTTAGATGCCATTATTTGGCAAGGTGTGGAAAGGTTTTAGGAACCTTGCGTAGACCCTATTAATGAGTTGTCCATCTGAAACATCCTTGATGGTTTAGGCGTCTTGGCCTGTTTGCTCAATGACTTCAAACGGGCCTTTCCAGATGGTGTTGAGCTTGTGTGCTCTTCCTATAATTTTATCATGATAGGATACTTGGGTTCCAACCTTGAACTCTGGCAGAGCGCGGCAGTTGGAATTATCTTGCTGGTGTTCTTTTGTTCTGGCCAGCGTAGTCTCTGTAAAAGCTTCAGCTTGAAGCTTAATTAATGTATCTGCCAACTTTGTCATATACTGGTTGTAGGTGATCTCCCCAGGGTTGCCCATAGCAGAGAACAGGATTGGCGGTATGGCAGGGTGCCGACCATACATGAGCTGGAAGGGCGAAAACTTAGTTGTGCTATGTATGGAGATGTTATATGCAAGCACAACTGCTGGCAGGAAAATATATCACTTGGAGGTACGCTTATCTGCCAGTTTTCAAAGGATATTCACCAGGGTGCCATTTGCTCTCTCAACCATCCCATTTGTTTTTGGGTGGTATGGAGTAGAGAGTACTCCCCTCACGCCCATGAGCTCATTAAGCTTTGGAATAATGTTGGCTGTGAAATTAGTGCCATTGTCCATGAGAATAAATTGTGGGCAACCATGGCAGTGGATGATACATTCCAAGATGAACCTTGCAGTGGCTTCTGTGCTAATGTGCTGGAGGGCTTTTACCTCAACCCACTTGGTAAGGTGATCTATGGCTACAATAATGTATCTGATCCAACCACGTCAATGCTGACAGTGTGCCAAGCAGATTTGGGCTCAATAGCCTTATATTGATGCTTGGGTACAAATGGCTTCTTGTGTTGGAACTCTGCGCAGCAAGTCAGGGTTTCCTTAGTGTCAAATAGCAGATATTTCCAATAGTAGTGGAGCTTTAATTGACGTACAGTCTTTCAGAGGCTGCCATGGCCTACATCCTTATGGGCAGCCATGATCAGAGACAACCTCTCTGAGAGGCAGGGGGAAACGTACTTATTCCCCTGATGGTATTTGTATAGTTTACCATCCTCTACTCTGCAGTCCTTCATCAGTTCCCTGAGAATGGCCTGGATCTTGTCAAGCTTGTCTTTGAACTGGCCAGTTAACATTTTATCATACAGTATATTGGCCTGTGATGACACAATATTAAAAGTTAGAAGTCTGGATAGACATTCAGCATTCTGGTGCTTTGCTCCTGGCCAGTGTACTATTTTATAGTCACATGCCTGCAGTTTTAGAGCCCATTGTACCAAGCAACCTTCTTGTTCACGTATATTCTGAAGCCAACTTAGACTGATGTGGTCCGTAACCACAGTGAAGTGGACTCCATGGAGATACACCCAGAACTGTTTGTAGGCATATATTACTGCCGAACATTTGCTTTCTGTCACTGTGTAATTCTGCTCATGAATATTCAACAAGCAACTGGCGTAGGCAACTGGATGCTCTTCTCCATCATCATTGTTCTGGGACAATACTGCTCCAAGCGCACTCATGGAAGCGTTGGTATGTACTACAAAAGGCTTGGTAAAATCAGGATACATAAGCACTGGACTGCCAGACAGGCTGGTTTTTAGGGAGTCAAAAGCAGACTGGCAGGCAGAGGTCCAGGTAAAAGGCACTCCATTTTTAAGCAGATGAAAAAGAGGTTCATCTGTTTGCAAGAAATTTGGAATAAACCTGCAATAATAACCTACCATACCTAGGAACACTTGGATATCCCTTTTGCTCTTGGGAGTCTTCATCTTAGTAATGGCCTTGATCTTGGCAGGTTGTGGCCGTAGTCCTTTTGTGTTGATCACAAAGCCTAAGTATTCCAGCTGGTCCTTAAAGAACTGGTATTTCCTAGGTTTTATCTTCAAGTTGGCGTCTGAAAGCTGTTTAAAAACAGATTCCAAGTGCTCCAAATGATCTGTGAACGTCCTAGAGAAGGCATTAATATCATCCAGATATATAAGGACGCAGGACAACTTAATATCTCCCAGGATGGTATCCATAGCTTGTTGAAAAGTTGCCGGCGCGTTACACAATCCTTGGGGCATTTGTGTTGGTTGGAAAAGGCCTTGTGAAGTGATAATGGCACACTTCTCTTGTTCCTCTGGAGGCAGTTTGATCTGCCAATATCCTGAAATCAGGTCCATTATAGAGAAGAATTTTGCATCTCCCAGGTGGTCTAAGGCGTCATCAATTCTTGGCAACTGATAGGAGTCCTTATTTGTGATCAAGTTTAGATGTTGGTTGTCTATGACTACTTGGTTACTTCCATACTTCTTTTTTATTATAAGGATGAACAACGCCCAAGGACTCTTATATGGGACCAACATTCCTCCATCCAGGAGCTGTTGTATTTCCTCATTGATAGTTTCCTTGCTGGCCTTCAATTGTCAAATGGGGCAGAGCCAAATTGGTTTGTTGTCACAAGTGTCAATATGATGGGTGACGTCTGCTGCACAGCCCAGGTCAAAGTCATCTTCAGAAAAGATGCACCTGTACTTCTCAAACAGGGCACTTGTTTTTCCTGTTGCTCTTGACTTAAGGAGGACAGGTCAGCCAGCGGGGCAGTCACGTAGGCACTGGCTTTGACTTGATCAGGTAACCACATTTCTGATAGATCCCCAATACATTTGAAGCCGGCTAATTCTTCAATTGGCAGAAGGTGCACAAATCCTACTATCTGATGCTTCTTCACGTAGATATCATGATCCTGTAGATTGGCAAGTAGAATGTGTACTTCTCCATGCCCTGGTATAATTATATCAGGTGCTATGCAGGGTTTGAACCTTGATCTTCCCCAAGGCTGATGTATTTCACCATATAAGCCTTTGGAAATTCCAGGATCAGTCCTGTTGGCACAACATGCTGTGTGCCAGACTTGAGGGTGAAGGTTACCAGAGAGCAAAGTGTAATACCTTTGTGCTCTTTTATCTGGGTTGGCAATTTCTTGCTTTTTTGCCCCTTCTTCTCATATAGAACTGCCACAATCCTGTTCTTATATGCCAAATTGTCAGGATCACTCCTGACATAAGCTCTGGATAAGGATCAAAGCAAAAAAATAAGCACAGTCTAGTGCAAAAGGGGAAGAATCGCAAAATGCCTGATTGAGATGTCATTGCTTCATTAAGCATGATGTCATGGTTGCATAGATGACATAATTCATGCAATCATATCTCAGCTCTTAATCAACAGATGCCAATGCCCAAACCCGCATTCAAGAGCTCTCAACAGCGCTTACAATTTATATTAATGAATTAAGCCAGGTCAAAAAGGTCAATCGAGAGCTAAATTGAGCAAAAGCGATCCCCCCTGCATGAACTCCTGTTGCATGGAATGATGACATTCATGCAAGTGTATCTCAGTGAATACAAAATCAAAATGAATGATCAACCACTTGTTTTGAAGCTCTTTGTATTTTGAGCATCATTTAATAATAAATTAGTACCCATTAAGAGACCACCTTGCGCGTAAAACCAATCAGAACGCAAAACCTTGAGAAGAACCAATCAGATAAGTCCCAGAATTAGGGGATAAAAATAGAAGCAGGCCATGCAGTCCTTGAACAATTCAGGAACAAAATCCAAACCCTGGCCATCAATCCTGGAACCAACCAATGGGGATCCGGGGCCCAGACCACATGGCTTGTTCCAGACTCTTACCAAACCTTACTACCCAGTCTAAAATTAGACCTTGAGGAAGACTTATGCCCATTTCCCCTCATGATAGTAAGCCATTGGCTACAACCAAGAATTGAAAATCCAGACCCAGATAGTAGAAGAACAAAGGTTTGACAATATTCCAAATGCCATATTTCAATCTTCATCACCCAGCCTTTTGAGATTCTCCATTCCCTGCTTGCACTCCCACTTGCAAAACTTTGCACAGTGGGGGATACTATAAATAAATACCCTATGAATATCTGATAGCTAAGCTATCATTCAAGTTCAACCCAATCTCTTTCTATCTATATTTCTCTTTAATTATAGAAAGTAAGTTCTGCTGAGTCTTTACAGCTGGGCTTTACACAAATTAATTGTCAGTTTCTCTTTGATGCTGGTGGCGTCTTTGGTGTAATAAAGAGGGATGGTCTGCTTCAATATGGTGAAGGTGTTGTTCTCCATATCAATCTTCACACCATATTTCCGCATAAAGGCAGTGCCAATCAAAACATTGTAGTTTTGACTGGGCAAGACAACAGCGGGAGAGGAAACAGTTATGGATCCAAATTGCATTGGAATCACACTATATGCTCCTTCAGAAGTTGTTGTATGTAATCCAGCAGTGCCATAGACTCTATTGTGTGCAATATCAGGAGCCAGTCCTAGTTTTTGGACCAGGCTTGTGAAAATTATATTGATTGGCTCTCTGCTGGTGATTATTGCTCTTACTTTCACCTTATTAACAGAAATGTTGGCATAGGTACACTTGGAGTAAGTTTCAGACTGTAGGTTTAATAAGTGAATTCTGAGGGGGGCCGGAGTGTCAAAGTACTGCTTAAGACTTTGCCCAATTTCAGGGAAGTTGTTCTTGATGGTTTTGAGAGGCATTGCCAATTGAACGCACTTAAGGTTAGGAACGTCGCTGGAGACATTAGGGCTATTGTTCAAGCAAGTTTCTTGCACTTGCGTGGCATAGGGTTTGAAAACTACCTCTACTGCGTTGGCAGTAGTCTTCTGGGGTCTAACTCTTCCACAGGCAGGTATGGCGTACAGGTTGTTGGCTACTAATTGTTGGAAAGGGTCTTCCTCAAAATCTTGGCTAAGGGCAAAGTATCCAGGCAATTCTTCTGTCTGGGCGGCATTCTTGGCAGGGTCCTTGGCAGGCTCAGCAGGTTCCTTGACATTCTGGGTGGTCTTGGTGGCAATTTTTGAAGGTTCCTCTGGTTTATCATGGTTGGGTTCTTTTGGAATGATTGAGGGAATGGCGGGTGCAGTATATTCCATTACTGGCCCACCTTTGCTTTTCCCTGATTTTTATCCTCAGTTTCTACTACAACATTGACGCCAGAAGGTTTGCCTTTTGACCAACATTGACTTTCCCAGTGCCCCTTTTTGTTGCACTTTTTGCAGGTGAGGTTGGAGTTATAAGGTTTCACCTCTCCAGTGTTTTTTGTAGTAGCATTCTTCTCCCCTTCAGGCGGCTTGGCAGATCTGTTGCGGTCCCAATTTCTTCCACAATTCTAAGACCCATTGCAACTGGCCATTCCTTTGTTGGGGGCGTCAAATTGGGCCCCAAGCTGACCCAGATAACTGGTAATCTTCTGGGTGTTATGGGCCTGGTCAAGTACTGGGAACATCACATTGGAGAGCTCTCTGTAAGGCTTAAGAGCT
This sequence comes from Entomophthora muscae, assembly GCA_014839935.2. NCBI lineage: Eukaryota > Fungi > Entomophthoromycota > Entomophthoromycetes > Entomophthorales > Entomophthoraceae > Entomophthora > Entomophthora muscae. Next base: position 239,101 of record QTSX02000012.1, on the reverse strand, counting down.
CTGCTCATTGTGATACAACAGTCCAAATCAGTGAGTACTCCTGCCCCCAAGAGTACCTATGCTTCATGATAGAAGCAGTCAGCAAAATCTTGTACACTTTCATATTTCTTGAAAGCAATATTGCTGAATTTGGCCTTCCTTGCTTGCAGCTTAGTTTCACTCCCAAACTCTTTGATCACTGCAATCTTTGCATCCTCATAAGACCATTCTTCTGTTGGGAGGCAAGGCATGATCACATCTACACTGGCAGGGTCCTAAGCGTTGATTAGGGCTGTGGCCTTCATGTGATCTGAAGCCCCACACATTGACATCTTGAAGAGGAAAATAAAGGTTTTGATATTATCCTTACAGTCAAAGGTTGGCAAGTTCAACGGCTTGAACTTGTGGTTGGGGATGGTTAAATCTTCATGTGATTCCACTACTGTGACGGAAATCACTGGATAGTATGAAGCTGTTTCTAAGTGATGGGGAATTACCACCCAAATCCACATAGAATTAATGATTAACCACCAACACGGCTTCAGATATTTTTTTGTGAAATTTCCAATTGTAACTCCAGGATTAAGTAGAACAATTAGTCCTAACCAAAGTAGTCCAAGATAAATGACCTGTGAAAGCATCAATGCATCTTCAGCGTGAAATTCTGGGCATTGGGAAGTAACAAATTTTCAGTTTCAAGAATGGGGGGAGGAGCTGCAAAATTGGCTGGCATGAAATTGACATTGGAAGGCACTAACAACAAAGTTCCAGCTGCAGGGGCCCATCTTCCAGAAATGATTTGGTTCAGAATCAGATTGTACGGAATATACCGCAACAACCCAATCACAGGATGCATTTTTTTAAAATCAAAATTAGAACTTGGGATAAATGATTTTTATTGAGTAAATTTAGGAGGACTCAACTCTTAGAGTTGAAACAGGGAAAATTATTCAATATATATCAAAAAAAAGTGACTAAGCAATACCACCTAGATCTTGACCTCCTATTCCTTCCACATTGTTCAGCAAGTATCTGGTCCAGGTTGCAAAGAACCCTTGAATGACCAGTTTCTGATAACCCTGCCAATTAACAAGCTCATATTGGGTGACCCTCAAATTACGTCAATTTATCAATGTCAGTTTGAAAGGGGGAGCTGGTTTCAGCTGGCAGACTGGAGCAACTGTGACCCATTTTTGATCAACTGTTTGGTTTAAATCCATTAACTTGGTTAATTTCAATACAGGTTTCCTGGCTTTCCAAGCCTTCTTACTTGGACAGACAATACCTGGCATTATGGAACCTACTGTGACATTACCCTCTGCTTTAGCCCTGGGCACAATACCACCATCTGGGAGATGGGATAAGGAGAAATTCTTATAGGGAGGTGGTAGTTTCATTGCAGCTAAGGTAAGTTCAGGGTGACCAATAGCAGTGGGATTACGCTTGTAGAACTCATGGATCAGATCTGAGGAATTTGAACAATTGTAGTGGGGAACCCAGGAGTTTTCAGAATCAGGATAACCCTCTCAAGACACCAAATATTCCAAACAGCGGCAATTCTTGCAGGAAGCCAGAATACAATTTAACTCATACTCAGGTTCTCCTTCCACAAGAATGAGTTGGGAAGAGGGAGTATCTGTTCCTTTGAAGAGAGTAAGAAGACATTCATGGAAGGTGTGAAAAATCTCAAAAGCACAAGGTAAATCTAGCTGATAGGCAGAGGGACCAATCTGATGTTCTACCTTGAAGGGACCAACTTGCTTGGGACCTAAATTGCAACAGGGAACCTTAAGTTTCATATTGCAAGCATCAACCATGACTAGATCACCTGGCCTTTAAGTTGGACCCTCCTGGCACTTACAATCTGTGTATTCCTTGTAAGTTGTCACAGCGGCAGCAAGAGTAAATTGGAGCTCCTAATGGACCTGTTTCAATGCAGCGGCTTGATCAGTTGCAGCTTCCACGTTGCTAACTAAACAAGGACCCATGTTGGAAGAAGGATTGTAACCCACATTGGCGTAAAATGGCAATACTTGAGTTGACGTGTGTGGAGCGTTATTATATGTGAACTCTGCCATGGGTAGATTATCACACCAGTCATCTTGTTGCGCATTAGTGTAGCAACGTAGGTAGACCTCCAAACTTTGGTTTACCCTCTCTGTTTGTCCGTCAGATTGGGGGTGGAAAGCAGTAGAGCGGCACAATTTGATACCAAGGATTCCAGTAAAAGCTTCCCAGAACTGAGCAATAAATTGAGGCCCGCGGTCACTTACAATCTCCATTGGGATGCCATGTAGGGAGAAGATTCTGTTCACAAATAACCTAGCGGTTTCCACCAAAGTAATTGTGGTTGAGAAAGGTACAAAGTGTGCCATCTTTGTGAAACAATCAACCACCACCATGATTGTGTTAAACCCATTAGAATTGGGAAGCTCACTGATGAAATCCACCAACACAGACGTCCAGGGTCCCGCAGCAGGCTGTAGTGGAACCAGTAAACCAGTAGTCCTATTCCAACTGGCCTTGGATCAAACAAAAACCAGGCAATCTCAAACAAAAGCTGCTACCTGCACTGTCAATCCTTTCCAGGAAAACTGGAGGCGGATTAGTTCCACTGTTTTGTTTTTCCCTGGATGACCAGCCATTGAACAGATATGATTAGCCTCCATGATTTCATCCTTAATAGTGCTCTCAGGAACCCATAAGCAACCTTGATGATATAGGAATGGACCAATCTTATGATAACCCTGAGGCTGACCCACTGGGTTTGCACATGCTAGCTCTAATAGCCTATCATAGCCTTTGGACAAAGATTGCAGAAACTTAACCTTGGAATACAAGTCCAGGTCTGCGCCCTCAGCTAAGGACATGATAGCCAACGTAGCCAGTGGAGGTAATACAAAAGGCATCACTGCCTTTTCTGGAATCATAGTATGAGTTTTAAACTCAACATTCATACTAGCATCTGGGAGATGGGAAGGATTCCTGCTTAGTGCATTGTCCAAGTGATTGTCCAATCCCCTAATAAACTTGTAGCAGAACTTGTATCTTGTCAGGTCACCATGCCATCTGGATTTACAACCCAACAAAACCTAGGTTGTTGATAATATAGAAGAGCTTTGTGGTCATTTCTTACTACAAATGGATGACGTGCCAACATGAGATGGTGATGCCAATGCTTTAACAATTTCACAACAGCCAACAATTCCTTGTTGTAAATCATGTAGTTGTGTTCTCAAGCCTCCATATTCCAGAGAAATACCCTACAGGTCTCTCAATCCTGTCACTAGCTATCTGCAACAGCACACCAGCCACAGCTTATTTAGATGCATTGGTGGAAACCACAAAAGGAAGCTCAGGATTCACATGTCTTAACACTGGGGAGGACAACAAAAGAGCCTTGACTGCTGAGAAGGCACTTGCGCACTCAGGCGTCCAGACCAAAGTTGTCTTTCCACTAGCCAAATATAAAGGGGCAGCCACCTCAGACAAGCAGGGAGAAAATTTCTTCAAGAATGTACATGTACCCAAGAAACTACAAAGTTGGGATACTGTCACTGTCGTAGCATACTCTCAAACTGCAGCTTCCTTGTCAGGGACAATAGTGTGGCCATCTTCAAAGATAATATTACCCAGAAAGATAACCTTATGTTTAAAGAATTCACACTTACTCCTTTTGATGATCAAGTTTTCTTGGAGAATGTGCTCTACAACTGCTAACAAGTGGGCCTTATGGGAATCCTCATCCAGAGAAAACACCAAGATATCATCCCTATACACAATGGCACAAACACCTAGGAGATCCCCCAGGACTGAATCAATTAACCGCTGAAAGCAAGCTGGAGCATTCTTCAATCCAAAAGGCATTACGCGGAACTGGAAGATACCCTTCTTAGTTCTGAATGTGGTTAACCATTCCATTCCTTCTGCAATCCTGATTCAATTGAAAGTATTCAACAGATCCAGTTTTGAGAATACCTTGGCCTTCTCAACACACCTAGAGATCTGTGCTTCAAGGAGTAAAGGGTAAGGATCCAGAATTGTAATGTTATTCAAATTCCTGTAGTCAAAACAAGGACAAAGTGTCCCATCAGACTTCTGAACAAAAAATAACAGGGAACAGATTGACAAAGCCTTCTTAAAAATGTAGCCTTTTGCCAACATGTCACGAGTCCACTCTTACAAACATGTGTCTTCCTTCAAGGTTAAAGGGTAAATAGGAGACGCAATTCTGATCAGATCAACAGTAACCTTAAAGTCAAAGTCAAACTGAGTGTGCTTGGGAAGGACCTTGCCTCTGGTGGCGTCAAATGCCGCGGACCAGGGTTGCAAGCATGCCAGTAAATCCAAACTTACAGAGACAGGGACAGGAAACAATTGTATGGTCTGTGATGATTGCTCCAATTCAGACATATCCAACAGCAGAATACAAATAGTTATACCCAAAGAGTGTTCCACCTGCAGCTCATTTTGCTCCAGTAAGATTGATACATTATGATCTCTCCACCAACTCACTCCCAAAATTATAGGATACATCAGGGTAGAGCAAACAGAAAAACTTGTTGTAAAAGACTGACCTGCAACTACAAAAGTAACTGGCTTCTTCAGCTGGAAAGAGGGAAATGTCTGACAGTTCCCACCCCTAACAAGCAATCCTGGGTGGTACTTGAGTTGTAGAAAATTGGCAGTCTCCACACTCATGAAATTTTTGGAAGCACCTGTATCCAACAAAATAGCTGGCTGATAGATAGTCTGACCATTATCAATGCTACCATAGAACAAGAAGTAACCAGAAGTAGATTTATTTTCAGCAAAGGTAGCAATCTTGGCAGGGTCTTGTTTTTTGTTGGCAGTACAGACAGCAGCTAATGAGGCAGGATGCTCCTGGAAGTAACTCTTGATTATCTCTTGGACAGCAGCTGGAAGAACGGGGTTATCACAATCAATGGGAACAAGGGGCAACTCTTTGGACGTAATCACGGAAGATTTTGCAGGTACAATGTGCAGAAGCATTGCCAAGGAACTATCAGGACTGGACACTACAGGGGCCTCCTTTACAACACCGGGTTTTTTCACCACCGCCAATTGTAGCTGAGACAAGCTAGGGAGAGAACAATCTTGGCTTTGGTTGGAAGGAACTACTGCGGAGCAAGGACCAGAAAACCAGGAGCGCGCAGCGGGTTTATTCTCAATTACTAATGTACCTTGTTTAGAAGTAGACAGATTTGAGACCAGAGAAAGAATTTGGCTTACCAGGGCCTCAGTTGTGGTTAACGGGTAATCCCAAACTGCCAAATCCTGGGCAGTATGGTCAATTGCTAATCACAATGCTGAGAGTTTATTCACCTCAGGAACATTAATTGTACGGCAGTAGGCAAGAAACTGAGGAAGGAATACCAAAAGCGGAGTTGTACCCTGATGGAAGGTGTACAGCTTATGATATACTTTGAGCTCCTCAATAGATACACACAAATTTTTTAACAAAGGGTATATAGATTCACTCTCAGTTAAAACACGTGAATTGCGCTCCACCGCAGACAACAACCATTCACAAGCATCTTCAGAAACCTTTGTCATCACATGGTAAACTTGGAATTTGTGACTAAGGCTCAAGTCAGAATAGAATGATAATGCTGACAAAACTTCACGCAAAATTTCATCAGTGGGTAGAGCAGGAAAATAATCTGGACGCCAAAATGACATGACACAACAGAAATAGAAAACAGAGGATCCAGTCTCAACAACTGCAACCGGAGATGGAAACCAAAAATTAAAGAAAAGCCCAAACTGAAAAATCAGAAATAAACTGATGCAAGTAAACATGGTAAATGCAGATATCTTGACAGAGCAGGAGAAAAGAAACACAAATTCATGACAAACTGCTTCCAAAAACTCAGAAGTAGAAGAGTTGAGTAATGTGACAGAAATCACTGGATAGTATAAGGCCGTTTCTAAGTGATAGGGAATTACCACCCAAATCCACATAGAATTGATAATTAACCACCAACGCGGCTTCAGATATTTTTTTGTGAAATTTCCAATTGTAACTCCAGGATTAAGTAGAACAATTAGTCCTAACCAAAGTAGTCAAAGATAAATGACCTGGGAAAGCATCAATGCATCTTCAGCGTGAAATTCTGGGCATTGGGAAGTAACAAAATTTTCAGTTTCAAGAATGGGGGGAGGAGCTGCAAAATTGGCTGGCATGAAATTGACATTGGGAGGCACCAACAACAAAGTTCCAGCTGCAGGGCCCTATCTTCCAGAAATGATTTGATTCAGAATCAGATTGTACAGAATATACCGCAACAACCCAATCACAGGATGCATTTTTTTAAAATCAAAATTAGAACTTGGGATAAATGATTTTTATTGAGTAAATTTAGGAGGACTCAACTCTTAGAGTTGAAACAGGGAAAATTATTCAATATATATCAAAAAAAAGCAACTAAGCAATACCACCTAGATCTTGACCTCCTATTCCTTCCACATTGTTCAGCAAGTATCTGGTCCAGGTTGCAAAGAACCCTTGAATGACTAGTTTCTGATAACCCTGCCAATTAACAAGCTCATATCAGGTGACCCTCAAATTACGTCAATTTATCAACGTCAGTTTGAAAGGGGGAGCTGGTTTCAGCTGGCAGACTGGAGCAGCTGTGACCCATTTTTGATTGACTGTTTGGTTTAAATCCGTTAACTTGGTCAATTTTGATACAGGTTTCCTGGCTTTCCAAGCCTTCTTACTTGGACGGACAATACCCAGCATTATGGAGCCTACTGTGATAACACTGGCTTGACGGGGCGGAGACCAGTAAGTGGAGTAAGTGGCGGTAAGGCGGTGGCTTCTATGGGGATGCAGCAGGTCCCTCAGCTATCATTGGTACCATGGTTGGAGGTAAAATCAAAGAATTCAGGGGATGACGCCTTTTGTTGTTCAGGGGAAGAGTTTGGTACAAGACTCCGCAGATCCTCTACAGACAAGCTGTTATTGGATAACATTGCCTGTTTCAATCTACTCAGCCTGGACAATACATTAGCCTCAAAGTCCTTTCTGGTGGCATCATTGGATTGCACCTGCTCCAAGAGACTGCTATTATTTCCTTCCATAAGCAGAGTAGTTGAAGCCAGTAGATCTAGAAGTTTGCTGTAGGCATCCAGCTTGTGCTTGAGGGCAGCAACCTGGGCGTGGCTATCTTCCAAATCCTGGTATAGCTGATTTGTCAGGGCGCAGAGGTCTCTATTGCTTCCCATAAGTTGTGCTTGTTGTCAATATAAGCTTTGTGTGTCACGGTAGGTTCCATCATGCTGGTTATTATCCACCCAAGCAAGAAGGCTCAAAAAGCCAGAAAACCTGTATCAAAATTGACCAAGTTAACAGATTTAAATCAAACAGCCAATCAAAAATGGGTTATGGCTGCTCCAGTCTGTCAGCTGAAACTGGTTCCCCTTTTCAAATTGACATTGATAAATTGGCGTAATTTGAGGGTCACCTGATATGAGCTTGTTAATCAGCATGGTTGTCAGAAATTGGTCACACAAGGGTTCTTTGAAACCTGGACCAGATACTTACTTGACAATGTGGAAGGAATAGGAGGTCAAGACTCAGGTGGTATTGCTTAGTCAATTTTTCTGATATATATTGAATAATTTTCACTGTTTCAACTCTAAGAGTTGAGTCCTCCAAAAATTTTACACAATAAAAATCATTTATCCCAAGTTCTAATTTACTTTTTAAAAAAATGCATCCTGTGATTGGGTTGTTGCGGTATATTCCGTACAATATAATTCTCAACAGAATCATTTCTGGAAGATGGGGTCCTGCAGTTAGAACTTTGTTGTTGGTGCCACCCAATGTTAATTTTGCGCCAACCAATTTTGCAGCTCCTTCCCCCATTCTTGAAACTGAAAATTGTGGTGCCTCCCAATGTCCAGAATTTTATTCTGAAGATTTGTTGATGTTGTCTCAGGCCATTTGTCTTGGGCTACTTTGTTTAGGATTAATTGTTCTGCTTAATCCTGGTATTACAATTGTAAATTTTACAAAAAGATATTTGAAGCCACATTGGTGGTTAATCATTAATTCTATGTGGATTTGGGTGGTAATTCCCCATCACTTAGAAACGCTTCATACTATCCTGCAATTTCCATCACATTGTGTTTGAGGCAGCAGGTGTGCTGCTCCTGGGATCAATCCAAGACAGGAGAAGCTGACTTCCCCTTTATTAGGCTCACTTTCTTGACCAGTTTGTTCACCCAGGAGATGATCTTGTTCTGGCGCTTCTTTTGACAGGTGCTGTTTTCTGAGACCATGCTGTGTGGCTTATCTTGTTGGTCTTCTATCTTGTTCACACTAGACTAGTGGGCCAGGAAGTGTACCTTCTTGGCCAGGTTAACGCTGTGACGGGTTACGTCTGAAGCCCATTGAGGGGTCAGACCGCAGGAATTGAGGATTCCAGCCACCACTTGCACTACCTGGTTATTGAACTGTGAAACTATCTCATCCATACAATAATGGGCAGAAGAAGCAGCTTCATTGATGCTACCCACAGCCTGTTGCACAGTGTGGAGGCTGGAGTTCAGCTGGTGAACCAGGGCAGCATGAGCGTGCTGAATTTTGACCCTGAAACAACCCATCTCTTCAAGGTAAAGATTTTGGCGGGCCACCAAGCGCTGGACATGCTTAATGGTGGGGTGCACAAAGTACAAAAAAACATTGATTATTCTGTCAACTCCTTCTCTTTTCAGAAGTAGGCCTAGCTGCATGCTACTGGCCTCTTGATAGCTTCTGAAGGTCAACCATAAATGCTCGGAGGATCTTGCGGGGTGAACAGGGTATAGTTGTTATCCTGTTGTTTGTCACCCATGGATTTATAGCCTTGCATCAAGGCGTCCATAAGTGACTGCACATCCTCAATAGTGTAGTTCCTTGGTTTTTGTTGTACCATTGTACCAGTGACATCAAGATTGATTTTGTCTACTGGCACTTCTGGTACCTGATAGGGGGTGATCTTCAAGCGGAGGGATGTGTCCCGTTCCGCATTGCTGGTTTCCATGTAGCCCCCCCCCCATACTTATCAACAAAGCTGGGGTGGTGGGGCAAAGTCTTGCCAACAACAGACAGTGCAGGTAACTCATTTTGGTAGTGAGCACCACTGTCAGAACTTTTGGTTCTGCTCTCAGACCTGGTGGTCTGATTTTTGTTTGCTTTATTGAGTAATAGGTATTTATTTGTCATTATGTTGATATTAGCTTGCATTGAGACAAGTGTTACTTGCAACGTCTGGGTTTTCCTTGGCACTGCAACAGCAAGCAATGGCAAGGGAGGCAACTTCCAAGCGGCTTACTATACGGGCAGCTTGCTTAGTTCTTCAAGTACTGACAACAGTCTTTGAGCTTGGATATCTTCTTCTACTGTGAAAAGGTTCTACAGTAGGAAATGGGTATTATTGTCTGCCTTCCATTAGTCCAATGGAAGGGCTTTTATAGAGCTTGCGCTCTCTTGCCAGGATAAGATCATCTGACGCTTCTGACTCTTGCTTGGTCAGTCTTTTTGTCCCCAGACCGCCAGCATCAACCCCCAAAGTCAGGCATCCATGCAATGACATGGGATCCCATATCATAGTACCCTGTGCTGGGTACTTGTTGTCATAGAATAGAGCATAATCTATAAGTGTGCTGGCAGTGGCGGCGCTAATTTATCACTCTATTTTTAGTGCATATTATTTTGTTCTTGAGCGACCTTTCCTGCATTGATTTGCAATAGCACTGGCGGTTTGCTAAGCAAATTGATCACATCCTTTCAATACTCAGAGAAACCCATAGTAACTAACCCAGCAGTTTGCTAGAGTATTCCAGAATAACTCTAGCCAATTGGGAACCAGTCATAATTGAAGATTTATTGTATTTCTGGTTGTTCTTTCAGGAGTGATCCAAATCTACTCTACAAAGGCTTCTTAGATCAATCAAGCCTAATAGCAATATATTAGAAGCTTCTACAATTAATGTCTTGGCAGGTTGCCAAGATTAACAAGGTAGAACAAAGTCAGTATAAATTCCTGACAAAGACCTTGCTTCATCATTCTCTACTCTAATAAAGTTTGAAATTTGTTAGTCTGTTCTGGCCATTTGGTTTTTTTCTGTTGCTCTTGGTATTCAGTTGATTCCTTCCCCCTTTGGCCTTCCAGGAATTGTTGACAACAACCTTTTGGTTGTTGCTGAAACTGCAATTTTTATTGTGGTTGAGAGCTTGGTTTTATTTCATCTTAACCTGCTCCCCAGTTCTTACATAATGATAAAGCCAAATTTTAGGCAGTTGAGCCTTTTGCCACTGGTTGATTTGGTTGTTTGCTGCTTTGGCGTCATTTTAAATGTTTCATAGACTCTCAGCATTACAGTTACACTCAATTACAGCTCATCTGTACCCCCATTGTAGGCTTTCCCCCCAGCTTCTTCCCTCCAGCCTGCCTGCCTGTCACCCAGTCAGTTGTTTCCCTTCCTTCCTAGTATCACACTACAGACTGCTCCTTCATTTCCCTTGGATGTTTCCTTGTTTTGTTGTCCTTTGGTCTTTTCTGGCCTGGTTGTTTTACTTCCCGCGCTCCAGATATTTTCCACTATTGAATTTTGCTTTTGCTCAATAATCTTGTTTTAGTCTGTAGGATGGCTCCCCTTTCTTCACCCTTTCTTGAAAATCCCCAATCAAAACTTGCCGCGCCCTTCCCTTACCCCATTTATTCCACTTGGTTAAATTGTGATTGGCTCCCCCATATTGAAGTCAATTAATCTGGGTTGTGTTAGTCCTGGGTATCAACAAAACTTTAAAATGTTTTAGTTCATTGAAAGTTGGCTATTTTCAGCACTTGTTAGCAGCTTCATTGGCTGTCTAGCTCACAGGCGTTTCTGTAAAGCTCCGGTTGTGCCATCTCTCTAGATCACACCCTCTAATCAGGATTTGCCACACACCTCGCCTGTTGCTGCTTGTCTCACATGTTATTTGATTGGCTCTTCTCCTCCAAGCGTTCAAAGTCTTGAGCTTCCGCTCCTATAGGAGCAACCTAAATTTTAAAGGTTACTTTAAAAACTTTATTGATTGATTGGTTCAACCTGACGCTCTTCCTGAGTTGCAATTTTTAAGCAAGTCCCTGGTGTCTAGGGATATTTTTTCTTTCAAAAATACCTCTTAGGTACTTGTATTAAGTTTTCAATATGCAGTCTGTTCCCAGGCGTCATCACATTCACTCTCAAGTTGTTCTTTTCCTGTGGAAGTTTGAACACAACGAGTATATCCCCTGTATCATCTAATTAATTTTGGTTGTTTTGGTTGATCCAGGTATTATATGATTTTGCTCCTGTTGTATTATGTCAACTTCACTCATCACTTGTTTTGGATGATCATGATATTTGCTGGCCAGCATTTTGGTTTGTTGAATTTTTGTTCAACTTTATGCCACTTTCTTGCTGTTTAACTAGATTGATCCCTCATGGCTTGCCAACCAATTTTGAATTCTTTGAACATCTTTTATGTTGTTTGTTTGAAATCCAGGTTCTCCTCAGCAAGACGTTTAAATTGATACCATCTGGGAAACTGGTCTCAAGTTGTTCTTGTCATTATTTCCCTTTCCTACCCTTCTTAAAGCACTCTGATTCTCCCACCCCAGTTGTGCTTTTCATCCTTTTGGCCACCATCTTTTAATAATAGATTATATGAGTTTGACCTAATTTTGGCCTTTGGTTAGTAAAGCACTACACCCTGATTTTAGGATGCTTTCTTTTGCCTTTGTACCCTTCTTTCCCTGTCCCACTTTTCTCCAGTCTTGGGGCATTATTATCCTTATTTGGCTGTCATCTTGAAATAGTAGATTGTATGAGATTTAGTCTCATGTTGGCCATCAGTTTGGTTAGCTTGCCTCTTGGCTTGGGTTGTTCCCCCTGTCCCTGCCTTCCCTTCTCCAGTCCTGCAGTGTTCTTATCTTTATTTGACAGTCATCTTGAAATAATAGATTGTATGAGATTTGGTCTCATGTCAGCCATCAGTTTGGATAGTTCATCCTGGTTCTGGTATTGGGCTTCCCCCTGTCCTGTCTCTGTCCCTGCCTTTTCCTCCTCTGGTCCTGCACTGTTCTTCTCCTTATTTGGAAGTCATCTTGAAACAATAGATTGTATGAGATTTAGTCTCATGTCGGCCATTAGTTTGGATAGCTTACTTCTTGTCTTTGGTGTGTTTCTCCTTCATGTCTCTGCCCCTACACCCCAGTACCTTTCCTTCTGTCCTAGTAGTGGCAAACTTAAATTTTCTCTGTTCTCCTTGCTCCTATCATTATCCTGAATGCAATCAATTGCTAGGTTTGTTCACAATTCAGTGTGAACGCTGCCAGCAACTCCTGATTGTTGCTCAGGAAGGATGTCCAATCTGGTCCCTCCAAAAATATGTGCCTCATGTATGCCTTCCTTATAACTAGCTTCCAAATTGGCCTTTTGAAGGTCTCCTAAATTGTCTGGCAACTCTTTCATTCTCTAGTCCCTGGCTGGTCCCCTACTCCTTTAATAGGAAAAGATAATGTAAAGTTACGCCTCCCCCTTAGGCCTCCACTTCAATTCCTGCCAAATGCTTGGGAATTTCTACCAAATTATGTTTGAATATTTATCTAAAAGATTACTGAAAAAGCTCAAGAAAGGCCATCAATTTAATATTTTGGAATTATTCAGAAGATACCCCCACCTAGCCCACCCAAGAGACATCTCTGGTTAAATATCATGTGCAAGAGCGGCTGGGAGCAGTGGTAATTGCATCCAAAGCATATTCCTGATTTTAGTTGGTTCAGTTTTCCTTTTGACTATGTCCATTCAAAAATTTTCAAGATCTTCCTGCTCCAAGAATTGCATTTTTATCCGCTCATATCATTAGTCAATTGGTTTGTGACATTCAATCTACCACCCCAATCCTATCAATTCCCTTAAATGAATGCAAGAGTTGTAAAAGATCTTGCTTCATCATTTTCTACTCTAATAAAGTTCAAAAATTTTTATTCTGATCCAGCCATTTGGTTTTTTTCTGTTGCTCTTGGTGTTCAGTTGATTCCTTCCCCCTTTGGCCTTCCAGAAATTGTTGACAACAACCTTTTGGTTGTTGCTGAAACCGCAATTTTTATTGTGGTTGAGAGCTTAGTTTTATTTCCTCTTAATCTGCTCCCCAATTCTCACAATACCACACATGGTACTCCTCATTGGCCATTGCCGTGGTTGGCTGATAGATGGCAGTGGCACAAGGTGGGATGTGCTTATCCTTACATGATTGGTTGTCCATGTTCATGTGAAAAACCATCTGCACAAACAAGTCAGTCACCATTTGGCAACCAAAGAGAGACTCATGGTCAAAGACACCAATATAAAGATCATTGAACGCCTGGAGGCAGCGCTGCTGGACTGTGTCTCCAATATTGAAAAACACTACATCAGCCAGATGGATATCTGCATGACTAGTGGGGTAGACTGAGGCCTGATTCCTGCGTCCCTGGATTACCTCAAGGGCAGTGGAGCTAACCTCCATCTGGTGGCTCAAGAAAACCTGGTGGGTGGAATTTGAGCTATTCAAGAGTCAAGCAATTCACCGAGGATGTGGCTGTACTCATAGTCATTAGTGAAATCAGGGTTTTTCTAATATTAGACAAACCCTTTTGTTGAAAAAGCCAGAAATGCACCAATAAAAGTCCCTTTTTGACCTTCTTCCTTACTTTTTGGGTGGCAGCTTTTCCTTGCTCGCCAAAATTGTCAAAAGCTATTGATAGCTTGTAGTAGATGAACATGATGCCATCTGTTAGACTGGTCAAGCATCAGACCAGAGTGGATTTGATGGCAGGATTGTATGGGGAATCCTCACTACCATCACACTGTTTGCTGGTGACATTGTCCAGTACCCAAACAGAAACCACCTTTCTGTGCATCCAGAGCTGCACCATGCACCCAGACATCCAAATACCATAGTGTGCAAGTTGCTTCTGGACCTGGGTCAGGGGAAGCTTGGGGTCCCGCAGCAAGAGATCAAGCATGATTGGGTATGCCTTTTTGATCTGGGACTCTGGGGCTTTCTTTGGCTTCTTGGCCGTCCCAATCAGGTTTCCCTTATTCATCAGGTTGTTGAATTCCTGCATGATGGTGGCTTGGGTAAATTGCAATTGGGCGGCAATCTGGTACCAGAACAGACCACACAGATTGAGTGCCACAATTTCCTGAAGAATTTGGGTGGTGATGATTTTGCGCTATGGCCAGGGGAGCTGAAGCCTGATTGGCTGAGAGGGGGTAGGTTGGCTGATGGTGGGAAGTTTCTTCAAATCTGGGTTGTCATTCTGATTGGTGGGTAGGTTGGCAGCTTGTGCAGGGGTGGGTACAGGAGCAGGGGCAGAGCTAGACACTAAGTTACTACTGAACAAGTCAAAGCCATATGGGTTGGGGGTCAGTAACAGGTCAGCTTCCTTGTTACCCGCCTCAAAGGCTTGGGTATAAACAGGTGCCTCCACGTTCTGAGCCTTGCCTCCATTGAAGCTGGCTTGGCTGCCGTTGGCTTGGCTGCTGGTGCCGTCAAAGATATTTTTGTTGAAAACCATTGCAAAAAACCTAGGATAAAATCACTAAAAGTAGAAGTTTAAAATTTTATGATTTATTTTTATTTAATCTCAATTCTATATTTGGAAAGCTCCAAAAACCATTATATACAAATCAGGAGCCATTAAAATGAATGAAATACCTTTTTTCCTAAATTAGATAGTTGTTAATTGGGTGTTAAACTGTTATTTTTCTATTTTAGGCTCCTCATACTACACATCTTGTGTGACTTCATTTTGCTTTGTGTTTATGGAATCTCACTTCTAGATTGCTCAAATATTGTTTCATTTTAGTCCTTCTGTTGATGCCTCATATTAATCCTGATTGGATTATAATATACTCTGGAACAGCATCCATCCATCTCACTTGCTGCATCAGTTCATTTTGTTTGTGGTTTAAACTACGCCACTTGATATTTGCTATAATTTTTATAAAGGGCTAGTGAAATTTTGTTTATTGTTTGACAGTTCAATTATTAACCAGAAATATTTAAGTTATTTGAATCCTGAATCTTGCGCAACTTGGATTCCACTTAAATCTGAAATCATTTTGTCAAAACCGCAGGCTCAACCTGCCAGCAAGGTTCCAACCAAGCGGTTCATGACCCGCAATCCAATTATCTGGTCACTTGAAGCCAGACTAGGAAGTCAACTCAAATTACCAAATCCAACAGCATGAACAGATGATGATCCTTTACGGTGGATACCTCGTTTTGGCGCTTGACTCATTATCAGGATCAAGCCATCCCCTCCTTCCATCCAGCCATATGATCACCAATCATGTTCCTGTTATCCTTGATTCACATGAACTATATAATCATTAACTCACAATAAAGATTATTATCTATCTTCTAAATATTTTTCCCCATGTAACTCTTCTAAAACAGCACAGTTACAACAATTTTGTTTAAATCTGAGGTATTTTTGGTTGTTGCCATAGCTTTTAAAACTACTGTAGCCAAACCTCCTGATCCTTAAGCTCTGTAAAATAACTATTAGCTGTATATATTCTCATTCTCTCCTCAACCTCATTGGGATCTTCATACAGAAGAAATAGGGACTCATCATTAAAAAACTTCACAAGATCATCAATGACAAAATCCTTTTCTGTTTCTGGATTGTTGGATGAGATGGAGTCATCTATTTTTTTGTTATTAATCTGATGAGTTGATGATAGGTATGAACCATGGATTTTTGGGGATCATTCAGATTTTTTAGGGCATATATAACTATATCTGAGGAGGATAGGTTTGATCTCAGTGGTATGTTAGTAATCAGGTGCCATTCCATTAGGCGCTTGAACAGATATTTGAGAGAAGGATGATCATGGTCTTAAGAAGAAGTCTTCATGGATTCAATCCTGTTGGCCATAGCCATTGAAGGGCATTCTTTATGATCACACTTGAGTTGCTTCATGGCACTTGATATGATTATGTTGTTGCTGTAAAAGTAGTGTTTCTCATATGCAACATCTGGCCTCTCCTGGGCAGTTGTCAGGATTATCCTGATATGAATACCTGGCCAAAATAAATTGGGAATTATCCAAGGTCTAGGCCAGGTAGCAGTGGAATTGTGATTTACTCAAAGATGAGGCATTCATGATTTTGCATGAATAGATTAATGCATGAATGTTCCTATTCATGCGTGCGTAACTCATCGAGTACAGAATAAAAATTGATGCTTGAACTTGCATTTGAAAGGTCTTGCTAAGCCTGACAACTTTCCTTAAGCAATGACAACTTGTCAAGAACCCCAATCACAAGCAAAATCAAGATAAAGTAAACTTTCTGCATGAATAACTGGTTGCATGAGAATGATGTCATGTAATGCATGCAACTGTAAGTTGGTGAATGTGAATTGGATCTGCATGTCTAACCCAAATTCGAAAGCCCTTGTTATTTCGAAATCTTTATTATTAAGTAGTGAGTACTTGTTGAGAACCCAGATCGTGAGCAAATTTGAGTAGAGTACCGGACTCTGAAAGTAATAAACGACAACTTCATTTGACATGCATGCAATTCACTCTCTGCACCCACTATTCCTACACAATCTCCCCTCACTACTTTTACCTATAAATAAATGATTTTTGACTAGTTGTTAGCTAAGCCATCATTAAAGATCTGCCCAATCTTGCTATCTATTTCCTCTATCCATTATAGAAAGTAAGTTCTGCTGTGTCTACTACAGCTGGGCTTTACATGTATTGACACAATCCACATTGTCTAATTGGGGGTCCATATTTTAAAGCTACAGTTCAGCTCTACATTTTGAAGGAATTTAGAAAATAAAAAATAAAAATTTAAAATCATTGTTTTAGCTTTACTAAACTTAATTGTAATATACCCATATTTTGATTTATATTATATATTTTTACTTGGATATCCACTTTTACTTAAATAAATATAATTGAAATTGCCTTTTAAGAAAGCATTTTAAATAGAGATTAAATTAAACACATTATGAGCAATCCCAGCCTAAAAATACATTAAACTATATTGAGTTGGTTTATTAAATTTAACTTTGTATCTGTCCTTGGACGGGGAACCACCTAGTTTATATTAATATGATGATTAGTTCGAGATGGACAGAGTGAAGGTAAAAGAGACAGTGGATTTACTTGATCAGTTGTTTCAATTAATTGCAAATAGGTGGTGCATCTTAGCACGATCAATTGTGCTGAGCAATAAATCAAATGTATGTCATTCATCGGAAAATATCCGGAGCCCGCTTGATTTAAGATGATAAAAATAAGTGCATATTTTGAAATGAGGTTTATGTACAATCGCCACCAATTCCTGGATTTCAAGGGTTCGGGTAGCTATCAATTTATTAGATTGCTTTTTAAAATGGGGGCTGCTAAGCGCGCATCCACAATGCAAAACAATCAGATGGGAAATAAACTGAGTTAAGATGGATGATATGACAGTTTACTTCTCGGCCCTAGCCCAGCCAAATGGAAATTCGCATTCACCAATAATGCCGGCTCTGATGCTTTTAGCAATATGACGTCATCAAGCAAGTCCTGCAAATGGTAGTGATTCACTCTATTAGCCTGGTTTTATAAGGCGAAGGTTTAATAAATATGCTGCTGCGTGGCACAAGGCGTGTTTATAGTCACCAATTAGGTCTGGGTTTGTTTCTGGAGGTTGGAATGATTGTTTTGTAAATTCTAGTCCACTAAGTGTAAAACAAGGGTTTGAAACCAGTGGTCGCTAACTGCCGCAAACATAAATTGGGCCGAGTAAACACTTTTTTGAATCACATCAGCTATTTTGCCACCGATATCTGCAGTAGAGGGGGCCCTATTCTAGGCAGGGTAAACCTTTTTAAATTGGATTCTGACACCAAATTTATAGTATACTTGTACATTGTACTTGTACACTATACTTGGGTGTGCTCAAGCTCTGAATCTTACTGCTGTTAAAAAGTCACATGATATCGTGGAAACCTAATCCATCCAGTGAAGCTACAACCAACCCTATTTAGGCAACTGGGCTGCATGTTACGCTAGCAATTTAAGTCAAAGCTCAACTTTAGGATGCTTATAATTGGATTTTCTTTTCCTTTGAAGCAACATTTAGAAAATAGCCTTCCGAGGCTTGGCTAGGACAACGTTGACATTGTCATACTGCACGTCACCATGCCTACTGCAGCCAAGGTCCAATTGACAAATAGGATGTCCCTTATGTCATAGCAAATCAAGCATCCGTGATCAATAAGCATCGAGGTGACAAATGTGTCACATGGGTAGATAAATAAATAAAAGGGTTGTGCCAGGACAAGCAAAGAATTCGGCAACTTTAAGCAACATGCCCTTCATGCCGCGAGATGTTCCAATACTCCACGCTCGTCAGAGTTTGCGATTTCAAGACTACGATTTCAGTGTTGGGCTCCTTGACTATGATGATTGTACTATTGAGAAGTATTCCTTAGTCTGCCATGATGCACCCTGTGAGTCGGGTGCAGTCCTTGAACTCAGCGCGCTAGACATGATCATGCCACGGAATTGGATGCCATTTACTTACGCTTTCCAAAACATCAAAGCCCAGCCTAACTTCATGAGCCCAGAAAAACTCAAGACCTCCCTTTCTAAGGCACTGGCCATTATTCCCGCACTATCTGGGCGCTTAGAATGTGAAGAGGGAGGCTCGACCACTGATTTTCTTAAGCCCAAGTCTCGCACCCGCATTCTACTAAATAATAAAGGCGCTTGGTTCAGTACTGCCAATATGACGACGCCATTCTCTGAAATGCTCAATGAACACTTCTGTACAACTTTGTTGCCGGCACCCTTCATCTTTAAGAGGTTTGTTAGTACAGTAATTGAAAGTAGAAGAGCATCTGTTGACATTCCTCTAATCGCTGTCAAGGCTGTTTATTTTCCTTGCGGCTCTGTTGTCCTGACAGTATATATAAACCATATCGTATGTGACAGCCGTAGTATGTATGAATTTGTGCGGCTATGGGGCAAAATAGCCCAGGGACTCGTTCCAGAACCTCTTGTTGATAGTCGCCATCTGTTGGCCACATTGCACAGACCTAGACCTGAAGACTCAGAGGCAGCTGAAAAGAAGTTCGAAAGTCAAGCTCCATTTCAGCCTTTAACCACTGACATGAGAATGTGCACAGTTAGAGTTCATGAAGAACGGCTCAAGCAGATCACCAAGGAGATAAATTCTAAACTGAACTCTGACTGGGTAACCTGCGAGGAGCTTTTCTTTTGCATTGTATGTCGCATGCTTCTCCGTGCGCGCAAGTGTGACTTGGGACCATACTACATTCGTACTGTCAACATCCGAAAATATCTTGATTTGGACAGCTCGGCTTTTGGTAACTTTACTGGTGTCCCGTTTGAAGATCCAATCAAGATGACCGATCTGTTGACAGTCCCCCTTGAAAAGGCCATCCCATCAATCAAAGGAAGACTCTTGGCATTTGATAAGCGAAATGTTGCCAAAACAGTTCAGGATTACTTATCGGTAAATCCTGCTGCACTTTCTGTAAAGTTAAAAAAGATTGGCCCACGTGCTGTTGACTCGAACAATCTTGCTAACCATGACCCAAGTCAGATTGATTTTGATAATTCGCCCGCTTGCTATTTCTTTAGCTGTCTATACATCAATGGCGCCTTCACTATCAACCCCGTTTATAATGGCTACCACAATAGCTGCATCGGTGTCGATGAGCTTATTATTAACGACCTTAAGAATGATAAAGAGGCCCTAGATCTTGGCTTCACTGTAACCCCTCTGAGAAAGCTTCTTTTGAAATAAATCCATAAAGATATTCTTGTATTGAATATAAGAGTAAGTAGGCTTTAAATATACTTCATTTGTTGATGTTTTTTCCAGTTGGACTAGATAGCAATATTTATGGTCATCTAATGGATGCTGACTTGCTCGTTTTTTGCTTACCCACAAGGATCGATCAGGTAAGTCTGAGAAATCAATTCACTTTTACTGTAACGCACCCTGAAAGGGCCTTATGACCTTTACGGTTACAATATTTTGAAATGAAGAAGAAACCTTCAAGGACGCTTAACTTGAAACTCTAGACACTTTATCAACTAGTTACTGTATATCGGCAAGGTTTTTCTAGTGAGCTATTTAAAACCATTTTGTAATTATTCTAAGAACGAATAGCTGGCGAAATTAGATAAGTCACAGCTATTGGGATACATTTTCATTGTTGTATTCCAGCTTTCTTAGCCTGTAAGTTGTTTAGAGCATTGTAATATACGCTTAAGCCTAAATAAAAGGGAGTCTGTCTACTCAAAATTTCACCTTGCCTCAAATTGAGGCGTAAGAGTGTTTGGGTGAATTGAATTTCCATAATTATTTATATGCTAGTATTTAGATACTAGGTGGGTTTTCTGTCCAAGGACAGATATAAAATTAAATTTAATAAATCATTCAATAATATTTATTAGATTTTTGGCTAGGATTGCTTATCATCTGTCAATTTTATTTTTTTTTAAATATTATTAACTTACGTTAAATTTTACAACAGTTTTCAAAGCTGTGAGGATAAGCAAAATTGGGTCATCTGTAAACAAAATGAACTTAAGCTTAAACAAATTCTGAGTACAATGAAAAATACTCACTCTTTTAACTGGGGTTCGAACGTTAATAGGTGAACTTATTCCGCAAAGCAAAAGACAGCTCAGATGACAAAAGGAAGCAATCAAGATACATTACGAAAAATCCTGAAATCACAAACAATATATTTTGGTTGTCTTTTGGTGTGTCGTAATCTTGGCTATGGTGTGGTAGTTGCTGTATTCACTTAACTCGATTACGACCTATGTTTTACTGAAGACTAAGCTAGAATGATTATCTACTTAGTACATATAATAAATGTATAGTAAATTAATATCAATTCTTTATTTAATAATACAAGGGAAGAGTTATATAGGGGATTTGTGATTAATCTTAAGCCACTGATCCTCTGATCAGACTTCACCTCAGATTATATTGACTCTCAGCCCATCAATCAGTATGACTGTTTGATGGGCTAATTAACCCTCTGAGGTTGTGACCTGTTGGTCAACCAGACTAGTTGTCTATCCAAACTACAGGACAGTTCTATCCTTTGCACTGGAGTCTAATTGATGAGAGATATTGACGTCAGTAATGGCTAGTTTATACTAACCACATTACGGCATGGTGTACATATGTTTACTATACAAATTGGTGACAAAATACACTTAGTCATAGTGAGCCAAAACTCAACCCATAAAGAAGCACAATGGCAACTCAATACACAAACAGAACCTCCAAGTTGTTGGGCAAAATGGGATGTCTGCCAGGATGGTACCCAGCTACCTAAAACAAGACACATAATCAGAAACATAGACCATATAAAAATATTCTGGGTGTCTAAATCTAGCATAAACCCCAATAAGATTAGTTGGAGATTGATTTATTAATTATAAAAGGGGTTGCGTAAAGCCAAGAATAACTAACCAATGTATAGAAACTTAGAAGCAGGCAGTTGGGTGGTGTGCATTCTAATCTAATAACCATATACAGATAAAAACCCCATGATGCTAGATCTGAAGCTTGATTTAGGATTTTATTCTATAGTCAACTGGAAGAAACACAGCAGCAGAGTTGCAATGCAGCTTTTACAAGCCATGACCAGTGTCATGAATTTGCACTCTTCCAGTATTTTGATCATGACTTTGAGGATCTTTGGTTCTTCAAGTTTGAGTCATAAAATCTTTAAGTTTGCTTTCCTTTTTGAGCGCTCTGTGGCATGAGTTTTCAAGACCCTGATTGATCCCCATCTAAATCTGGGTCCTTTTTGTTTCCACTTATCTCTTATCTGTAAGGTCTTGCCCATAATGGCACAAGGTTATAAACTAGAGTGTGCAAGGCATTAGGATTCAAATTTAAAAGATATAAAAACGTAGGAACTGTCTGTAAAATAATCTTACAGAACCCTGCTAAAAACCTATATTGGGTCACAAAAGGAGTAATTGAGTGTAAGAACCCTAAGCAAAGAAGATAAAATAAAGTATTTAATAGTGAACAATTTGTAACTAAGGGAATGTCAATATTAGGATATTCTCCATCAACAAATTGGTACATATAACTATTGAAAGATTCCTTAAGGGAAAATAATGGATACAACAAGCCTAAGGCTTGTTGTTTTACAAGTTCCATTTGTTTTTAAGGAAAGAAAAAGCTAAACTTTAAAACAAAACTAATAAAAATGTATAAATTTCTAGAAATTAAGATCTCAAAGTTAAAATTAGATAAAAAGTGAAGGGAAGAAATCACTTAGAATTTCGGCTTAAAGCCTACTCTTCAAAAGCTCTTTATTTATAGAGGAAAAAGCCTTTTCTGTTGAAGACTGGTAGCCAGGAGAAAGCAGCCAAGAAGAGGAGCAACTGGAGAAGTTGGAGAAACCAAGTACAGAAAAGGGGAAACAAAAGACCAGTTCAAAGTTTGATTAACAAGAATGAAGCTGGGGAAAGCGGCAACGACATAAACAGGAGTTTCAAAAGGTGAGTGAAAAATAAAATTTCTCTAACTTAAAGTAGAGAATATAAAGCTAATTGAATAGCTGAAAAGAAAAAGACAACAACAACAATGTCATTTCAAATGCAAATCAACGTAAAACAAGGTAATTAACTTTAAAATACTTATATTAACTCTCAATTCAAAACTTCAATATTAAAAAAATACTGAATTTTAAATCAATCAAAAATACACAAGCATAATAAATTTAAAGAGCCTGCCCTTTGGGGCAGGGCATGTGTGGGGTTCCTGGTCACCAGTCCCCAAAGTGTGTCCTGGGTCATAGCCAGGGACCGGCTTGGAGGAGTCGTCATTCTCCAACAGTGGTGAATGGTTGGTTAGGAGCTTATACTTGGCCTGCATAAGAGCAAACTCTTCCAGTACTTTCCCAATCACTAGGCAAGTGTCTCCACCATACACTTGTACTTCAGCAGGCGCCAGCCCTTCTGTAGGCCGATACCAATCCTGTAATAGTCTAGCAAACTATCCCCTGATAAACTTCCTTCCTCTATCTGTCATTTCAAGATGCCTAGTCACCTTTTCCCACTTCTCCTGGGAAGACTTACTAGAGGCAAACTTTCTGCACCCTAGGCAATAGGATTCCTTGTCCCCTGGGCTAGGATAGAAAATGTGGGGTGATTGACTCATAGAACTTATATTCTGTTATTGCGGGAAATTTGGGTAGAGGTTGTAATAGGCGTTTTATTCACGGTCAGAAGGAAGATCCCCTTAGAAACCTTATGATATATGGCCTTGGGATAGGGAATAATGTGGGTTTGTGCCAGTACTTGGAGTCTTTTAACAATCTCTTGGACTCCTTGTACTTGGTCTTTGGCTCATGCACCTTGGTCTTGAGCTCCTGTGTTCTGATCTTGGGCTCCTGCGGTCTGTTCCAGCTCTGGCTTCCTGCTCTTAGTCTTTTGCTCTTTCTGGTGCTCTTGTGGCGTTTGTAATTCACTTGATCCAGTCCCTCAAGAGTCTCAGATAGCTCTCCCTTTAATAGCCCCTTGTTTCAGACCAAAAAACTCTCTTAGAACTCTGGTTTTTCAAAGCTTAAACTATCCAGTTTTTCTCCTTATATAATATATTAAACTTTAAAACTTACTTCAGCCAATAAAAGCCCTGAATTTTCTGCTTCTGCTCCTTATTTTTTAGTCTTTAACTCTTAAGTTAAAGCCCTTAAAACACTGATCAAATAGACTTCAGCTTGCAGCCAATCACATACCTCAATTCAACAGTTTTGCCTAAAAGGTTTCCCCAGATGACTCGCTCTTGACCCTGGTTTGAAACCAAGGCTGTCTTGCTCCAGGTAAACAACTGCTCCGCGTTTTGAACGGTTTCACCGTGATTCCTGTCACATTTCCCCGGCAAATCTTGAGCGCTTCCACATATGTTTTACTTAGGCAAATTTTGACTCCTCAATTTCACAACGTTTCTTCATGTTTCTCTGTGTTTCTCTCAACTTTTCGCGACTTCAAACCTGCTTGCTGCTTGTCCTTTCACCTCTCCTAGTTGTTCTTGGCAAAATTTGCTCTTTTGCCCTCATAGTTTCTCTGTTCCATTTCTGGCCTCTTTCTGGCTTCTTTCTGACTCAATTCTTCTTTTTAAATAAATTTATAGTTCTAACAAACTACATATCATTTTTTCTCCTCTTTCTTTTTCATTATATGATATTAAATCCTATTTAATCATAATCAGGCAGTATTTAATTATTATTTAACAGCTTCTTCTTTTTATCTATTTTCCTCTCAAAAGACACTAAAACAGTTCTTCCAGCCTCTGTATCCAGTCTGGCTAGTTCCTTCAGGTTATCTCCTGGTCCTGCACTCACACCCTCTCAGCTCTTCAGTCCTTCAATACAAACTTCTGGTCCTTTGGCCATCCTGCATTATGATCAGCTAGTCCTGCATCATAATTTTCTTGTCCTTCAGCTTATCCTCAACCAGTTCCTCAATCAATCCTCACTAGGAACCTCCTTTGTTCCTTCTACACACTGAACCATATTGGTTCCCACAATTCAATATGAATTAACAGTCTGTCAACTAGCCTTCACTGTGATCAAACAGCCCCTCTTGCTAGTCTTTTCTGTTAATTCCGCAAACAACCTTGGTTTTTTATCTCAGTCCCCATTACCAGAACTTGTAGACCCAGGCATGAGTCTACATTGAACTGGCGTTTGACTGGGCCCTTGCAAGTGGCAATCCACTTAGGCCATTCAACCATAGATCAATGTCTATGTGTTGTCTTTACTCACCCAGGTGATTAAGTCTGGGCTTTAAGTTGCAGAGTAATCATCTCCACTTCCCAGAGGCCTAATCACACCAAGTTCTGCAGCTTGCTTCCCCAAGCAAACCGCCTTGGTGAGATCTCTGAGCAAATCTATGCCCTCCAATGCTCACTTTAGGTTCCCCCAAAGCTTCCATAGGGGCATAAACAAGGACACCCTACTAGTCTGTTAGGTAGGGTGCTTGCCTACAGACCTCCTGTAAGTGTATTAGGGTACGTAGAGCCCTCAAAGCTCTTTCCCTCCCTGGCAGCTCACGTTACCCGCCAGGGGTCCAAAAACTACTCCCCCCAGACAGAAAAAGTTCCCTGCTGGCTATTTTAGTCTTCACCCTTATGCAGCCACAGTTTCCTGCGAGGTGAAGCACTATAGCCCACAGAAGCCAATTTCTTCTGCTGGGTGGAGGCAACATCTGCCTCTGGTAGTCCTATGTTACCTACCAGCCAGGCCTTACTTACCCTAGTAGTCCCATGTTACCTACTAGGCTCACCCTACTTACTCCTAGTAGCCCTATGTTACCTACTAGCTTACAGCGTCACCAGCTAACCACAAATTGTCACTCTTAAGTATATTGTCTTTATTTGAAGCCAAATCAACCATCGCCTGCAAAACAACACACATGTGGATCACCACAGCATGACATTATCAGTGTTCATTATACTGTAAAGCTTTGATACAATTATAACCTTGTGTATGTATGGGTTAAGTTATCACTTCAAGAACTATATAAGTGCTGCTATTTCCCCTAATAAATTCTAGCCCCTTTTATATTATTCTTTTCTCTTTTGGCTTCAGAAAAAGCTTAAGAGCGCCTCCTTTTTTATATTTGAAAAAACATAGATAACTGCCCCTTGTTGCTTTTTTAATCCATCATAACTGCTGCCTATTTGCAACTCCCCATCATGTCTGTCATGAATGATATTTCTGCCAAAATAAGTGGGAAACTCCAACTAGGAGAATCAAACTCAGGACCTGATTCTGAGGATTGTGGGGATCCTGCGGGCCCTTGGGCTGCCTGCCCGTGTTTTTCTTGGCTAGCCAGTGGAAGAGCTGAAACAGGCCTTGGTTCAACCCTGATTAATCAGGGAAATTCGTAGGTCTGCCTTGTTTACAAATTCACAGGAACAAGGTGGATTACTGGGAGCGCTAAACCAATATGGTGTCATTCCTGTCATAGTTGATGGGCTGTCTGAAAAGAGGTTTGCTGCTCAGCACAATGGGCTAAAATCCAAAGGGAATTCTGATGATTGGCTAGAAACCCAGGCCATCAGGCCACATGATTCCCTGTCATGTAGTGCCCCCAAAGCCACTCCTGAAGATGTGCAGCTTGTGGAGCAAAGGTTGTCCTGGCTTAGGGTTTCTGGAGGTCACTTGGTCCCTGATGACAAGAACTCTGGAGGCAATGATGAAGGTGTGAATGGGTTGTGTACGGGCTTTCAGATGGAGATAATTCCAACAGAAGACATGCTGGGCCCAAAGGATCAGAATGGGGCCAGAACTCTCAGTCCAGAGGAAGCTGAGCAAACTCAGCCATCAAGTGATGGGCTAGATTCCAAACTTAGCATTTTAAATGGTATTTAAACCCTGTAAAGTCTTGACAAAATGGTATTGCCATTCTGAAATAAATAAGATTATGGGACCTTGGTTCTATCATTTTATTCCTTATTTTGTCTTGGTTGTTTTCCATTTTACTACTTTTCCAACCAAAAATCTTGGGCAGACGGCCCACATTCCTGAGGAAGCCCCCAAAACCTGGCCTGTGTTTTATCATCTTCTGGGAGCGCCCTTTGGTCCACTGCATTTCTCTGACTACCCCCCTAAGCCAGAATATCAGGAGTTGACTGTGAAGGATACCCCCTGCCCAGACCACCTGGCCCAACAGATTATCCCACGGACATCTTTCCACAAAGGTACTTGGTACAAACAACCAGCCCCCAAAATCCGTGTGAAGTATAAATATTTGCCTGCCTACCAGATAGATATGGAAGCACCCCCAACACCCAAACCTGACTGCCTACACCCCACCCCAGTAATGTCTCCACCCACAGCCAACCAATATGCAGGCATTGCCTATATCACCTTGGCTGGATTAGTAGACACTATGATACCTGCTGCTGGACCCTGGGCCTTAGTAGGACAATAAGCATCTTACCTCATCAAGTTAGCACCCCTCCTATGGTGGGCTCTACCCTCCTCCCAACTGCGCAAGTTGACAGCTGAGGCTAACAGTCCCTTCCCTGGGATGCGGTATCCTGACAATGTCACAGCAACATCCTGCCTCCTCTGCCGCCAAAGGCAACTCCACAATGACAAATCTGGTGCTCACTATAGAGGCTGGTAGCTTTATGATACCCGCCTTGTACCTTTGATCCATCACATACTGCTTCTCCAGGCCTCCTTAGTTCCTGACATATCTGTTCATTACCAGCCTTCTTTCACCTCTTTCATTGAGAATTCCATTGCTGTCCCTGATGTAATTAACAAAGCCTTTGAACCTTGCCTAGTAGAACATGTCATCAACCAGATTACTTATATCGAAATCACTGCTACTGACCAGCACCTTTATGGGACTAATACTGCCTCCCTTTTTAAGGGGCTCCAAGCATTGCTCCATATCCTCCCAGAGATGACTGCCCTTCTCTCTATTGACCATCTTCCTACTAGACTTTTTCACTCTTTCCATAAGATTACTGAGTATATGATACAGCTTATGCATTTTACATTAGTGCATTACCACTATCTTCTTGCCTACCAGTCTTGTGAAATTGAAGATCTTATCCAATCTATCACCAACAATTGGAGCCAAATCTTGTAAGCTCATACTTGGGCCCAGACTATGTTTGAACTAATATCTGGTATCCAACAAGGTTTTCTACAGATTCAAGAAAATTTAGACTCCTCTGTTGATCTTATTTTCCAAGAAATTCCTGTATATATACGTTCTTGCATCAAGGCTTACAATGAACAGGCCATCAAATGGTAAGAGGCTGTAGAAAATACCTTGCATCAACACACAGTGACCTGTAACGCCATTTTTGATGAGGCCACCCAGCTAGCTGAACATGCCAATGCTTGTTTTCAGAGCAACACTGACATATTTAATACTATTGAGCAACAGCTCAATAACATGCTGGAACATGAACACAACTCCATTCATCAACATTTCACTCAGGTAGAAGAAATACTTAATACTATGGCTAGCAAGATGTCTGTCCCTACTACCCCTCCTTCTGATCAATGAGATGAAGTTTGTAAAGAGATGCATGATTTATGTCAAACTAATCATCAAATGCCCCCTACTGTGCCTACTTCTTCTCTCAATTCCCTTATTGATCCTTGAGTGATAGCTCTACAGGGAAAAATAAAACAGTTGCATGCACTAAATACCAACCTCCAAGTTTTACAAGTAAGAAGAGTTGCATCCTTCTGAATCTGAAGAGAAGTGCTGCCCAGGTCTTCCAGACCATCCCAGGTTCAAGTTTGGTGCTGTGTCACAAGTGACATTTGCCTACTGACCATCCAAGGTACAACATCCCACTTGTGTGACTCAAAACTCAATCCTAATAATGAATCACTGCTGACCAACAAAGAGACAGTGTCCCACCCCCCAGGCTCAAAACCCAAATTCCTAGGAACTGCTAGCCCGTGGTTCATTGGACCTGAACCAGGAACCACCAGCCCATAGATTATTGGACTCAAACCAGGAACCAATCTAATTTAAGAGAAATCATTGATCCTGGCTAATGAAGCACCAACCACTTGTGAATTGTTCCTGGACGTGGACCTGTCCAACCTAGTAATTAGTTGCCCAGAATTGGACAGTTTTTCCATGGACTGCCAACACTCTGCCAATGAGGTGTCACAAAATCTGACCCAAGGCCAACACCTGTCTCTTTGGCTCAGCAGGCTGCAGGATGATGACAAATTTCTTACGACTAAGTTGGAAACCAAGATTCTTTATCTGATCTCAGCCAATAACACATCACTGCCAGTTGACACCACCAAGATTTCCCAAACCCAGGTAGACTCCAGAACCTGGCCCAAAGGAAGCAGAAAAAGGGGTTCCATGGCAGATGATCATAATTATACCCTGGAGTTGCCAGGAAGTTGCTCATTGCCAGTCTTGCAACAAAAGTGTTTTGAACCTTTGGTTCCCCCAAGTTATCCCATACTTAATCTTAGAACTTTTATATTCACATAACAATTGCTCTAACCCTGCCCTGCCAGCCTACTATTTACCAGAAGCAGACGCCAAGCCGCCCAAATTACACTGACTTCCAGCAATCCCCTATGGACCAGCATATTCCTCGAGTGTTCTCCCAAGTTGGCTTACTCCTTACACATGACATCACTGGTAACCACCTGACCCAGTCACTAACAGGAACCTGAGACTGCTGCCAATACAATCTCTACCCAGTTGTTTGGCATCCTCTATATTACACTTACTGGCCTCATCAATTCCATGGTACCCGCTAACAGCCCCTGGGCCCTACTAGGCAAATTGTTCTCCTACATTGTGAAGTCAGCACCCATCCTGTGGTGGGTGCTTCTCCCCATGACAGTGAGGTGCCCTCCCACCAACCAGCCTGAACCCACTACAGGCTGGTTTCCTGACAAGACATGTGATATTGTGTACTCTGACAGGAAACATAAACAGACTTCTTATTGTCCTTTCTCCATTTTGGGTAAGCTTTGATATGGCATTATCAAAACAGCAGGCTCAACCCACCAGCAAGGTTCTGAGTAAGCAGGTTTGTGACCCACAATCCGATTATTCAGTCACTTGGAGCCAGACTAGGAAGTCAACTTGAATTTTCAAATTCAATAATATAACCAAATGATGATCCCTTACAATGGATACCTTGTTTTGGCGCTTGACTCATTACCAGGATCAAGCCACCCCCTTCATCATCCCACTGTGTGATCAACACTATCATGTTCCTGTTACCCATGAATCACACTAACTATCTAATAATTACCTCTCAATAAAGAATATTATCTAGTTTCTAAATATTTCCCCCCTGTAACTCTGCTAAAACAGCACAGTTACAACATTGGTAGCACAGGTAGATTTTCCATCCTAATTTATTCCCCAAAATTCTGCTTGTTGCCCGTACTTGCCGCGGTCAACAAATCCTTGATAGAATCATGTCTGGCCTCCTGCTAGACTGGACTCTGTACACCCCTGGTGCTGAGATACTTGATGGCTTTGTCCTGTATCAGAACACAGTGATTCCACTACCCACCTTCAACACCATGTCTGTGCAAGGTTTCTTCCAAACAGCCACTGCCATTCCACAGCCAACTGATGAAAGCACCATGTCAGCCTATGTAGCCCAAAGACTCTGTAGCGCTGCCTTGGAGCCTTTTGCTTGGGCCAACAAACACAACACTGCCGCATGGATCCAATCCACCCAGAGAAAACTGGCCCAAATGAAATGCCTGCAGCAATTTTGGATTTCAAAAATCTCCATCCAACTGAATCACAACACTGGCACCTGGTGCAACAAGTGGCAAAAAGAACATACCAAAAAGGACTGGGATACCTTCAAACAAGACTTATTGGCAAGATTTGATCTTAAGGACACTGAACTCATGATAATACATCAAGTAAAGAATTTAACCCAGTTGGGCACCATGAAAGAACTCACTCACACATACAAGGAACTCTGACTACGCGCACCCTCTGACATGGCCTTTGACACCTTAGCCACACACCTCATGTACTATGATGCACTTGAGTTGCATGTAATGAGACACATGAACCTGGACCAAGTGACCAATCTAAAGAGTCTTTATTGCAAAGTGGAGAAAGCAGAACAAAGATCCAACACTCTTTACAAAGTGCAAACTGTAAAACAAGAGAGACTCAAGGACTCTCACCCAGTTGGACCTCCAACTGCCCTCTGCCTGGGAACAATAATAACAGCAACAATAAAAACCACAAACCTGCAGGCTCAAATGGACATGTAAATAGGAACAACAGTCAGTCAAACTGTACCCATTTCTGTATCACTGCCACACAAGGCAACCAAGACAAGGGAAAAGCCTAGGAAGAGCATTAAGCAAGCCAAGCTCTCCCCACACAACTCCTGACTTGCTCAATGATGCATATCAACCTTAGGACATAAACCAGTGTCCAATGATCCAAGTGCCCTCAGAGGACCCAGTACTTTACACCATCTCCAGACACCCCAATAAACTGATGTCCTATCCTTTCCATTTTTGCAGTTAAACAGGCTCAGCACTCCTGGACTTGGGCGCAGACCGAACCCTAGTCAACAGCAGCTTTGTAGATAAGTTCAAGCTAGCCACTAATCCTTTGCTGATTAAAAACGTGGTTCTAGCTGATAAACATCAAATTGCTGTGACAAGGGAAACCACCCGCTTCTCTGTCATCCTTGAGAATCTACACTCCACCATCCAAGGTCTTGTCATTGACTTTCCAAAGTTTGACATTGTACTTGGGTTGGATTGGTTACAAAAGAACAATCCTCACGTAGATTGGGCAACCTCAGTATTGACCATCAAACACAAAGGTGTCAATCACCAGATCTAACCTGGCTCAGTGGATCAACTCCTACACTACCACATCTTTGTATGCATCACAGAGACCCTGGAAAAAAAGAGAACCTCAAGGCAATTGACTGGGACTCTTGCCAGTACAATATCATACACTTCAAAGACTATCAGGACACCACTACACCTCAAGATTGTGAAATTGTAGTCTGCCATCCAGAAATCTTCAAGGAGGCCTTACCCGGGATGCCTCCAGAAAAACATATCCAACACTCCATCCAACTCAAGGGAGCCGTACCCAAGGCACAACCCATCTATTGCCTGACTCCTAAAAAGACAACACCCTATGTGCTTACCTCAAGGAAGCGTTGGAGAAAGGACTTATCCGCCCCTCACAGTCTCCTTTTGGGGCCGCTGTATTCTTTGTGGCCAAGAAGGATGGTACCTTACGTCTGGTCACAGACTATCAAGCCCTAAAGAAGATTACCATCAAGAATTGTTACCCACTACCACTTATTAATGACCTCTTCAACGCTTTGGGCGGTGCCACAGTCTTCTCAAAGATTGATCTAACTGCAGGCTACAATCAGATCTGTATTAAGGAGGAAGATATCACCAAAACGGCCTTCAGTACTAAATACGGCTCATACAAGTGTGTGGTACTCAATTTGATGTGAAAAACACCCCCATAACCTTTGTGACCTTCATGAACAAGGTGTTTTTCCCTCACATAGGCAAGCACGCCTTAGTCTACCTGGACAACATTATTGTCTATAGCCCCTTGGTAGAACAGCACCACAAGGACTTAGAGGCAGTTTTTTCTACCTTGGTGCAACACAAGCTGCTAGCCAAGCCCTCCAAATACCTGTTCTTCTGGGTGCAGCTGACCTTCTTAGGCCACATAGTCTCAAAAGATGGCATTAAACTTGACAGTCAGAAGATCCAGGCCATCTGAAAAATGCTGCCGCCCAAAGACAAGTTGGAACTCTGTACATTCTTAGGAATGATTGCCTATGTACATTGTTCCATACCTGACTGCGGCATTCTGACTGCACCCCTGTCTGCCATAACTGGCGCCAAATCCAAATTTTTATGGACCCCCAACAAGACCTCTGTTTTAGACGTCTCAAGGAGAAACTCACAAAGGCCCCCATCCTGCAATACCCCAAAAGCAATGAGGAATACAAAATGGAAACTGACACCTCAGACACATTCATTGGGGAAGTACTACAAATCAAAAACAATGATGGTGACTTCCTGCCCGTAGCCTACAAGTCACACAAACTGACAGACGGCAAGTGCTGATACACTATACATGACAAGGAATTGTTGGCAATTGTGCACTGCCTAGTCAAATGGCGCTCCTACTAAAAACAACAGGAAGAATTCACAGTGTTGACCAACCACAAGTTGCTTATATACTTCAAAACCCAAGCAAATCTGTCTTGCTGTCAGGCCTGCTGAATGGAACTCCTGGAGAGATTCAATATGCTCATACAGTACAAGCCTGGTCCAGAGCTTGTCATGGCAGACACCCTCTTGCACCTTTACGTTAGACCCACAAGGGGAGAGAATGGGCTTGACACAGATTGGCCCCTCCTGGTACTCCAAACAAAGGACAAGGGGTTCCCCCTGGCATTATGGAAATAACAAAGGAAATAGTCATTAAGAACAAACACTTATTTGCAGATGTGTATGGAACCCTACATCAAAAAATGTCTGACGGAGCCACTATCCCTTATTTTCCCACATATCAGCAAGTTAAAACCATCCTAAGTTGCCATAGAGACCTAGGGCACACAAAAAGTCGCAACCTCTACAAATTCTTAAACACAAAGCATGGTGGACAACCCTGTACTGAGATGTTCAGGAATTCTTGGACCAATGAAAAGTATGTGAAAAATTTGCAAGAAGCAAAACACCACCTAAGTCAGTACTACCTATCTGCATGCAACTATCCTTCAAGGTGTGGGCCCTAGACATTGTGGGCCCCATGCCAGGAAAACATAACAAGAAGAAGTACATCATCACTGCAATAGACTTTGCCACACAATGACCAGTGGCATAAGAAGTAAAAACACATACAGGCAATGACATGTGGCAATTCACAGTAAAAGAAATCCTCAGAAAGTTCAGAAAGCCAGAACTCGTGTTGGAAATTGCGTCATTAATGCTATTTTAATATGGCCTTTGAATATTGATATGTGCAAATATTTGTTTGGTTTCACTTTCAATTTGGGAATTCCCTCCCTTCCGCAAATGGGTCTGGTTCAATATTCACCTATTTCAGAATATCATACCTACCCTTGTCTGATCCTGGTATGATCTCATCCCAATGTGACCCCTTCTGCCACTCTGTCTACCTAATGAGTGATCATTGACCCTTGTCTACTATTTAAGTAGAATCATTTCTCCTAATAAAGACAGGTTTATACACATTTGTATTGGCTTTAATATTCTTCAAGCTTTCCCCTTTCCTTTTTTGCCAAAAGGACTTTCACATCTTGTATTCCAGGAAATTAAGGTATGTGCCCTTAATTTTGCCCTGAAGGCTAACCCAAGGCTAGCTTTGAACCTCAAATATTTTTTTATAAAAATTTCCTGCTGTGTCCTCCTGGATGTTATCCCCAGGAGCCAAACACAACAAAATGGTGCTCACTACAGGGGCTGCAAGCCCTTTGGTTATCCTGTTCCCACACACATTCTCTGGTACTTCTCCCTTTGTTTCTGAAGCACCCAAACAACCTAAAGTTTCTAGTCCTTCTCTAGAAGAAGACATCACCAATGCCCCCTCAACTCCCATGGTACTGGTGCTGTCCCCTGGGCCTGTGTGGGCCCCCTTCCAGCTTTCTCTCTCAACTACAAGCAAGCTCATGCTTCTGCCCGCTCTCTTCTCCACTCAGGCACTCTGGCAATGCACACTATCCCTGTTTTATGTCCCAGGTACGCTTATGAAGACCTGTACTTCTTCCTCTTGATTTTGGTCTCCCCCGCGCTGATGGAGTCTATGGATACTATTGGCGTGTTAGTCAACCAAGTTTATCCAACCCGCCCTGGTTCATCATCAACTTGCATTAGGATCCCAGAACCAGCTCCTAAATGCTGTAGTCACTGCTATCTCAAACAACCATGCTCAAAATATGGAATATCAAGAATTTTCCTACAGCCTCTTTGAGTGTATTTTGAATAATCAGTGTGACTTGCTGGCCTCTCAGAAGTACCTAACCTCATCACTGAATTCCCTTTGCTCCTTGATCCCTGGATATATCAAGGATTGAATGTGAAAATTTGATGATCATCAAGCAACATGGTGTTGTCAAACTGAGGCTGCTCTTCTAAAGCATTGTCAGGACTTTGAGACTCTGATTACCAAACTCAACCAATTTTGAGAGCATATTAATTCACAACTCAAACTGGTTGGGACTCATGTCAATACCTGGGGCCGCCACCTACAATACCAATATGGACTGGATAAGCCTGCACTAGGTGACACTCTGTATCAAGTAAAAAATTATGTGAATGATAGAGTAGCGTCCATTGAGGTGACACCTCCTGCTCCTCCTGTTGAGGTCCTGTCTGACTTTGAAGCCAAGGTATGGGAAGCCATAGCTGAGATCAAAGCTACTACTTGACGTCAATCTTATGTTCCAAAACCTCCTCCAGCAGAACCTATGCCTGACCCTTGCATTGTCTTGCTCACTGACCAAGTAGCTACCTTGCAAGGAGAAATTGAATACTTGATACAACGCCCCTCTAATTCTGATGATTTTTCCTCTGAGTCTGAAGGTGAAGAGGAAGCTGAGGTCACTAGTACTCTGGCTCATGGCAATCATGATTGTTGCCCTAGCTTGGAAGGCCAACCCCAGTTCAACTGTGCTCAAGCCTTGGATCATTCAGCAGCAGTTACAAATGATGTTGCAGATCAATAAGATTCTCTAGAACGCAAGGTACAAAACCTCTCTTTCTTGACCAAGTCAAGTAGTAGACAGGTTACCCTTTTGGTTGCTCAAACCACTTCCCTGACCACTTGCCTCAATGGGATTGCTGGCACCCTATTGGTGCAACAGATTAAGATTGATGGTTTCAGAGCTGCTGCTGCTACTGCTAGAGATATTAGTGGGCAAAACAGCTATAACTTGGATACCCTAGAGGAGAGCCTTTGACTCCTCTGGGCTAGAAAATCTGCTGCTGAATCTGAGTTTGAGGGCAATCCCCACATTAACGTCCTCAACCCAGGTGACAACAGCCAATCTACCTCATTGTCCATTGACCCCAATTATAAGCCTTTATTAAACAGTTATTTGACCCCAAAACCTCTATCATTGCTGCCTTTCTGACAATTTACAAGACTGCAATGTGTAGGTCCACCAATGAACTTAAGAAGGAAATATTCTTACCTGCATGCATCCCACATGCCAAGAAAATGTGGTCCCCAAACTCCCTTCTATTGTCACTTAGGAGGACATGAAGCAACTCTTAATAGAGGAATTTAGAGGAGATCTCAGCTTGGAAGTCAAGAGGGATGAGTTTATGCACATTTCCTTCAAGCCCAAAGAGACTCTGACTGAATTTGCCGTTCATTTCTACATTAAAGGACAACAGTTGATCACCAGTCAACAGCTAGCTCCCCAGGAAGCGTACACAGCATGTTCA
Organism: Entomophthora muscae; assembly: GCA_014839935.2. Taxonomy (NCBI): domain Eukaryota; kingdom Fungi; phylum Entomophthoromycota; class Entomophthoromycetes; order Entomophthorales; family Entomophthoraceae; genus Entomophthora; species Entomophthora muscae. Next base: position 203,045 of record QTSX02000012.1, on the reverse strand, counting down.
AACGCTTTAAAGGTGAACCAACTCCTATTTCTGCACTTCAAGGCCCACAAATCTTCCCTTAATTCAATGAAGATTATCAAGACCCTCTTGCAAGACATTCACTTGACCCATGGGGGTACCATGGTGTGCAAAAATAAGGACAACAATGCAGGAACCACCTCCTGTACTCTGCGCATTATGACCCTAGGCTCAAGTGGGCAGTCTAAGAGACAAGGATGTCATAACTGTGGTCAAATAGGACACCAATCATGTACCTGCACCAAACCTCAGGTAGAGTGTCAAGATCCAAAAGAGTAGGAAGGAAAAGAGAGGTTGGCTTAGAAGCAGAGACACTCTCTGCTAATCAACCTCCCCCATCTCCTCCTGATGCCCCCTCTGACGAGGAATCTTCCCCCTTGGCTGGCCCAACTATCCTTCAATTTTTCCATAACCTCTCTAGTGATTCTGAACCCAAAGATTCTGACTGTAATAAATCCGATGGTTATGGCTACTCCATGCTGGCAGTCCCAGAGACAGTTTCTCTCCCTTACAAGCTGCGCTCAGGAAAAACTACAACTACAACTTGCCCATCTTCAAGTGAAGCCAAGGCCATAGTGGCTTGTACTTAATTACCACAGGCCCATTATCCCCCTGTCTTGGTAGATTCCTCTGAAGAGGCTGCTGAGCTAGCAGAAGCTCTCTTCCAGAATGTGACTGTATCTCTCCCCTTGCAGACTGTGTATAAGGAAATTCCTGCCTTACAATGCATGTTGGCCAAATGGGAGAAAGAATTGAAAGCTGCTCAAGGCATTCTAGATGTCTTGCCCCCTTTTGGGAAAGATACTACCCATGTGGAAGTATCAATCCAAAAGGTAAAAATCAAGGCTATCTTGGACACAGGCTCCACTGCCAATGTGGTATTGTCCAAGCTAATGAAGAAACTTAAACTAGCCCCTGACCTCAACTACACTCCTCATATGGTACAGATGACATGGCCCAAACCCAAGCCATTGGTACCTATTCTGCCCTGCCAATGAGGTTTGGGAAACTCCTCATTGTATCCCCCGCTGTTGTCCTAGAGAAAAAAAGCTATGATCTCTTGGTTGGTACAAAATTCCTCTGCAAATATAATGGGATTGTAAACCTTCAAGATGGATACCTATTGCTCTTGGTATATGAAGTCCCTTTGATTTTTGAAGAACCTCTGCAGCTCCCAAGCAAACATCTTAAAGCTTGCATGCTCAAGTAACCCACAGATATCTTCTCTCTCAAGTACAGGACACATTCCTCAAATATGCATAGTTCTCCTCCTTCCTTTCCCGTGGAGAAAGGTGTACCTCTTCTTGCTCCCACAGCTATTATCATCTCTCCAGGCTCCCAAGTGATTATAGACTCTCATATATCCTACAAACTACCTGAAAATCATTCCTGGAGCTATAATCACCTGATTCCCTAAGCTGTAGAGAGTCTCAATTATGCCCAGGGATTTTGGACTGGACTTGTAAGGAGCTGGTGAAGCTGTTGTTGGCTAACCTGACTGCCCTGCCTATGAAGGTAATCAAGGGCTAGGTTGTATGACATGGTTGCATATTAGGCTCAGAGCAAGTGGTGTCCCTCTACCCTTTTAGAACTTTCAGTGGTTTAAATTTACCTGAAGAAAAACCTCAAGTTCTCTCCTTGTTTACTGCTGCTAAATTTTCACAACTATCACCTATCCAACAAAAAGATGTGTTAGAACTTCTCAACCAGTTTAGTGATATCTTTGCCTCTGGACTTATGGACTATGACTTAGCTAAAAGAATCATCAACAAGATAGATACTGGTGATGCACCACCTTTTTGTGCCAAGCCATACCGCTGTAGTAGGGTAGAGGATGCTCAGGTTTCTAAGGAGCTTAAAGAACTCTTAGATGCTGTACTTCTGGCTCCCTCTCAAAGCCCTTGGGCCTCTCCCTTGTTCTAGGTCTGGGTGTTGATTCATCTTGGTAGCTGTAGATCACTTTAGCAAATGGGTTGAAGCCAGAGCAACTAAGGATATAACTTCCAAGACCACTGCCAATTTCTTGTTGCAAAATATCTTCTACCGTCATGGTTGCCCTCAAGTCCTGCTATCTGACAATTGGACCAACTTTAATGCTTTCCTCATAACATCCATTGTAGAAGCCATGGGCACACATCAATTCTTCTCTGCACCATAAAACCCGTCAACCAACAGGACTGTGGAGCAAGAAAATTCCACCCTTGTGTCTATCATGAGGAAGCTCATCCTCTCTGATCCCACCAACTGGGATATGTTCCTCCCTGCTGCTCTCTTTGTGTATAGACTAAGCAGATATTGAGTGAATGGTTAGTCCCCCTTTGCCATGCTGTATGAATGAGAAGCCACTACCCCCTTAATCTTGGGACCCCAGTTGATTGAGGTTGACGCCTCTGCCAATCCTGAAGCTCATGTAAAAGACTTGACTAATTGTATCATTGACATTCAAGCTACCGCCTATTCTACTACTTACAAGGTCAAAGACTTAGAGCTCTCGCCTTCTAATGCTTCCAGAGCCCCCTCACCAAGTACCAAGTAGGTGACCTAGTCCTCTATTATCAAAATTGTACTGGAGGTTGTTCTCATAAGCTAGAATCCCTCTGGGTTGGACCAAGTGAAGTCACCTACAAGAAGGGTGCAAAGTATACTGTGAAGCTGATGTCCTCTGGCCGTCCCTTTGCTCAAGTTCACTCCAAATTCCTCTGCAAATATCAACTCCCTGTGTCCAATCTTGAGGGGGGAGATGTCAGAAATTGCACCATTAATGCTATTTTAATATGGCCTTTGAATATTGATATGTGCAAATATTTGTTTGGTTTCACTTTCAATTTGGGAATTCCCTCCCTTCCGCAAATGGATCTGGTTCAATACTCACCTATTTCAGAATATCATACCTACCCTTGTTTGATCCTGGTATGATCTCATCCCAATGTGACCCCTTCTGCCACTCTGTCTACCTAATGAGTGATCATTGACCCTTGTCTAATATTTAAGTAGAATCATTTCTCCTAATAAAGATAGGTTTATACACATTTGTATTGGATTTAATATTCTTCAAGCTTTCCCCTTTCCTTTTTTGCCAAAAGGACTTTCACATCTTGTATTCCAGGAAATTAAGGTATGTGCCCTTAATTTTGCCCTGATGGCTAACCCAAGGCTAGCTTTGAACTTAAATATTTTGTTATAAAGATTTCCTGCTGTGTCCTGCTGGATGTTGTCCCCAGGAGCCAAACACAGCATCCTGATAACTGACAGAGGCAAAGAGTTGACCTCTGAAGACACCAACATATATCTCACCAAGAATGGGGTCAAGCACACAGTGACAACACCTTATCATCCTCAGGCCAATGGACGTGTGGAGCAACTAAATGGTAGCCTTGTGCAAGCATTAGCCAAACTCACTGCTGGGAGACCTGAGGAATGGTACAAGTAGCTATCAAATGCATTGCTTATATGCTGTACTTGTGTGAACAGAACCACCAGGAAAGGCCTCTTTGAGTTAGTATATGGCACACAGCCCAATATCATCCAAGCATTATCAGGACCTAAGCTGGAAATAATAAGCAAGATTCCTCCCTGCTCAGATACCCAGGTCATAGAGACCAATATCAATACAACAGAAAGAGAAAATAAGTGTTTGCAAAAGAAATTTGTACCAATCCAAAACAGACACAAGGTTGGCAACAAAGTTTGGGTCATGAACGTTGACAAAAGCAAACTACAACCCAAGAAAGTAGGGCCAGCAATAATTCTAAAGGTAAACAAAAACAACACTTACCTTGTGCAAGGACTGGGGAAACGTAAACAAGACAAGGTCCTCCACCACAATTGTCTGAGACCCTGCAAGGCAAGACAGAAACAATGTGAGATTGTCCTACCTGCCACAGAACAACAGTCAGTCCAGACTGGCGCCCAGGCTCCCAATAACCTCCCTGACAACCTGTCCCCAAAGGAGGCCAAACTTCAGTTGGGGGTATCAAAACAGCAGGCTTGACCCGCCAGCAAGGTTCCAAGTAAGCAGGTTTGTGACCCACAATCCAATTATCCAGTCACTTGGAGCCAGACTAGGAAGTCAACTCAAATTTCCAAATTCAACAACATGAACAAATGATGATCCCTTACAATGAATACCTTGTTTTGGTGCTTGACTCATTACCAGATCAAGCCACCCCCTTCACCATCCCACTGTGTGATCAAAACAATCATGTTCCTGTTACCCATGACTCACACTAACTATATAATCCTTATCTATCAATAAAGAATATTATCTAGCTTCTTAATATTCCCCCCCCTGTAACTCTGCTAAAACAGCACAGTTATAACAGTATGGTGTTGATAAAATTCCAGACAAGGAGTAAGAATAACTTGCAGAATTGGGGGGGCATAATTACTGGCTAAGGTGGATCTTTGGAGCCACAGCCAAAGCTGGGGCAAGCCATCCAGTGTCATTTTTTCGATTGGAGCTTTACAAGTTGTTGTGACTTGATAGGGTGAAGTAGTTTTAAAAGATATGGTAACAACTGAAAATACCTCAGATTTAAACATAGTGATTTAATATTTGAACAAAATCCAACTATCAGGTTAAAATATACACTCTGTTAACAGGGATTTTTGACGTTAATGGGCAAAATGGGTCAACACAGCAAAGAAGTGCTCACACAAAGCAAAACTATTCAAAATACAATCCAAAATACATTGATTCACAAAAAATGGTGTGAGTTGACTTTAGATGTACATATATTTACTATTTGAATTAGTGACAAAATACACCCAAGTGCGGTGAGTCAAAACTCAATCCAAAAACAAAACACAATAGCAACTCACTATGTAAACAAAATCAATCAATTGTTATGTGCAATGAACTGTACTCAAGAATGATACCAAGGTATTTAAAATAAGACACAAAATCTGAGACATAAATTTTAAAAATATTTTTGGGTGCTTAATTTGGTGTAAAATCTAGGAAAATGGGTAGAAAATATTTTGGGTGTTCTAAAATGGGCGTCATAAAGCCAAAAACAACTAAATAAGAAATAAAAATCTATAATTGGGATATGGGGGAAAACAATATTAATCAAATATCCATATTCAGATAAAAGCTAAAATTAAAATTAAGGAGTGACTTAATCAAGTTTTATTTAGTATTTTATTAAATTTTAAAATGGAAGGAGTGCAACAATAGAGTGACAATGTACTTGTTGTGCCCTACAGTTGCAGTTGCCACTGCGGGTCAAAGAGAAGAGTTAGTACAACCCAAGCCCTACTCAAGAAGGAGACGGGAGAGGAGAGTTCAATAGTGACGCTGCACTGATACAGCTGGTTCAAGGAGCACAAACTAATAGGGTGCAGATAATCAACCCTCATGTCCCCAAACTGACCCAGAAGCCCACCAAGGTTACCACAACAAAAACAGTTAGAAAAAAGGAGGTAGAACTTACTTTGTATGTGTTTAACACTGTGTACCACCAGGATTTGGTCCTGTCAGCCATGATGGAGAAGTTTAAGCCTGTACTTTACACTAGCTATGAGCCTTATGTCAGTAATGGCAATCAGGAAGAGGACAAGGAGCCTGAGATCTACAGAGCTGATGAGGGACAGCTGGTGTTAAAAAAAGTTGCAGCCTTATACAGCAAGGTACCCATGCCTTGCAATCCTGTCATCAATCAGGATCCCAGTTTATCTGAGCCCACTAAGCCTGCCCAGAAGCGCATTCCTGATATCAAGCAGATCATCTTTCTCCGGCTCATGCGGAAATCTGATGACTACAAGGCGGCTGCAGCCATTGTTGGGGTGGATCCCAAGTACGCACAAGACATTCAACACCTTCATTGAGATTGGCCAAGTCCTTACCACGGAGGCATCCTTGTGTGTTTCCACTATGCACACCAAAGACCACAAATGGGTAATATGCAGTGGATAATACAGGCTTGCCATCTTGAACTGGCAAATATACAGGCAATGATCAAGTCCACTTTTTGGGTTGAGGCTTTCATTTCCTTTTACTACCATCTGCTGAAGAAGATGCACTTTTCCTGGAAAAAGCTTGGGGTATCTCTGTACAATCAGAATAGCCCAACCAACATTGAGACCTGTAAAAACTACATAGAGGCATACACTGCCCTCAAAGCCAAGGAAAAGGCCAAATTTTACTATATTGACAAATTAGCATTTGCCTTGTCAATGCGCAATGGGTATGGGTATGTCCCCAAAGGCTAAAATGTTGGGATAGCTTGGCGTGCTACAGTCTGCGCCACGGCCTATTCAATGGTGGCTCTCCTTGGTCCAAAGGGGATTGAGCTCTATCAAATGATACTAGGCTCCCACAACAGCTGGACCTTCCTATCATTCCTCCAATTGGTCCAGGAGCACCTGAGGCGCATGAATCTGGGCTTCACCAATGTAATTGTGCTGGATAATGTTGGTCTTCATAAGGTGGCAGATATTATTGAAGAATTTCCATCAATTGATACTAGCATTCCAGTGTGCCATTAGCAATTGGCCACAGCAAATCTGCACCTTCTATTCCTCCCCAACTATTTGCCCTTCTTGAATCCCATCAAGGAAGTTTTTTGGGTGGCTCAAGCAAGTCTTCAAGCAAGGGACCACAAATGGGACCAAGGAACTCTTTGATTTGCTGCAGGCTGGGATCCACAGCCTCCCAGCTGAGACCAGGGCTAAATTCTATGGCCACTCCAATTTTTTATCCCTGTGTGCCTTGCCAAAAAGCCAATCAATTAAATGCTTAGTGTGTCTGACTATTTTATATTCTCTAATTTACTATGTAAGATTTTTTAATTATTGTTTTATATTTAAAAACTTCCAAGCCCACAATCACATTCAACTGGACTAGCAATGAAGGTTTTTAATTTATTTATTTATGTTAAATTATTTTATTATGGTATCTGGTGCTATCCCAAACACTTGATACTGGATTACTTGTATAGATTTATATCACTCTTGTCAAATAAATATAAAAATGAAATTAAAAAAGTTTAATGTAAATTGTACATGATAGAAGTAAATTTTATTGAAGTAAATATATTTATGGGTATATGAGGACATTCACCAGGATATTTTTTCAAAACAGTGTTTGATAAAATAAAAATCATAAAAATTATTATAAATAAAAATAATATAAAGTGTATATCAATTTATTGGAACATAGAATATATTAGGAGCACCTGTAATGGATTCTTTGGTATGCACTCACCCAGAAATAGAGGTGGCACACAAGCTCCACTGCCACACCGTAGACAGTGGATAAAACCTGATAAAAATATTCATGAAAGCTTGCAAAAGGGAGTATTTTTAGGTGAGAATTCAGGAGCAGCTTTTCTGGTGGGGCTGCAAACCCATAGATTCCCGCCAGGACTAGGGCATCTTGGATTACATGGTCAACTAAGTTGTACCCAAGGGGGCCCTTCTTCCTGTCCAATGAGAGCCAGTCCTGGTTGATCCCAAGAAGAACCCTTTCTAGGTCCTCTACAATGGCGCTCATCCTAAAGAAGAAAAGATATCCCAGGTAAACCACAAGGTGAAGCCTTTGCCCAGCAAAGGCTTCTGTAAATTCACAGAGTTTATTATACACAGTACTAATCTTCTTCTCATGCTTTGTCTTTTCAAAGGTTAGTTTCATGGCTGAAGAGACCCCCATCTTGTTGGCACTCCAGGTCAGCCCAAAGTTGGCAAGGAGGATTTTGGTTTTATTAATGGCTGTTGCATCTACAACAGCCAATTTTTCAACTGCGCGCCCAAAGTTCTCCAGAAGATAAGAGAGTGTGTGCTCCACTGGGAAGCAGAAGCAAGCAGCCACATGGGCCTGGCCTATCTCTGGTATATTCTTGAATGGAAGCGTTGCCAGGACATCCCAAACAAGCTCAATGAAGTTTACACAGTAAACTCCACTGAGGGATACTGGGTCCAGGTGGACCAGTTAGGCATTCTTGTAGGCAGTAACTACCCACTTGGATGCCCCCTTGGCATGTGTCAGCCTGGCTAGCACATTTCTTGTCATTGGGAAGGACCCGTGAATTCTGTCTTCAAGCTCCTGTAAGAAAGGAGGGGACAGAAACAGCTGCTTGGCCACATGAGTGGCGTAGTTGGCATAGAATGTGGCAGGGACAAAGGGGACCAGAACTTGGTGGAGTTCACTGTCTATGTTTTCTAAAAAACAGGTAAGAATTTTGATTTTTTTATTTATTTTGGTTTTAGATTACCTTCACATGTTTCTTCCTTGCTGGCGGCGTCAGCAGGCTTAGCCATTCTTGGTGCAAGAAATTGTGCTGAAAATTCTGTGCCCTTGGCTCTGGATTGCTTGACTGGCTTGAGATGTGCATACATCTCAGGGCCGTTGACCCAGACAGATGGCGCAGAGAGGGCAAAGGACTTGAATTGAAGGCCTACCACAACAGTTTTCTGGATATTTAAAAGGCTTCAATTGTTGTTTTTGGGGTGCCTGGCATCTTGGCCATAAGTGTCTTGGTAGACACCTTGTCAATTTTGTCCCTTGTAAGGACAGTAGCCTTGACTTTTGCCTTGACCTTGCAGTCAATGTCTTTAATTTTTGCAATTGCCAAGTCAAGGTCCTTTAGCAGCTTCTTCAATTCTCTCATATGATTTTTTACTAACCTTTCCATATGTTTTTATAGCTTTCACCCCAATAAAATCTGTATTATTCTGATACTATTGCCTCTTTGTTTATTCCTGTTTGTTTTCCCATTTACTTCATTATCTCATTTTTGTACTCATTGTGTATATGTTTTACTCTCAACTCAATATGTGTTGTTTGCTTTGTGTCTGCATTTTTTCCTTAATTTCCATATTATTTTTGCCACTTTACACAGCCCCCTGTGAAAATATTAACAACAATTTGGTGATCAGCTAAATTTGAATTAGGAAATTATAGGCTAACTGTGTTTAGAAAAAGTTGTTACTGATCCAAATTCAAAACCTTAATGATAAACTTTAAGCCAAGCAGGAGCCAGGCAATAAAGTGATTGTTGTGACATAAAGGATCATTCAATAATTCTTTGATGCATGTGCACCAAAGAATTATTAAATAACCCTTTATGTCACATAAATCACTTTATCTTTAAAGTTACGCCTCCCCCTTGGGCCTCTACTTCAATCCTTACCAAATGCTTGGGATTCTCTGTCAGATTATGCCTGCATATTTATCCAAAGATTTACTGAAAAAACCCAATAAAGGTCCTCACACTATTATTTGCTGAATTATTTTGAAGATGCCCCCACTTAACCCACCCAAGAGACACCTCTGGTTAAATATCATATACAAGAGCAGCCAGGAGCAGTGTTAATTGTATTCAAGACAGATTTCTCAATTTTAGTTGAGTCAGTTTTTTCTTTGATTTTATCCATTTGAATTTATCCAGATTTTCCTGCCTCAAGAAATACATCCATATTCCCTCATATCATTGGTTGAGTTGTTTTGATATTCAACTTCCCATCAAAATTCCATCAAATACCTTTAAATGAATTCAAGAGTTGTAAAAGACCTTGCTTCATCATTATCTACTCTAATAAAGTTCAAAATTTGTTGGTCTAATTTGGCCATTTAGTTTCTTCTGTTGCTTGGTGTTCAGTTTATTCCTTCCCCCCTTTGGCCTCCCATGGATTGTTGGTGACAACCTTTTGGCTGTTGCTAAAACTGCTTTTTATTGTGGTTGAGAGCTTGTTGTATTTCCTCTTAACCTGCTCCCTAATTCTCACATTATCACTTGGCTCCTGATTGGTTAAATTTTATTGTTAAGGTTTCAAATTTAGATCAGTAACAACTTTATCTAAACACAATTAACCTATAATTTTCTAATTCAAATTTACTGATCATCAAATTGTTGTTAATATTTTCACAAGGGGCTGTGTTTAAGTGCTAAAAATAACTGTATTCTGGATCTAGATACATGGCATAGTATATATATAATTTTATAAAAATAAGCTGAAAATAAAGAATAAAACCAACTATAAACAAAGAGAACATGGACAATTGAAGTTCAGAATAAAGATAATATAAATAGAAAATGTTTGGTGACAGGGAGTTTATTGGGGGCGGGGAAGAGAGATGCCTATTAGGTGGAATAGTGCGGGAAGGAAGGTGTAGAGACAGTGCTTGCCTGGGGAGTCTGTGATTGGGTGGGTTGGGGCTGGAAAGTGGGGGGTAGTGGTGGTGGGGGTGAAGGAAAGAGGATTTTGTGTGATGGCACCATATACCACTCATGGTACTCCTCATTGGTTATTGCTATGATTTTCTGGTAGATGGCAGTGGCACAGGGTGGGAGGCACTTTTCCTCCTGTGATTGGTTGCCCATATTAACATGGAACATAATTTGGGCAAACAATTCTGCCACCATCTGACAAACAAAGAGAGACTTGTGGTTGAGGACCCCAAGATAAAGATCATTAAAAGCCTGAGGACGGCGCTCATGTACTTTGTCTCTAATATTGAAGAACACATTATCACCCAGATGAATGTCTGTATGACTGGTGGGGTAGACTGAGGCCTGATGCCAGGGTCCCTGAATTGCCTCAAGGGCAGTGGAGCTAACCTCCATCTGGTGGCTCAAGAAAACCTGGTAATGGAATTTGAGCTATCCCAAGATTCAAGCAATTCACCAAGGATGTGACTGTACTTGTAGCCATTGGTGAAATCTGGGTTGGTCCAATCATAGACAGAACCCTTGGCTGAAACAGCCAGAAATGCACCAATGAAAGTCCCCTTATTGACCTTCTTCCTTTCTTTTTGGGTGGCGGCTCTTCCTTACTTGCCAAAATCATCAAAAGCTATTGATAGCTTGTAGTAGGAGATGAACATGATGCCATCTGTTAGACTGGTCAAGCATTGGACCAGAGTGGATTTGATGGTGGGATTGTATGGGGAATCCTCACTACCATCACACTGTTTGCTGGCAGCATTGATAAGAGCCCGTACTGAAGCCACCTTACCATACATCCAGAGCTGCACCATGCGCTCAGAAACCCAAATGCCATGGTGCACAAGTTGCTTCCAGACCTGGGTCAAGGGAAGCTTGGTGTCCTGCTGGAGGAGGTCAAGCATTATTGGGCATGCCTCATTGATTTGGGACTCAGGGGCCTTCTTGGGCTTCTTGGCTGTCCTGATCAGATTCCCCCTGTTCATCAGGATATTGAATTCTTGCATGACAGTAGCCCAGATAAATTTTGATTGGCTGGCTATCTGATCCCAGGACAGACCCTGCAAGTTTAGCGCCACAATTTCCTGAAGAATCTGAGCAGTAATGATTCTGTGTTTAGGGTGCTGGGCTGGGGGAGCTGAAGCCTGATTGGCTGTAGGGGGGCAGGTTGGCTGATGGCAGGAAGTTGTTCCAAATCAAGGTTGCTATCCTGATTGATTGGTTGGCAGGAAGCTTGTGCAGAGGTGGTTACGGGAGCAGGGGCAGAGCTAGAAACTAGGTGACTGTTAAACAAGTCAAAGCCATATGGTTTGGGGTCAGGTATAGGTTGGCTTCCTTGTTACTTGCCTCAAAGGCTTGGGTATAAATGAGTGCCTCCACGTTCTGAGCCTTGCCTCCATTGAAGCTGGCTTGGCTGCTGTTGGCTTGGCTGCTGGTGCTGTCAAAGATATTGCTAGTAAAAACCATTGTAAAAAACCTAGGATAAAATCACTAAAAGTAGAAGTTTAAAATTTTGTGATTTATTTCTATTGTAAGCATCATTCTATATTTGGAAGGTTCTCAAAACCATTTCATACAGATCAGGATCCATGAAAATGAATAAAATGCCTCTGTTCCTTAATTGGATAGCTGTTAATTGGCTGCTAAACTGGTATACTTCTATCTTAGGCTGCTCATACTACATGTCTTGTGTGCTTCATTTTGTTTTGTGTTTGTGGAATCTCACTTCCTGATTGATCAAATTTTGTTTCATTTTAGTCCTTCTGTTGGTGCCTCATATGAATCCTGATTGGATTATAATATACTCAGGAACAGCATCCATTCATCTCACTTTCTGCATCAGTTCATTTTGTTTGTGGTTTGAACTACACTGCTTGATATTTGCTATAATTTTTATAATGGGCTAGTGAATTTTTTTGTTTGACAGTTTATTTATTAACTGAATTTTTTTAAATTAATTGAATCCTGAATCTCACACAACTTTGGATTTTGTTCAAATCTGAAATAATTTTGTTTAAATCTGAAGTATTTTTGGTTATTACCATAGCTTTTAAAACTACTGTAATTATGTTCTAATTTTTATAGCATTTTGGAGAAGACAGTTGTTGTCAGAACCAGCTGACACCCAATATGGGGCATGTGGTTGCTGTAAAAGGTCTTGGTAACATCTGGTTTCAGGAATTTTAATAGTTGTCTTTGTGCTCATCTGTAAATAAAAAATTAGTATAATCTTTTTATTTATTTAATATTTTATTTTTACCTTCTTCTACATATTTACCTGTTGCCCCTTGATAGGGGCTGCTTCATGGGATTTGTCACTTGTTGGTTGCTGGTCTTTTGTTGGTTTCTTTTTATTTTTATTTTTTAGTTGCTCAAACATCTTGGGATCCTTTGACCACACATCTGCGGTTGCAAACCCCTGTGGCTTGAACTGTAGGCTTATGAGAACATATTTTTGTACTTTTAGGAGCCTTGTTGCAATTTTTTTGGGAGTATTGACTATCTTTTCTTCACGTCCTTCACGGTAAGTCTGTCTAGATTGTTGCCTTATAACACCACTACCTTAAGCATGTCCTTCATCTTTTGATTGACCTCCTTGATCTTGGCCATCATCACGTTCAGCTTTTTGATCATTTCCTCCAATTCCTCCATGTTTTCCATGTGCTTATCACAGTCCTTTTTATAACAATAAAAACATCCCAATAAATATGTCTATTCTTTTCATCAAATTAAGATTTTTTAAATATATCAACAAATATAAATATTTTTTAAAAGCTTTAAGAAAAACTATTCAATTGATATTAATATTATTTATTGTTTGTATATACCAACCCATTATGGGTATTATAAATGGCATATTTTGTCCAAGTATAACATAATTTGTTCTTAAATTAGTACTGTAAATTCAGAACCTAAACGTAAAAATGTGGGATTGTCAAATCCTTGGTCCAAATTTCAAATCACATTTGTGGATGTCGCAGATCCTGAATGGATTAGACAAAAAGTTGTCCATCTAGGGATTAAGCAATGGAACAATCACGCGGTTGCGCTATTGCATCCTGATTCTACTAGTGATAAAGACATTTAAAGCGCCCCTAAAACAGGTGTTCAATTTGCCTTTAAAACGCGCACAAGGCACAGGCTTCACTTCAGGATTATAAATAGAACAACAAAGTTATTTATATCTATCTCCTTAAGGAAAGCCACAAGGAAGCAGTCAGTCTCTTGCGCGGGACTTTTAGCTGTGCCAATCCACTCTCCTCCATTTGGGAAGTTCTACTGTCTGTGCCGCCCTGCCTCTGGTAGCAATTCCTCTGCCTCATACTATATAAGTGCAATACTATTAAACAAAAACCAGTTTTTACTATACTCTTTATTATTCTTCTGTCCTTCATAGGCTGTCACTATACCATCAACAGGTATAGTACTAAGAATTAGGTCACTGACTAACTGTTTATAGAAACTAGCAACCCTTTGCTGCAACTTTTACAACAGTGGGCAACTCAGATGAGTGAAAGCTAAAATATTTAATAAAATCAACCTTTTAATTTGAATTTTTTGATTTATTTAACTTGGCAAATTTTAAATCCCTTGAGCAGATAACTCAACTAACTAAAGACAAAACATAACAAGCAAATGTAGGATACATGAATCGGAAATGCAGAATTCCAATGTACAATTTTAAATTTTCTGTATGTCTAAAAAATCATAGACAACATGAAATTAGTAACATATATAAAAATCCCAGGATTTTCAAGCCCACAAACCAAATTTCAAATAATAATTGGGGTGAATTTGAAATAAATATAATTTATGAGTGTCTCAAAAAGGATGCTAAAGGATCTACAGTGGATTTGAGCTAATTCTTTTAGGAATTATAGGCATTCTCAAAAATCACCCTATTCCAGTTTAGGACAGCTAAAATTTAGATCATAATATTTTGCAACTTAACATACTTAACAATAAAATTGACTAAAATATGCACTCCTTTTTTTGAGTTTAATTTTTTTAATAAAAAATTATTACTGTAAATTCAGAACCTGAACATAAAAATGCGGGATTGTCAAATCCTTGGTCCAAATTTTGAATCACTTTTTCAGGATGGCCTTTTTTAATTAAATTTCTTTTTGAGTATTTATTTGAATATTTGAAAATGCAGGAACTCATAGACACTTTACAAAGTTCAAGTTGAACTGCATATTTCCAGTGGACAAAATGAATTAACTGGAATCAGATTTGAAGTGTTCAAATCCATCAGCCATTTTCATTAAGTTTACTATGTCTTTTGGAATTGCAGAATTGTCAAATCCAAGAACCAAATTTCAAATCATTTTTGAATACCACTAGTAAACTCAGATATTAATTGCAGGAACAGGAATCCAAATTTAATGTACACTAAACACACTAAGAAACACCAACCCAAATAAAGAAGCTCCACCACAACTAAAATCAAACTAAAAATTCAATCTCAATAACCATGTTTAGATATAAAAAGTTATTAAACTTTAAAATTGTCCAAACCCGGAAAGTATACAATATTTTTCACTTCAAATCACGGATATAGAAATTTTGTTACTATTCATGGCTAAATCAAGAGAAAACAACTACTTACAACTAATCTAATAAATCCAAGTAAATAAATATTTAATCTAAAATATATATTTTTATTTTATTTTTATAGACCGTCAATTGCATTCCCAACCAGCTCCTACATCAGCCTGCAGGGCAGCCTGTCCACAAGGGCGTCTCAGAGGGTCCAAGAACAGACTCAGAATCCAACTCAAGGGGAGTCATGCCAATACACAGGCCTCCCAAGGCGTCAGCGCCAGCCAACCACCTCCTGCATCCCAAGCCCAATCAACCAGCCTGAATCCCAGACAGAAGCCACTCTCAAGGCCTGCCGCAAAAGTCTCCTACACCAGGGTCAGCAGGAACACTGAGGTTACTTACACCTCCACTGTATACCCAGTTGTCACCCAGCCCCGCACTCTTGATCCAAGAGTTGCTACTTCCTGCCCCTGCGTCTTTGACACCACCTACACGCCATTGGCCACCACTGAGGAACCATCTGCGCCTATTGTGTATTCAACCATTGACAGCGCCACTGCAAGCAAGCGTGATCCCACCTTCTACACAAAGGTCCTTGTCCCCTGTGTTGAGCCTGGTAGCCAGGATGCCGCGGTACCTGCCAAGGGCCAGCATTGGTTGACGGATAGTGAGCGTGAAGCTCTCCTCAACTGCTTGAACAGGGGAATGGCGGTTTGGGATATTGCGTCCCAATTTGGTGTCACGGACAGATACATTGCTGACATCAACACCAAGTATGGCAACACCGGGCAAATTGCCAAATCCACCAAGGTTAAGTGGTAGCCCAAACTCCTTCAGCCTGTTCATATTGATGCAATCAAGCAGTGGGTAGCCAAGGATTGCCACCTGGACACACTTGCTGTCCAATCAATGCTTGCCACAGAGTTTGGGCTTTCTGTTTCTAAAGCCCTTGTTTACAAAGCAATGGTTGATCTGGGCTTCTTGTGAAATGTGCTTGGAGTTTCTCCATACAATAGGAATAGTGAAAAGACCATCAAGAATTGACGCATTTATGCCAAGACATATCAAGCACTAAAGGAGACTGGGAATGTCCAGTTCTTCTACATCAACAAATCATTGTTTTCCTCCTCACTCAGGTCTAGGCATGGGTGGGTTGAGAAGGGGTCCAAGGACGGCGTAGCCCATCATGCAGCTGTCTGTTCCTAGACCTATTCCATGGTCACGCTTCTTGGTCCTTGCAGATTGGACCTGTATCAGATGATTAAAGGCTCCCATAACAGCAGGACCTTTCTCAATTTTCTCCAAGCCATCAAGGAGTACCTTCGGATAAATTAAAGCGGCACAACCAACGTTATTGTGCTTGATAATGCCAGGCTCCACAAAGTGGATCTGGTTGTGTCCAAATTCCCCCATCAACAAAAACAGCCATTCTGCCAGCCACCACCTTGCAGACTGCCCAGTATGACTCCTCTTCCTTCCATCTTATTCTCTGTTTCTGAATCCAATCAAGGAGGTGTTTGGTTGGATCAAGAATAAGGTGAAACAAGGCCTCCCTCAGGACACTGGGGATCTCTTCAACATTCTCAAACTCAGCCAATTTGCAATGCTACCTGATGTGGTGGCAGCTTTCTATGAGCATTCAGAATCCTTCCTCCCAAAAGCCCTGGCCTCTGAGCCAATCAGATAAATGGGTGCTCCGGGTTTTATTTAGTTTTAATTTTATTTAGTTTGTTTTTATTAGGACTCAATAATTATTATTTATATATAATAATGTGACATTTGAATGTATTATAGACATATAAGAATACTTAGAAAAGGTAAGTAAAATTAATTATACTAGGTATGAGAACAAATATTTTTATTATTGTGCACTGAATATTATTATTGGCTTTTGCGCTAAAAAATGAAAGAAAAAAGATAGAAATATATTAGTTTATTTAAATAATTGTGAATCCTTGTTGGTACTTTGGCTTTTTTAAGCCACAAATTGGACCTTGCATGTTATCATCTGATCCTTGTTTTTTCAGTGCCACTATAGCCACACAACACAACCACCAATGATTTTCATGTATTGCTTACTAATTAGTACTTAGGATGCGGGTCAAGTATATCAAATATGTTTATCAAATCACATTACAAGGGAAAGGTAATTTGAGTTCTAAACAATAATTTGTTTAGAACAATAGTGGAGCAGGCCAAATGATGAGGATAAATTCAATTCTCAATGTTTATCTATGTGATAAATAAACCCATACTTTACGAGCTAATAAATAAAAACATTTTTAACTTATTTTTAATATTTGACGTGGTTGCAACTTTAACTAATGTCTTGTATATATTTAGATATATTAATATTATAATTTACATACTAAAATTTAAAATAAAAATTAAAATATTAAAAGTAAAATTATAATTATAAATCTTAAAAGTTAAATATTAAAGTTTAAATAATCAAAATATAACAATTTTATTAAATTGTGATTTATTCAATATCAAAATATTTGATATTAAAAATTTTAATATTGTAATATGTTTTATTAAAATTTTAATATTAACTTTTAGATACTAAATTTTTTAATATTTAAATATTAAAAAACTTAGTATTAAAATATAAAAAGTAAAAAAATTTAATTTGCAAGGGGAAAATATTTATTGGGGGATGCTAACTGCAAAGGGAATGTGATTATTCCGGGGAATTATACCCCAAAATTAAATTTTCAGCTAATGCATTTAATTAGATCCACATAATCTTCTATATGTGGCGGACAACTCTAGATGTGATTGCTAGAGGGGTGGCGCCCTGTACCCCAGTGGTTGCAGATTGTTTGATAAAAGGCAGGCGGGTGAGTGAATTGACTAGTAGGGTTTTTTTGGGGGGGCATGTAGTACCTGTATAGTGTTGCTAATGCAAATGAGTCATACAGGACCTGCTTGACTGTCCTGTATCCCCGTGGTGTCTTCTGGCAGTTGAGGGCTACACGGCAAATATCCATATGAATAGGTACATCCTCCAACTTTTAGACATTGATTTTTAATATGCAGTGTAGGAGGATTCCCAGGTATACCGCGGCGTGAATTCTTTGCAAGGTATACTTTTCTGAGAACATGCATAATTTTTTGAAAGTTTGAACTAACCTATTAATATAGGATGTTTGATTGAACTTGAAGAGGGTTCTGGAGGGCGCCCAGCTTGTATCTTCCCCCCAGGCCTTGGCAAACAATATTAATAAAGGTTTAAAATTATTCACAAGGACTGCATCCCCAACTTTATTTGACAGTGCCTTAAAAACTTCATTAAAAATTGCATATTTCAAATATTCATTTCCTATTTGAAAGTTGGTTTTTATTAAATTCTTTTCATATTTGTTGATGTTTGTGAAGGGGAATCTTTGAATGCTTTTGTATATGTATTCATCAAAGTTCAGTTTGATATCCCCGCAAATTTCATTCATTTCTTTGATTTTGATATTTGATCCAATTTCATATGCTTCCCTTATACATGGCAAGCACCCCGCAGGTGGTGAATATTCCCTATCTTGAGCTTCAATATTAAAAAATTATTCATATTCTGTTGAATTATTTTATTTATTTGGTTTTTTTATTTGTTTTACAGGGGCTACCAGTGACTGGTAACCCCCGTAAAACCAACTCAGCGTATAAGCCTCCACTTCCACAACCTCATCCCCATTCCTAGTGATGACTAAAATAAATATAAGTAAAACATAAAAAGACTTACTAATTGTTTCCCCTGTGGCCCACTCAGCCACAGGCGCCACTTTGGCAAACTTCATGAGCGTTGGATGCTCTTCATTGATTTTTCTAGACTAAATTTTTCTTATCTTTCTTGCAACTTGTGTTTCTTCTTGGTTTTCATTTGATAAAGCTTCTGTATTTCTTGAAGTGCTTCTGCTTCTTGATTGTGCTTCATTTTCATCTTTTTTCATTTGATTGTTTTCATCTTCATTGGTGTTAATTTCTTTTTGAATTTCTGTTCCTTCAATTAGTTTGATCTTATTAATTTCTTTGGCCCCCTGCCAGAACTCCCACAAATTGTAGGCCGCGTTGTTGAACTTCAGACTTGATAAAATTGTTCCCTGTAGATTAAGTAAGGCTTCTTTGTTCTTTTCATCTATAATATTCCCCAATTTATCCAGAGCATCTTCTTTTGACTGGATTAGTGGCTGGCCCTTGTTACCCAGCTTTCCTGTCACTATTTCCCTGATATTTCTTTCTATCTCAACAACCTTTTGTAGGTGTGCTTCTAATATGTTGATCAAGTTATAGATTGTTGACATATTGTTTGAATTCCATCAAAGAACTAGTTTTTATAGTAATATCTTCAAAACATACATATTTTTCATCATCATTAATAAATTAAAGACAATAAACATAAATATTGCATTAAAATATTGCAATTAGACGTCAACTCTTGATATTTTGATATTATGTGCATAACTCAATGTATTTTTTTAATAAAATCCATTGTAAACTAGGCCTTTTTCATTACAATTTAAAATAAATTGACTGTGTTTATATTAGAGAGTCATTAACGCTTAGTACAAATATTGATACATAGTGCATTTTACAGCATGTATATTTACCTATTGGTAATAATTCTAAAAACTTTTTATTTGGATTTTGCGAGGTAATAATGATGTAATGTGTTAATAAATTACTGTTTATTGTCATTAATTGGCTGATTTTCTTTGCTGTGGCAATTATGCATTTTCTGATATTTACGCACTAGTATCCAATTGGTTGGCTTCACATTCAATTGCACAGGCAATAGGAAAACAAGCTGCCACTCCAAGACTGGATATAGTTGGGGTGGCAGCTTGTTTTACTATTGCCTGTGCAATTGAATGTGAAGCCAATCAATTGGATACTAGTGCGTAAATATCAGAAAATGCACAATTGTCACAGCAAAGAAAATCAGCCAATTAATGAAAATAAACAGTAATTTGTTAACCCATTACATTATTACCTCACAAAATCCAACTGAAAAGTTTATAGAGTTATTACCAATAGGTAAATATACAGGCTGTAAAATGCACTAATTTTCAATCTTTTTACTAAGCATTAATGGCCCTAATATAAACACAGTCCATTCCATTAAATTATAATGGAAAAGGCCAACTTTAAAATGGAATTTATTAAACAAAACACATTGATTTATGGACATAATATCAAAATATCAAGAGTTGACGTCTAATTGCAATATTCTAATGCAATATTTACATTTATTGTCTTTAATTTATTAATGATGATGAAAAATATGTATGCTCAAAATTTTAAGCTATTTGTAAAATGTACAACATTGTATTAATTAAAGGAAATGTTGATAATGTAAAAAGAAAATATTATTAATTATGAATTGAAAGAGAGATATCAATTTTAATAAGTTGTCACAAAGAAAAGATTTATTTACTAATCAAAGGACAGGAAGGGGAGGGAATGGGCGGAATGAACATTTTCTTCATCTGCGCCTGTGAAAGAGGCGGCATCAGAGATATTGGGGAGGGAATGGGTGGTAGTTTGGAAGTCAGGGTTGGAAGGCAGGTGGCTTGTTGGGGGGGGGGTTGGGGAGACAGGGTTTGTTGACTGGGAAGGGGCAGCAAGAGCTGATTGCTTCAATTGCTCAAATTCTTATTCTGTCACATATACTGGCTTGACAAAACAGATGGACTGGCATGGGGGGAGACGGGGGTCCTTTCTGGACTTATCACTATCACTTGCATAGAAGATGATGAGATCAAATAAGTCCTGGACAGACACAGAAGGGAAAAGCTCATAACCCTTATCAATTTGGGTGCCTAGTTTGTTGTAGGTGGCAGGCTTTAAGCGCCTGAGGGCGGAACCAAAATTGTAGAGACATACATCTGCAAGATGCAAGTTGGCGTAGTTGATAGAGAAGGACCAGCAGGTATGCCCCACAGCCCTGATTTCTTGGGTTGCCCATTCCTGCTGCTCCATCTCTGCACTCAGTACAACTGTGTGCATAGTGTTTTGTGTGGCCCACTCCTCCAGCATGGCTTTGGGCTCTGTCTGGTAGGCATACCCATCTGCAGTGTTTGATATTGTTGAGTAATAATTGGCATCCAATGGAGAAACTGCCAATAAAACACCAACAAACCAATATAATATTGGGCTGCACTTGTACACATCAGACTGGGTACGCTTCTCTCCAAAATCTTGGATACTTGCAGATATCTTAGCATACAACAGGAAGATTACGTCATTACGGGCCCTCATTGCCCTCCCTTTAATAAAATTAATAATAGTTGACTTGTAGGGGTCAGTGTCCACCAAAATGGGGCCACTGAGAACTTGATTAGACAAGATTCTAGCAGCAACCACAACTCTGTGCATCCACAAATTCACGGTTCTTTTGTTGGTGAAGATGCTGTGGAGTCCCAACTGGAGACGTACCTGGACCAGGGGCATCCACAGGTCACGTTCCATAATGGTCATCATAAGGGGATGGGCTGTGTCATCTTTGGTTGAAGTACGGGCACCAGTCAGGGTCTTCTTGGTAGAGGGGCCACAGTTGGCGTGGGCTCGCAGGGTTGCAGCCATAGTGAACTTTGCAAACCCCATTGCGGCTGCAATTTCCCCAAGGGACATAAGCTTCCCTTGCTTTTCAACCATTTTGAGAACAATCTCTGGAGTGATTAGGTTTCTTCTGCATCTTGTAGGTTGATTGGCTGGGGGAGGGATTTGTTCATCTTGGAAACTGGCCAATGCCATCTGATTGGCTGTTTTGGGGTTCTGGGCTCTCTGGGTGACCCCATGGCTAAAATGGCTGGTTCCAGATGCCATTGCTGATAAGGGATTTGGGTTGGCAGCTGCCTGTGCATGGTGGGTAAACAGGGCCATGCTGGAAGTTGCAGGAGAAAGAACAGGCTCCTGGGTGGGGCTTGCAGAGGAGCCTGCAGGTTGGGAGTGGCCATAGACAGAGGCTTCACTGTTAAGAGACCCTGCATAGCCCTGCATGATTTTGTCAAGGCCAGGGAACAGCTCATTGACTTGGTTGTTATTGAAAGAAGACATAATAAACTTTTATTAAAATTTTAAAATCAAGAAGAGGAATGTATATTTTAGTCATTTTTATTGTTATATATGTTAATTTTGTTAATATTATGATCTAGATTTTAGCCGTCCTAAATTGGCATAGGGTTTTTTTTGAGAATGCCTATGATTCCTAAAAGAATCAGCACAAATTCACTCAAGATCCTTTAGCATCCTTTTTGAGATGCCCATAAATTATATTTATTTCAAATTCACTGCAATTATGATTTGAAACTTGGTTCTTGGATTTGACAATCCCGCAATTTCAGATTTGTTAAGTTTTACATGATGTCTATAATTTTTTTGAAATACAGGAAATCTCAAATTGTACATTAGAATCCCGCATTTCTGATTCATGTATCCCACATTTGTTTGCTGGGTTTGTATTTTGTTAGTTGAGTTATCTGCTCAAGAGATTCAAAATTTGCCAATTTAAATAAATCAAAAAAAGTCAAATTAAATGTTTGATTTTATTAAATATTTTATTTTTCACTTAGCTGAGTTGCCCGCAAAAGTGATTTGAAATTTGGACCAAGGATTTGACAATCCCGCATTTTTACGTTCAGGTTCTGAATTTACAGTATGTCTTCTTCCAATAACAACCAAGTCAACGAGCTGTTCCCTGGTCTTGACAAATCATGCAGGGCTACACTGGGTCTATCAACGGTGAACCCTCTGTCTATGGCCACTCTCAACCCACAGGCCTCTTCCCAAGCACTACCCAGTAGTTTTTTCTTTCTCCTATATTTTCAAACATAGATTTGTTTGCACAACATGCACAGGCAGCTGCTAATCCAGATTTTGTATCAACACTAGCATCTGGAATTATAAAATTCAGCCAAGGGATCATACAGGGAAGCTGGAATCCAGAAACAGCCAATCAGATGGCACCATCTGGTTCCCAAGACAGAAACATCCCAACTCCAGCCAATTAGCCTGCAAAACTCAGAAGAAAATTGATCTCCCTGGAAATGGCTCTCACAATGGGTGAAAATCAAGGGTTGCTTATGTCTTCTGGGGAAATAGCGGCTGTGATGGGTTTTGAAAAGTCCACTGTGGCTGCAACCCTGCAAGCCCACGTCAACTTTAGTCCCCCTCCCAAGAAGAACCCAACAGGTACCCATATGTTAACCAATGGTGAAAAAGCCCACCCCCTTATGATGGCCATCATGAAACGTGACCTGTGGATGCCCCTGGTCCAGGTGCATCTCCAACTGGGACTCCACAGCATTTTCACAAATTAAGAGAACAGTCAACTTGTGGATGCACAGAATTTTGGTTGCTGCTAGAATCTTGTCCAATCAAGTTCTCAGTGGTCCCAGTTTGATGAACACTGACCCATATGATTCTAGAATCATTAAGTTTATAAAAGGGAGGGCAATGAGGACATGTAATGACATAATCTTCCTGTCATATGCCAAGATTTTGGCAAGTATTCAAGACTTTAGAGAAAGGCGTATCCAATCTGACATTTACAAACACAGCCCAATTTTGTATTGATTTGCTGGGGTGTTGTTGGAAGTTTCCCCATTGGATGTCAATTATTACTTGGCAGTATCAAACACAGCAGATGTGTATGCCTACCAGACGGAGCTCAAGAACATGTTGGAGGAGTGAGCTGCCCAACAAGCTGTGTACAAAGTTAAAATGAGTGAGAGATGGAACAACATGAATGGGCATCCAAGGAAATTATGGATGTGGGGCATACCTGTTGGTCCTACCCCACCAAATATGCTGACATGCATCTTGCAGATGTATGTCTTTACAATTTAGGTTGATCTTTAAGGCGCTTAAAGCATGCCACATACAATGAACTGTACACCAAAATTGAGAAGAGTTATGAGCTTTTACCATCCATATTTGTCCAGGACTTATCTGATCTTGACATCTTCTATTTAAGTTATAGTAATAAGTCCAGAAAGGACTCCTGCTTCCCCCTACACTCATCTATTTGGGTTTTTAAGCCCATATATATGACAGAAAAATAATTCAAGTAATTGAAGTAATCAGCTCTTGCAGCCTCTTTTCAGTCAACAAACCCTGCCTTCCCAACCCCCCATCAAGACCAAGCCACCCGCCTTCCAATCCTGACCCCCAAGCTAACACTAATTCCTCCCCACTACCTCTGATGCTGTTCCTTCTACATGAACAGATAAAGGCAACTTACATTCCACCCATTCTCTCCCCTATTTGCCCCTTGATGGATAAAATAAAACCTTTCTTTTTAATAACTTATTAAAATTGGTATTCTATCTTTCAATTCATAATTATAATATATTTTTTTACATTATTGACATTTTCCATAATTAATAAAATGTTATATTTTTTTCATGTGGTAACATATAATTATTTGTATGAATATTTTTCATTATCAATAATAAAATAAGGACCAAAAAATGTAAATATTACATTAGAATATTGCTGTAAAGTTACTCCCCATTTGGCCCTGGATAAGATAATTTCCCCCTGATTTACAAAGAAAACAGCTCAAAATTCAGTCAAACCAATTAATTCCCTTGGGGATTTAGCTCACACATTTGACAAGAGATTTGTGTTGGCATACCCTTCCCATATGACAAATACTGATTTTTTGAATTTGGTTCCAACTTGGAATGAATCCCAGATCAATTTGGATAATTTGTTGGCTTGGTTTTGTCCTCATCTAAAACAGTTGAAGGCTAATCAATCAGGTTGAAGTTTTGTTAATTCAATAAAATCTATCCAGACTGTAATTGATGGTATTCTGAAGTGTTCTTTAGGCATAAGCCAATTAGAGGTTAAGCCAGAAATTAATGAGAAACCATCCAAGCTCCCTGAAATTACTGGCAAAAATTCTATCTTGCCCAATCCAATGACTGGCTGAGGTCAGGTGGCCTTCAAATTCAAACTGATTCCTTTAAAGCATGAAAGGGGACTTTTAGTCCCCTGATTGCTCATTCTATTTATTAAAGTTTTAGAATTTTAAAATCCTTCCTTGAGCTTTTAAAAATTTATTTTTTTAGACCCCCTTTTTTGGTCCTCTCTTTTCTAAAGTTTGTTAGTAAAGGTGGCTTTTATCCCTCACCTTAGTTGTTGTTGTCTCAATACTGTCTTCCCCATCAAGCTTTGCTGCTTTTGCTTTTGGTTCCTAATTTAAAAATTAAATATTAGTATAGGAGTTAATATAATTATCTATTTTAATCTGGTTTTGGTTTTGACTTGCTTCTAGACCTACTATACACCCTTAGACGCTTCTGCCTTGGTCTATACCTTATTTTCAAAGGTTTTTGGCCGCTCTCCTAGCCCCCCAGACTCATAAAATTCTCCTCTTTCTTCTGGTGTGGTTTTTGTCCTTGTCTCTTGCTGCTGCTGGAACATATCTTCATGTTTGCTCCCCATCAAATTTTGCTCCCTATTTGCAAGTTTGTTATGTTTACACTGTCTCCAGTGTTATTTTTCATCTGGTCTGCTTCTCTTGATCTCTGGGGACAGATTTCCTCCTCCATGCTCAGAGTGAGAAACAATTTCTCTCAGCTCTTGCATCTTATGGAAGACCTTCTCATTCAGACACAGGATTTCCTCATCTTTGGTGAACACTTGGTGAAGAGTCTCACTTGTGACAACTTGGAGCTGTCTCTCCTTAACTCAACGCCCGCATACTTGCATGAAAAGGCCCCCCTCATCTGCACTCCCAGTGGAAGACCCCAATCTATTCCTTGGCCTGAACCCAGTCCCCAGGGTCAAAGCATTCAGCATACCCCCTGGTTGCTTGCCAGAATAGCTTTGATGGGCTTCAACTCTTACTTCCCTCAACTGTCCCCACATCCTCTCTTTGAACTCCTGTTTGAGCGGCCATTCCAGTGTTGAACTAGAGGTATCCTAGTGGATCTTTCCTCCAGGATGGGATCCAAACTTAGTCAGTTTGGTACCCCTCTCTTAAAATTGCAGCTTGACATTAACTCTTGATATTTAGATTTTATGTGCATAACTCAATGCATTTTATAAGTATAAAATTCATTGTTAAGGTGGTATTTTTCATTGTAATTCTATAATTGGACTGTGTTTATATTAGGGTGCCATTAACGCTTAGTACAAATATTGATACATAGTGCATTTCATTAAATTATAATGGAAAAGGCTAAGTTTACAATGGATTTTATTAAATAAAATGCATTGAGTTATGCACATAATATAAAAATATTAATAGATAACGTCTAATTTCAATATTCTAATGCAATATTTACATTTATTGTCTTTAATTTAGTTATTATGATGAAAAATATTCACATGTTGAAGGTAGTACTATAAAAACCAGTTTTTGTTATTCAAACAAAATGTCAAATATCTATAACTTAATAAACAGATTAGAGTCAGTCCTCCAAAAGGTTGTTGAGCTTGAATACAACACAAGGGAAATTGTGGTAAATCAACTGGGAAATGAGGGAAGAGCCTTGGTCCAGCAAAATAAAACTGCAAAAAATAGCCTGGGAACAATGGTCAACAAAGAACACAAAGAAATGTTTTTAAATCTTCAAAAGGAATCAATTAAGCAGTTAGATTTCAAAAGTAAAAGTTACAACTTGTGGGAATTTGTAAAAACCAATAGAAAGAATACTCAAAAAATCAAACTAATTGAAGGAAATGAAATCCCACATGAAATAAACACAAATGAAGATGAAACCAACCAAATGGAAACAGATGGAAAAAACTCAGTCAAGAATCAGGAGCGCATAAGAAATTCAGAAAATTTAACTAATAAAAACCAAGAAGAAACACAAGTTGCAAGAAAGATAAGAAAAATTAAGTCTTTCAAAATTAATGAAGAGCAGCTAACACTCATGAAGTTTGCTGAGGTGGCGCCTGTGGCTGAGGGGGCTGCAGGGGAAACAATTAGTAAATCTTTTTATGTTTTACTTATATTTATTTTAGTTATCACTAGGAATGGGGACAAGGTTGCAGAAGTGGCGGCTTTTACGCCAAGTTGGTTCTACAGGGGTTACCAGACACTGGTAGCCCCTGTAAAACAAATAAATAAAAACCAAATAAATAAAATAATTCAACAGAATATGAATAAGGTTTCAAATATTGAAGCTAAAGATAGGGAATATTTACCATCCACAGGGTGCTTGCTGTGGTTAAGGGAAGCATACAAAATAGGATCAAATATCAAATTCAAAGAGATGAATGAAATTTGTGGGGATGCCAAGCTAAACTTTGATGAATATACATATGAAAGCATTCAAAGATTCCCATTTTCAAAAATCAACAAATATAAAAAAACTTAATAAAAACCAACTTTTAAATAGGAACTGAATATCTAAAAAATGAAATTTTTAATGAAGTATTCAAGGCATTGTCAAATAAAGTTAGGAATGCAGTCCTTGAGAACACATTTGAACCTTTATTTATTTTGTTTGCGGAGGCATGGGGGGCTGATACAAGTTGGGAACCCCCTGGAACCCTCTTCAAATTCAATCAAACATTCTATATAAATGGATTAGTTCAAGTCTTCAAAAAATTGTGCATGTTCTCAGAAAAATATACCTTGCAAAGAATTCACGTCGCGGTATACATGGGAATCCTCCTTCACTGCATATTAAAAACCAACATCAAAAAGTTGGAGGATGTACCTATTCAAATTGATATATGCCACTTAGCACTCAAACACCAGAAGACATCACAGGGGTATAGGACAGTTGAGCACTTCCTGTATGACTCCTTTGCATTGGCAACATTGTATGGGTACTATGTGCCCCCTGAAAAAAACCTATTAATTGATTTGCTCACCTGGCTTCCTTTTATCAAACCTTCAACAACCACTGGGGTACAGGGCGCCACCCCTCTAGCAATCACATCCAGGGTTGTCCACCACGTACAGAATAATACGTGGATTCAATTGGACGCTCTAGCCAAAAATTTAATTTTGGGGTATAATTCCACGGAATAATCACATTCCCCTTTGAAATTAGCATCCCCTTAATAAATATTTTTCCCTCTGCAACTTAAATTTTAATTTTTTTTAATTTTTTTTAATTTTTTATTTTTAATATTAAATATTTTCACTGAAATATGTAATATTAAAATTTTAATAGTAAAATATTAAATTTAAATATTTAAATATTAAATTTTAATATTACATATTTCAATATTAAAATTTTTTAATATATAATATTTCAATATTGAATAAATCACAATTAATTAGAAATAGTTAAATTTTGAATATTTAAACTTTAATAGATAAATTTTGAAATTAATAATTATAATTTTACTTTTAATATTTTACTTTTAATATTTTAATTTTATTTCAAATTTTAGTGGGTAAATTATAATATTAATATATAAATATATTACAAGACATTAGTTTAGTTGCAACCAAGTCAAAAAATAAAAAATAAGTTAATTTTTTTTATTTACTAGCTTGTTGAGTACAGGTTTATTTATTACATATACAAACAACAAGAATTCATTTATCTGCATCACGTGGCCTGCTCCACTTATATTCTAAACAAGTGGTTGTTTAGAACTCAAATTACCTTTCCCTTGTAATACAGTAGTTTTAAAAGCTATGGCAACAACCAAAAGACTTCATATGTAAACAAAATGTTTTCAGATTTGAACAAAATCCAAGTTGCGCAAGATTCAGGATTCAATTAATTTATAAAATTTCAGTTAAAAAATGAACTGTCAAACAAAAAACAAAATTTCACTAGCCCATTATATGAAATTATATCAAACATCAAGTGGTTTAGTTCAAACCACAAACAAAATGAACTGACACAACAAGTGAAATGGATGGATGCTGTTCTGGAGTATATTATAATTCAATCAGGATTCATATGAGGCACCAACAGAAGGACTAAAATGAAAATAAATTTGAGCAATCTAGAAGCAAGATTCCACAAGCAAAAAAAATGAAATCATACAAGATGTGTAGTATGAGCAGCCTAAAATAGAAAACTATTAATTTAACAGCCAATCAACAGCTATCCAATTTAGGAACAGAGGCATTTTATTTATTTTCATGGATCCTGATCTGTATGAAGTGATTTTGAGAACCTTCCAAATGTGGACTCAAGATTACAATAAAAATAAATCATTAAATTTTAAAATTTCTACTTTTAGTGATTTTATCCTAGGTTTTTTACAATGGTTTTTACTAGCAACATCTTCAACGGCACAAGCAGCCAAGCCAGCAGAAGCCAAGCCAGCTTTAATGAAGGCTAGGCTTGGAATGTGGAGGCACCTGTTTACACCCAAGCCTTTAAGGCGGGTAACAAGGAAGCTGACCTGTTACTGACCCCTGACCTATATGGCTTTGACTTGTTAAGTAGTCACTTAGCGTCTAGCTCTGCCCCTGCTCCTGTACCCACCCCCGCACAAGCTGCCCACCAATAACCAATCAGGATGGTAACCTTGATTTGGAACAACTTTCTGCCACCAGCCAACCTGCCCCCCTACAGCCAATCAGGCTTCAGCTCCCCTGGCCCAGCGCCCCAAGCAACAAATCATCACTGCCCAAATTCTTCAGGAAATTATGGCCCTGAATCTACAGGGTCTGTCCTGGGATCAGATATCCAGCCAATTGAAATTTATCAGAGTTACTGTCATGCAGGAATTCAATAACCTGATGAACAGGGGGAATCTGATTGGGACAGCCAAGAAGCCCAAGAAGGCCCCCAAGTTAAATTAATAAGGCATACACAATAATGCTTGACCTCCTCCAGCAGGATCCCAAGCTTCCCTTGACCCAGGTCTGGAAGCAACTTGTGCACCATGGCATTTGGGTTTCTGAGTGCATGGTGCAGCTCTGGATGTATGGGAAGGTGGCTTTAATATGGGTTCTTACTAATTTTGCCGGCAACCAATGGGATGGCGCTGAGGATTCCCCATACAATCCCACCATCAAATCCACTCTGGTCCAATGCCTGACTAGTCTAACTGATGATGTCATGTTCATTCCCTATTACAAGCTATTAAAAGCTTTTGATGATTTTGGCAAGCAAGGAAGAGCCGTCACTTAAAAAGGAAGGATGGAGGTCAAGAAGGGGACTTTCATTGGTGCGTTTCTGGCTGTTTTAGCCAAGGGTTTTGTCTCTATTGGAAAAACCCAGATTCCATCAATGACTACTTGTACAGCCACATCTTTGGTGGATTACTCAACTCCTGGGATGGCCCAAATTCCAAGTACCAGGTTTTCTTGAGCCACCAGATGGAGGGTAGCTCCATCACCCTTGAGGCCATCCAGCAACGCAGGCACCAGGCCTGTGTGTACCCAGCTGGCCACGCAGACATCCATCTGGCTGATTTTGTCTTATTTAACATTGGAGATACACTACAGGAGTGCCACCCTCAGGCTTTCAACAACCTCTATCTTGGGGTCCTTGACCACAATTTTCTCTTTGGCTGCCAAATGGCGGCTGACTTGTTTGCCCAAACTGTCTTTCTTGTGAACATGGGCAACCAATCACAGAATTGCAAGCTACTTCCACCTCAGGCCACTGCCACCTGCCACCTACCAGCCCATCCAGCCAATGACTAATGAGGAATAAAACAAGCATTATATGGCAGCCATCACACAAAATCCTCTTGCCTCCACCCCTGCCACCAACACCCCTCACCCGCAAGACCAACCCACCCAATCCCAGACCCCCAGGCCAGCACTGCCTCTGCGTCTTCCTTCCTGCGCTGTTCTGCCTCCTAGGCATCACTCTTCCCCGCCCCAATAAACCCCCTATTACCAAAAAATTTATATTTATATTATCTTTATTTTGAATTTCAATTATTAATGTTCTCTTTGTTTATAGTTGATTTTATTCTTTATTTTCAGTTTATTTCTATAAAATCATATATTTACTATGCTATGTATCTAGATCAAGAACACAGTTATTTTTAGTACCTAGACACAGCCCCCTGTGAAAATATTAACAACAATTTGGGGGTCAGCTAAATTTGAATTAGAAAATTATGTGTTAAATGTTTTTAGATAAAGTTGTTACTGATCCATATTCAAAACCTTAATGATAAAATTTAAGCCAATCAGGAGCCAAGTGATAAAGTGATTGTTGTGACATAAAGGGTCATTCAATAATTCTTTGGTGTATGTGCGCTAATTAATATGATTGGCTGGATGTTTTGCCATTGTACTGCCATTGCTGCTGTGGCAAGTTGTTGATGGACTAGTACCCACTCAGCTGCTGGGTTAGCACTAGTCCATCAACAACTTGCCACAGCGGCAATGGTGTACAATGGCAAAACATTCATCCAATCATATTAATTAGCGCACATACACCAAAGAATTATTGAATGACCCTTTATGTCACAACAATCACTTTTTACTTGGCTCCTGATTGGCTTAAAGTTTATCATTAAGGTTTTGAATACAGATCAGTAACAACTTTATCAAAAAACATTTAACACATAATTTTCAAATTCAATTTTAGCTGATCACCAAATTGTTGTTAATATTTTCACAAGGGGCTGTACAAAGCGCCAAAAGTAATATGGTAATCAAGGAAACAATGCCAACACAAAGCAAACAACACATATTGAGATGAGCGTAAAATATATACAAATTGGGTAAAAAGATGGGATAATGTAGTAAATGGGGAAACAAAAAGGAATAAACAAAGAAGCATCAGTATCAAAATAATACAGAATTTATTGGGGCAAAAGCTATAAAAACATATGAAAAGGTTAGTAAAAAATCAATGAGAGAATTGGAGAAGCTTTTGAAGGATCTTGACTTGGCAATTGCCAAAATCTAAGACATTGACTGCAAGTTCAAGGCAAAATTCAAGGCTGCTGTCCTTACAGGGGACAAAATCAACAAGGTGCCCGCAAAGGCCTTAATGACAAAAATACCTGACACCCTGGAGAAGACAATGGAGCGCCTGCTCAACATCCAGAAGATGGTGGTTGAGGGCCTGCAATTTAAGGCATACAATCTTTCTGTGTTGTCTGTCTGGGTTGACAACCCAGAGATGTATGAGCATCTCAAACCTGCCAAGCAATCCAGAACAGAGGATAAAAAGTTGCCCGCACAACTGCTTGCGCCAAGAATGGCCAAGCCTGCTGAAGCCGCTGGCAAGGAGGAAACACGTGAAGGTAATATAAAAAAATAAAATCAATAAAAATTTGTAAATACTTAACTGTTTTTTAGATAACATAGACAGTGAACTCTGCCAAGTCCTGGTCCTCTTTGTCCCTGCCACATTCTAAGCCAACTACGCCACTCATGTGGCCAAACAGCGGATCAGTCCCCCTGTCTTGCAGGAGCTGGAGGACCACATCCACAGGTCCTTTCCAATGTTGCGGGAGGCATTGGCCAGGCTGACGTAGGGCAAGGGGGCATCTGAGTGGGAAAATATGCCTACAAGGATGCCCAACTGGTCCGCCTAGACCCAGTGGTCCTCAGTGGAGTTTACTGTGTAAACTCCATTGAGCTTGTTTGGGATGTCCTGGCAACGCTCCCATTTAAGAATGTACTGGAGATGGGCTGGTAACATATGGCTGCTTGCTTCTGCTACCCCTTGGAGCACACTCTATGTACCTACTGGACAACTTGGGCGCGCAGTGGGAAAATTGGCTGTTGCAGACGCAACAGCTGTCAAGAAGACAAAAATCCTCCTTGCCAACTTTGGGTTGGCCTGGAGTGCCAAAAAGATGGGGATCCCTGCAGCCATGGAGCTGACCTTTGGAAAGATCAAGCATGATAAGAAGATCAGTGTGGTTTTCAATAAATTATATGAGTTTACAGAAGCCTTTGCTGGGCAAAGGCTTCATCTGGTGGTTTACCATGGGTATCTCTTCTACTTTGGAATGGGCACCAGTGTGTAGGATCTTGACAGGGTCCTCCTAGGAATTGACGGGGCCAGGCTCTCCCTGGACAAGAAGAAGGTCCCTCTGGGTATGACTTGGTGGATCACGTCATCCAGGACGCCCTGGTCCTGGCTGGTATCTACAGGTTTGCAGCCCTGCCAGAGAAGCTGCTCCTCCATTCACACCTGACCCTACTCCCTTTTGCCAGTTGCTGTGAATATTTTAATAAGGGTGTATCTACTGTCCACAGGGTGGTGGTGGAGGTTGTGCAACACCTCCATTGTGGGGTGGGTACATACAGAAGAACTCACTACAGGCGCTCTTAATAAATTCTCTCTTACAAATAATTACATTGCAATTTATATTATTTTTATTATAATAAAATTTTCTAATTCTTATTTTAGCAAACAAGATTTGCAAAATATATCCCAGAGAAGGTATCAATAAAAGCATAATAATATAATTCAAAAAAATCTACATCTTATTTGTACACTTTACATTTAACTTTTTTTGATTTTTATATTTATTTGCCAAAAGTGATATTAATGCGTTTGCGTAATCTAGTATCAAGCTTTTAGATATCCTTAGATGACACAATAAAAAATTATTATAAATAAATAAATTACTAACCTTCATTGATTGTCCTGCTGAATGTGATTGCGGGCTCAGAAACATCTAAATATAAAATGATAATTAATAAATCTTGAATAGTAAATTAGAGAATACAAAAAAATTGGACACACTAAGCCTTTAATTGATTGGCTGTTTGGCTAGGCACACAGGAATGAACAAATCAGCATGGCCATATAATTTGGCCATGGTCTCAGATGGGAGGGTGTGGATCCTGGCCTGCAGCAAATTAAAAAGGTCCTCAGTCCCAGTTGGGGTTCCTTGCTTGACAACTTGCTTGAGCCACCCAAAGACTTCCTCAATGGGATTTAGGAAGGGCAAATAAGCAGGGAGGAAGAGAAAGTGTAGATTTGCTGTGGTCAATTGCTGATGGCACACTGCAATGCTAGTATCAATTGATGGAAATTCCTCAAGAATATCAGCCACCTTATAGAGACCAACATTATTCAGCACAATGACGTTGGTGAAGCCTGGGCTTGTGCGCCTCAGGTGCTCCTGGACCAATTGGAGAAATAATAGAAAGGTACAGCTAGTTGTGGGAGCCCAGTATTATTTGGTATAGCTTAACCCCTTTGGATCAAGGAGAGCAACCAATGAGTGGGCTGTGGCGTGGACTGCAGCACGCCAAGCCATCCCGTCATTGGAGCCTTTGGGGACATAGCCATATGCATTGCACATTGACAAGGCAAATGCCAATTTGTCAATATAGTAAAATTTGATTGTCCCCTTGGCTTTGAGGGCAGTGTACGCCTTTGTGTAGTTTTTCTGGGTCTCAATGTTGGTTGGGCTATTCTGATTGTACAGAGATACCCCAAGCTTTTTCCAGGAAAAGCGCATCTTCTTCAGCAGATGGTAGTAAAAGGAAATGGAAGTCTTAACCCCAAAAGTGGACTTGACTATTGCCTGTATATTTGCCAGTTAGAGATGGTAGTCCTGGGTGATCCACTGGAAGATTACCCATTTGTGCTCCTTGGTGAGCATGGTATAAGCATGCAAGGATTTCTCCGCGACAAGGACTCAACCCGTGTTAATGAACTTGTTGAAAGTCTTGGAGGCGTACTTGGGATCCACTCCAACAAGGGCCGCAGCCGCCTTGTAATTGCCTGATTCACTCATAAGCTTAAGCAGGATGATGCATTTAATATCAGGGATACACTTCTGAGCAGGCTTTTTAGTGGTGGGGATTGACTTGTTGGCATTGGGCACAACATAGAGCATGGGCACCTTGGTGTAAAATGCAGCAACCTTTTTGAGCACCAACTGTCCCTTATCAGTTCTGAAGAGCTCAGGATCCTTGTCCTCTTCCTGATTACCATCACTGACGTAGGGCTTGTAGCTAGTATCAAGTACAGGCTTCACCTTCTCCAGCATGGCTGACGGGACCAACTCTTGCTGGTACACAACGTCAAACACATACAAAGCAAGTTTTACCTCCTTGTTTCTAACTTTCTTTGTAGTGGTGACCTTGGTGAGCTTGTGAGTCAGCTTTGGGACCCAAGGATTGATGCTCTGCACCCTAGCAGCTTGTGCTCCTTGAACTGGCTGTATCAGTGCAGAGGCACTATGGAACTCTCCTCTCCTGTCTCCTTCTTGAGTAGGCACTTGGGTTGCAGTAACTCTATTCTTTGACCCGCAGGGGCAACCACAACCACGGCGCACAACGGGTGCAATGGTAGTTTGTTGCTGTGTTCCTTCTATTTTGAGAATTTAATAAAATTTTAAATAAATTTTGATTAAGTTGCTCCTTAATTTTATTTTTTGCTTTTATCTGAATATGGATATTTAATTAGAGTTTTTCCCACCCAATATCCCAATTATATATTTTTATTTCTTAATTAGTTGTTTCTGGTTTACAACGCCTATTTTAGAATACCTGAAATAATTTCTACCCAATTTCTCAGATTTTATGCCAAATTAATCAACCAACACAATATTTTTAAAATTTATGTCTTGGATTGTGTCTTATTTTAGATACCTTGGTATCATTCATGATTACAATCCATTGCACACAACATTTGAATGATTTTGTTTACATAGTGAGTTGCTATTGTGTTTTGTTTTTTGGATTGAGTTTTGACTCACTGCGCTTGGGTGTATTTTGTCACCAATTCACATAGTAAACATATGTACATCAAAAGTCAACTCACACCATTTTTTTGTGAATCAATGTATTTTGGATTGTATTTTGAATGGTTTTGCTTTGCGTGTGAGCCCTTTGTTGCTGTGTTGACTCCTTTTGCCAATTAACGCCAATAAACTCTGTTAAAAAAGTGTATATTTTAACCTGAGAGTTGAATTTTATTCAAATCTGAAATCATGTAAGGTCTTGCCCATAATGGTGCAAGGTTATAAACTAAAGTGTGCAAGGCATTAGGATTCAAATTTAAAAGATATAAAAACGTAAGAACTGTCTGTAAAATAATCTTACAGAACCCTGCTAAAAGCCTATATTGTGTAAAAAAAGGAGTAATTGAGTGTAAGAACCCTAAGCAAAGAAGATAAAATAAAGTGTTCAATAGTGAACAATTTGTAACTAAGGGAATGTCAATATTAGGATATTCTCCTTCAGAAAATTGGTACATATAACTATTGAAAGATTCTTTAAAGGAAAATAATGAATACAACAAGCCTAAGACTTGTTGTTTTACAAGTTCCATTTGTTTTAAGGGAAAAAAGCTAAACTTTAAAATGAATTTAATAAAAATGTATAAATTTCTAGAAATTAAGATCTCAAAGTTAAAATTAGATAAAATATTGAAGGGAAGAAATCACTTAGATTTTGGCTTAAAGCCTACTCTTCACAGGCTCTTTATTTATAGAAAAGTCTTTGAAAGTTGTGTGAGTGATAGTCATGGGTAAAGCAGCCAAGAATAGAAGCAACTGGATAAAGTTGGGTAGAACCTGGAGGAAAAAGGGACAACAGAAACCCCATAAGAACTACAGATCTGTACGTAAGCTGGGGAAGAGCAGCCAAGACGTAAGCGGGAGTTCAAAAGGTAAGGGATAAGTGAAAATATTCTAACTTTAAATTAGAAATATATAAAATGAATAGTGAAGGACAGATCAAACAATAACAACAATGATTTGAACACAAATAGCAATAAAAACAAGGTAATAAACTTAAAAATAATTAAATATTAACTTCCAATTCAAAATTCCAAATATTAAAAATACTGAAAGATTAAATTTGAACAAAAACATCAAATATGATAAATTTTAAAGAGCCTGCCCTTTGGGGCA
This sequence comes from Entomophthora muscae, assembly GCA_014839935.2. Lineage (NCBI taxonomy): Eukaryota > Fungi > Entomophthoromycota > Entomophthoromycetes > Entomophthorales > Entomophthoraceae > Entomophthora > Entomophthora muscae. Next base: position 166,581 of record QTSX02000012.1, on the reverse strand, counting down.
GGGCATGACAAATCATTTTTGTTTACATCTGAAGTATTTTTGGTTGTTGTCATAGCTTTTAAAACTGCTGTATGATTTGATAAATATATTTGATATGCTTGACCTGCATCCTAAGTACTAATTAGTAAGCAATACATAAAAATCATTGGTGGTTGTGTTGTGTGGCTATAGTGGCAATGAAATAATAAGGATCAGATGATGACCTGCAAGGTCTAATTTGTGGCTTAAAAAAGCCAAAGTACCAACAAGGATTCACAATTATTTAAATAAAATTAATCTATTTCTATCTCTTTAATTTATTTATTTGTTAGCATAACAGTCTATATAATATTCAGTGCATTATAATAAAAATATATTCCTCATACCTAGTATAATTAATTTTACTTACCTTTTCTACATACTCTTATATGTCTATAATACAATCAAATGTCATGGCATTATATATAAATAATAATTGTTGAGTCCTACTAAAAAAATAAAAAAATAAAACCTGGGGCGCCCATTTATCTGATTGGCTTGGAGGCCAGGGCTTTGGGGAGGAAGGATTCTGAGTGCTTGTAAAAAGCCGCCACCACATTGGGTGGCATTGCAAATTGACTGACCTCAAGGATGTTGAAGAGATCCTTGGTGTCCTGAAGGAGGCCTTGCTTCATCTTATTCTTGATCCACCCAGAGACCTCCTCAATTGGGTTAAGGAATGGAGAATATGGGGGAGGAAAAGGTGTCTCATTTGACAATCAGCAAGGCAGTGGTTGGAGGAATGGCTATTCTTGTCAATGTGTGGGAACTTGGAAACAACCAGATCCACTTTTTGGAGCCCAACATTTTCCAACACAACAATGTTGGTTGTAATGCGGTAATTAATCCGGAGATACTCCTTGGCAGTTTGGAGAAAATAAAAAAATGTCCCACTATTATGGGAACCCTTGATCATTTGATACTGATCCAACCTGCAGGGACCAAGAAGCGCTACCATGGAATAGGTCTGGGAACAGACAGCTGCACAATAGGCTACACTGTCCTTGGACCCCTTCTTAACCCACCCATTCCTAGACCTGAGTGAGAAGGAAAACAATGATTCATTGATGTAGAAGAACTGGACATTCCCAGTCTCCTTTAGTGCCAGATATGTCTCAGCATAAATGTGTCAATCCTCAATGGTCTTCTCATTGTTTCTGTTGTAGGGCAAAACTCCCAGTACTTTCCAGGAGAATCCCAAATCAATCATTCCTTTGTAAACAAGGGTTTTAGAAACAGAAAGCCTGGACTCGTGTCAAGCATTGATTGGACAGCAAGTGAGTCTAGGTGGCAATTCTTGGTAAACCACTGTTTTATTGCATCAATATGCACAGGCTGGAAGAGTTTGGGCTGCCACTTAGCCTTGGCAGATTTTGCAATTTTCCTGGTATTGCCGTACTTTTTGTTGATGTTGCCATTATATCTGGCTGTGACACCAAATTAGGACGCAATATCCCAAACCGCCATTCCCCTGTTCAAGAAGTTGAGGAGAGCTTCACGCTCACTACCTGTCAACCAACGCCAGCCCTTGGCAGGTACCACGGCATCCTGGCTAGCAGGCTCAACACAGGGGAAGGGGAACTTTGTTAGAAGTTGAGATCATGCTTGATTGTGCTGGTGCTGTTAATGGTGGAATAAGACACAGGCACAGGTGGCTCTTCAGTGGTGGCCAATGGCTCATAGGAGGTGTCAAAGACGCGGGGGCAGGAAGTAGCAACTCTTGGATCAAAAGTGCGGGGCCGGGTGACAACTGGGTACACGGCAGAGGTGGCAGTGTATGTAACCTCATTATTCCTGATGACCTTTGTGTATGAGACTTTAGTTGCAGGCCTTGAAAGTGGATTCTAACTTGGATTGAGGCTACTGTTCCTGGCCTGAGATGCAGGAGGTGGTTGGCTGGCGCTGACACCTTGGGAGGCCTGTGTGTTGGTATTACTCCCCTCAATTTGTATTCTGGGTCTGTTCTTGAACCCTCTGAGACGCTCTTGTGGACAGGCTGCCCCACAGGCTGGTGCAGGAGCAGGTTGGGAATGTAATTGACGGTCCATAAAAATAAAAAATATATATTAGATTAAAATATAAACTTATTTGGATTTATTGGTTTAGTTTTGAGCAGTTGTTTTCTCTTGATTTAGCTTTGAATAGTAGCAGAGTTTCTATATCAATAATTTGAAGTGTATAATATTGTATCCTTTCCAGTTTTGGATGTTTTTAAAGTTTAATCACTTTTTATGTCTAAACATAGTTATTGAGATTGAATTTTTCATTTGATTTTAGTTGTGGAGGAGCTTCTTTATTTGGGTTGGTGTTTCCTAGTGTTCTTACTGTAAATTCAATTTGGATTCCAGTTCCCACAATTAATATCTGAGTTTACTAGTGGCATTCATTTATGATTTGAAATTTGGTTCATGAATTTGACAATCCCGCAATTCCAAAAAAACATAGTAAACTTAATGAAAGTAGTTGATGGATTTGAACACTTCAAATCTGATTCCAGTTAATTCATTTTGTCCATTTGAAATATGTGTATGACCTGAAATTTGCAAAGTGTCTATGAGTTCCCGCATTTTTGAAATATTTAAATAAATACTCAAAGAATTCAATTTAATTAAAAAAAGGCCATCCTGAAAAAGAGATCCAAAATTTGGACCAAGGATTTGACAATCCCGCATTTTTACGTTTAGGCTCTGAATTTACAGTACAAGCAAAGAAAGTTACCCTAAGTAACTTGGGAACAAATATTCAAGATGAAAACAAGGAAAATTACTAAATCTAAAGGGAATAATTTTATCAAGTTTAAATTTCAAAGATTCAAGTTATAACTAATTGGATTCTGGTAAAGTAACAGAGGAAATATTCAAAAATTAAAATTGATAGAGGGGTTTAAAGCAGCAACTGAAATGAATAGAAATAAAAGAAATGAAGATGAAGCAATTTGAAATAAAGAAATTCAAAATAATGAAAATATTGACATAGAAACAGAAAAAAAGGGAACTGAAGAAAGAAGATCAAGAAGCAGAAGCGCTTCAAGAATAAATGAAGGTTTATCAAACAAAGGGAATCAAAGGGACAAAGGAATTGCAAGAAAGCAAAGAAAGATCAAATCAAGGAAGATTATTGAAGAGCACCTAACACTCATGAAGTTTGCCAATGGGGCGCCAGTGGCTGAAGGGGCCGCTGGGAAAAGAATTAGTAAGTTTCTTTATCTTTTTTCTTACCTTCTCTTTAGTTATATCAAGGAATGGGGAAGAAGTTGTTGAAGTGACGCTATTTACACCAAGTGGTGTATACGGGGCTATCAAAAACTGATAGCCCCTGCTGTTCAAATGAGCCCTACAGAGATCAATCAAATAATTCAAATAAATATGAATCAATATGCAAATAAAAAAGAAATGGATAGGGAATATTTGCAACCTGTAGGGTGCTTGCTGTGGTTCAGGGAAGCATATTAAGTGGGAGAAACTATAAATTTTCAAGAAATAAAGTAACTTCAATTAAATTTTGAAATCAACTTTAAAGATATATTTTTGAGTATGTTGAAAGATTTCCCTTCTTGGGTATGAATGCATGTAAAGGGAATTTAAAGAAAAGTATATTTCAAATTGCAAATGAATATATGAAATCATCAATTTTCTACAAATTTATAAATCAATTTCAAATAAATTTAGGGATGTAAACCTTGTGAACGGAATGAAACCTTTAATAATATTAGATACAGAAGCATTGGCGGCTGATCCTAGCTGGGGCCCAGACAGAAATTTTGTCAAATTTTTGAATATATCATATATCAACAGATTGGTGGCAGTTTATAAGAAGTTCTGCATGCTCTCAGTTCTTTACACATTGCAGAGGATTCAAATTGAAATGTATCTAGGAATATTAATTCATTGTATACTGAAAGCAAACGTTACCAAGCCAGAAGACATCCCTCTTCAAATTGATGTTTGCCAGCTGGCACTAGAGAAATAGAAGACACTGTGGGGGTACAGGACAGTTGAGCATGTCTTTTACAACTTTTTTGCAATTGCATCTTTGTATGGCTATATCATACCTCCCTAGAAAAACTTGCAAGCTGCAAATTCAGAACCTGAACATAAAAATGTGGCATTGTCAAATCCTTGGTCCTAATGTCAAATCAGTTTTGCTGGCAACTCAGCTGAGTGAAAATTAAAATATTTAATAAAATCAACCATTTAATTTGACTTTTTTATTTATTTAAATTGGTAAATTTTAAATCCCTTTAGCAGATAACTCAACTAACTAAATATAAAAACATAACATAACCAGCAAATGTGGGATAAGTGAATCAGAAAAACAGGATTCTAATGTACAATTTGAAGTTTCCTGTATGTCTAACAAATCATAGACAACATTAAATTAGTAACAAATATAAAAATTACGGGATTTTTAAGCCCAAGAACCAAATTTCAAATGATAATTGAGGTGAATTTGTTATAAATATAATGTTGCAACCAAGTTTTAAACCTCACCTGCCAACATATCTTACAATACACAGGAGGCGCTCAATGAGCCTCCCCTTGACGTATCTAATGTTATGAACAATCTGATGGCAATATCAAATGGCAAGTACTTTATCCTAATTAGGAGTGCTACCAATTTGACTTGCTGATCCCCGCACAAGTTATTCCTTGGCTCTAATCCTTACATGGAACAAGCCACCATGTCACCCCCTTGTGGCTTTGCGGCTTTCCCATATAGTATATTAATCACAATATTCTACAATAAATGATACCTTATTCTTATTACTCTGTCCTTCCTATTGGACAGTTGTCTTCACCAATTCCAAGTACTGAATCCTCATTGGTTCAGTTGCAACAGTGGTAGCAGAAGTAGGTTTACAACCTACCTAAAAAAAATTCCCCCCAAGAAAGGAGTAGTATGAGCTGTATGGCTACTCCCCAACAAGAGAACTTCCTGCCAATACCCAAGGGGGACATCCCCAACAGGTATGTCATCTATCAAGACTAGCTAGTTCTCACCAACGTGTACAATTGGCTCCGCCACAGGCAGCATGACGCCAGTGTCACCCCGCCCCAGTCAGATCTGTCCCAGCGCATGCTCAACCTTCAGCTAGAATCCTTCGCTGGTGGCATAGAGGGGGCCAACATTGTCAGTTGGCTCCAGTCTACCAAAACCTGCCTTTGCATCTGTCAGGTTCCTGAGCCCATGTGAGTTGCCTCTGTGTCTGGCTGCCTCACAGGGCCTGCCGCTGTGTGGTTCACCAACTGGGCCAGCCAGGAACTTGATGTTACCTGGGCAGCATTCTGAGACGCTGCCAAGTCCCACTATAGCAAAAACTTCTCCCCCATTGTTGTGGGAACCCCTCTTCTAACAATCAAACAGACTGGTTCTGTTCCTGAGTACCTTGCCGCCTAGCAACAAGCTCTTGAAGCCCCCAAGGCTGTGACCAACAGAAATGCAATGCTACTCACTCTTATCATCAATGGAATAAAACCCCATATCTGTAAGTGGGTCCCCAGAGGTTGCTGCACCTCCATCAATGACTGCTATAAGGCCATTGTGGAGGCTAACAACCAGGCCTCAATGGGCTTCCGCCGTACCAGTGACGCTCCATCCCAATCACGTACCACACCTGACAATGACCACAATCAAGTAGGCCGCCGCCAGCCCCGTCAGCAGGATAATGGGACTAAACGCCCCTGCAAGGGGGGAGCTTCAGCTAGCGCAGATTGAGGATCAGGGAAAAGCCTGGGGGTTGTAGCAACAAAAGCCTTGTAACCCCACCTGACCCATCCTCTCAATTCTTGCTTGCAAAAAATCCCTGCAACTACAACATTCACGAGGTCAAAACCCTGGACAACTTTCAAGTTCACAGTGACAACCTCAAATTGAAAGCAAGCCAATCCTCAAATAAAGTAACACACTTGTCCTATCCTTTCCATTTCCGTGGGAGCACCCACAAACTACTGGTAGATACCAGGGCCAACCACACTATGGTGGACCAGGCGTTTACCGACTCTCAACAATTAGACCAAGTGCCCAGCAGGTTCAAGACCGTACAGGTAGCTGACTCCTGCAGAGTGGCCATCACCCACAAGACAGTACCCTTTTCTGTAAGAATGGGAAACTTCCAGGTTAAGCTGTCTGGGCCAATCATGGCAAGGCTCAGCCATGATGTAATTGCTGGTCTTAACTGGCTTTGGCACAACTGCCCTGACATTGATTGGGATATCTCTGTCATCACCCTCAATAGGAATGGAGTGGGGTTCTAGATCTACCCTGTGGAAATGAGCAAGTTACTCCATATACTGTTTTTGTCAGAATAACATAGACAGGCTTGTAAAATTTCAAGGGGGAAACTAGACTTTAACCAATGCTCAATCAAAGTTATCTATACTGAACCATCCACATTCCCTCCCTTGACCTCCTCACCATCACCAGCGCTTGCTGTACACCTCAAGGAGTACAAGGACGTGTTCAGTGAGACACTTGAACAACTACTTCCTCCCCAGGAGATCCAGCACGCTGTACAACTTCAAGGATTGCTACCTAAAGCATGACCATTATACTGTTATACACCAAAGGAAGATGAAACCCTCCGCCAGCACCTTGTGGACACGCTCAATAAGGGCTTCATTTGCCCCTCTCTCTCCATATGGGGCGGCTGTCTTCTTTGTAGCTAAGAAGGACGGGTCTCTTTGCCTGGTTACAGACTACCGTGCCCTAAATGAGGTGACAGTTAAGAATAAGTACCCCCTGCCGCTGATTGATGACCTTTTTGATACACTTGCAGGTGCAAAGGTCTTTAGCAATATTGATCTCACTGCAGGGTACAACCAGGTCCGCATTGCACCACGAGATGAGGCAAAAACTGCCTTCTGCACGCACTACGGGTCATTTGAGTGTTATGTCATGAAATTTGAAATGACCAATACTCCCTCCACCTTTGCCATGTTGATGAACAAAGCCTTTGAGGAACTGATTGGAAAGTGTGTGGTGGTGTACCTTGACAATATTATTGTCTTCAGTCAAGATCAAACCACACACCTCCAACACCTCTGTGCTGTCCTTGACACCCTTCAGAAAACCAAGCTAAAAGCTAAACCCTCCAAATGCAAGTTCCTCAAGTTGGAGCTACTATTCCTTGGGCACACCATCTCTTCCCAAGGGGTAAAGCCCAACCCTGCCAAGGTTAAGGCAATCACCAGCATGCCACCCCCACTGATGTGGGCCAAGTGTGAACATTCCTTGGCATGGTTGCCTACGTGTGCAAGTTCATTCCCAATTGCAAGGAACTAATGGCATCTCTCAAAGAGCTCCTCAATACCAAGCAGCGCTTCCATTGAACCCCTGTCAGAGACCGGGCCTTTGAGGCGTTGAAGCAAAGGCTCACAACTGCACCAGTACTGAAGTTCCCCAATCAAAACTGACAGTACAAACTTGAGGCCAATGCCTCTGATAGAGCCATAGGGGGCGTGCTACAGGTAGAAACTGACAGTGGCGTCTTCCTCCCCGTGGCATATGAGTCCAGGAAACTTACTGACTTGGAACAACGCTACCCCATCCATGATAAAGAATTGGCAGCCATTGTACACTGTGTTGAGAAGTGGCGCTGTTATCTGGAAGGAGCTACCTTCCCACCCCGCATTCTGACGGACCACAAGTTGTCCCAGTACTTCAACATGCAGTCCCACTTGACACGCCGCCAAGCAGGATGGGTGGAGTGCCTATCCCCTTACCAGTTGCACATTGAGTACAAGCCTGGGAAGAAACTTGTCACAGCTGACGCTCTTGCAACGCTACGTAGTGTCCATCACTGGGGATGATGATTTGGATCCAGATTGGCCCATGCTCTACCTCTGTCCTGAGGCAACTTGCTACAAGGGCCTTAACTTGGTAACCATCTCCAAGATGAAGGACAACAAAAGCCAGTTCACCACTGATGCTGATAACATCTGCTGCCAGACAGAGACAGGTGAGAAGACGCCTTACATTCCCACCACACAACAAGGGGACACAATATTGCACTACCACCAAGCCCTGGGTCACATCAGAGGGCGTAACCTCTTCAAGATTAAGAAACAAAAGGTTTGGTGGCCGCACATGCATCAAGACATCTTGGAACTCCTCAAAATGTGTGTGTTGTGTGAAAAGAACACATCCAAACCTGCACCCCCCAAGTCTGTTCTGCCCATCAAGGCCATGGAACCCTTCAAACAGTGGCCCCTCAACATTGTGGGGCCACTCCCCAAAGACAGACTGGGCAAGAAGTACATCATCACTGCCATCAACTATTTCACTTGCTGGCCAGTAGCCTGGGCAACAACCAACCACACTGCCACCACCATTACCCTCTTTATTGGCAAGGAATTGTGGCCTGCTTTGGGCGACCCAAACGTCTCATCACAGATGGCAGTCCCAAACTGGTTGGGTATGTCATGAAGGCATACTGTGCCAAGAACGCACTCCAACGTGTAGTTACAACCCCCTACCATCCTCAAGCCAATGGACACGTGGAACAGTTAAATAGCTCACTGGTTCAACTGATTGCCAAGCTCTCACAAGAGCACCCCAATACTGCATGGACTGAACACCTGTCCACCGCTCTACTTATCCTGCAAGCAAGAATCAATAGGGGCACTGGGTTCCACCCTAGCACCCTAGCCTTTGGAACACCTGACAGTCTGACAGGGGTTGAACAGAGAAATCTGTGGTCCAAGGTTCCCAACAAGCCTCCCCTAGTAACAACTCCATCCCTAGACCAATGGTGTGCCAAAGCCCAGGAGATCAAACACAAGCGGATTGCAGGGGGAACCAAGCACCTCAAAAACTAGATATGCTGTAGGTGACCCCATCTACACCCTCAATCCCAATTATGTCAAATTAGAGCCCAATCACCTAGGGCCCTTCAAGATAGCTGCTGTCTACAACAATCACATTAATCAACTTGGAGATGCCCAAGGAAACACCAAGAAGCTTTACCATGATTGTTTGCACCCCTGCTGTGCCATTCCCACACAAAATTTGTTCATGCGGACCTTCCCAGACCTTCTGCAGACTCTGATTTTGGTTTCTGACAACAAGCAGGGGCAAGGGGGGTGTTGCAACCAAGTTTTGAACCTTGCCTGCCAACTTATCTTACAATACACAGGGGGCGCTTGATGAGCCGCCCCTTGACGTATCTAACGCTATGAACTAATCTGATGGCAATATCAAATAGCAGGTACTTCATCCTAATTAGGAGCACTACCAATTCAACTTGCTGATCCCTGAACAAGTTATTACTCAGCTCCAATCCTTACGTAGAACAAGCCACCATGCCACCCCCTTGTGGCTTTGTGGTTTTCCCCATGTAGTATATTAATCACAATATTCTACAATAAACAATACCTTATTCTTATTACTCTGTCCTTCCTATTGGACTGTTGTCTTCCCCAATTCCAAGTACTGAATCCTCATTGTTTCAGTTGCAACAATAATTTATGAGTGTCTCAAAAAGAATGCTAAAGAATCTAGAGTGGATTTGCACTAATTCTTTTAGGAATCATATTCATTCTCAAAAATCACCCTATTCCAGTTTAGGACAGCTAAAATTTAGATCATAATATTTTGCAACTTAACATACTTAACAATAAAATTGACTAAAATATACACTCCTTTTTTTAGTTTAATTTTTTTAATAAAAAATTATTATGTCTTCTTCCAATAACAACCAAGTCAACAAGCTGTTCTCTGGTCTTGAAAAAATCATGCAGGGCTATGCTGGGTCTTCCAATAGTGAAGCCTCTGTTTATGGTTACACCTAACCCACAGGCCCCTCCCCAAGCACTACCCAGGAGTGTGTTCTTTCTCCTGCATTCTCAAGCATGTCCCTGTTTACCCATCACACACAGGCAGCTGCTAATACAGATTGTGTATCAACACTAGTATCTGGAATCATACAATTTAGCAAATGGATCATACAGAGAAGCTGGAATCCAGAACAGCCAAGCATGTCAGGGATTCTTTCCCTGACTACCTGACTATTATTGACAGCCTTGGAAAAAACATATTTTCAAACCAACACCAGAACAAATATTTGGAGGACACCCAGTCAAAAACACAACACAACAGATTTAACAACTATACTTGGCCTTTGAAAACCTTTCAGAACCAGATTTGAACCCAGGGCACTGCTAATGAATGTATTGTTAGTACCAGATCACCACCAACCTTTGAATTACCTCTTTATTACCTTTTAATTCAATTGGTTTTTGCTTTTAAAACACCTTTCAAATTTGAAAGTGTTAATACTAAGTTTGTAAACGTCACTTACTGCCTTGCTCCTGATTGGCTGCTTCTAGCCTTCCAATCAACTGGTGACCCACTCTCTCTGCCTTTAGGTCAAGCTCCGTACTATTCAATACTCAATCTTCTGCTTGGATACTGCTTAATTAGCATGATCATTATGAAATCTTTCTGTTTCCTCTTCTTACACAAAGCTAGTTTAGAAATTATTAAGAAGTTATTTAAGTTGCACTTAAAACAGTTGAATTTAAAATGATTAACTCAGGTAAATCATCTCATTTCCCAAACTCCTCTCAAATGCTTAGCCTTATTTTCAGCTATATAAGCTCTAAACCTTTCTTCAATTCAAATGTTCTAACAATAAAGATTATCCCACTCCCTGCTACTCCTTTATTTTTTGATAAAACACATTTTTGAAGCCATGAGAGGAATTCTATTCCTATCCTGGTTTCTAGCTTACTTCTTGCCAGTGGCATTGGCCTTGGAAAATACAACACCTACAACTGGTTAGACCTTACGCCTCCTTTTTTCTCTTGACATATTTGGTGGGTTACTATCTACTAGGTTGTTTCAGTTATATGTTTGGAAGATTTGCTTACCTAGGACACCTTGGACATCTTGCAATGGTCACAGTTCCTATTGGTTTGGTAATAGCAGGTATGAATGTAGGGGCCTTGGCCCATCAGCTAGGGAGTTGATTCCAAGCCAAGTGGGTCCCTGACAAAGCAGATGGCATCATCTGGTTCCCAAGACAGACACATCCCACCTCTAGACAATCAGCCTGCAAGACTCAGAAGAAAATTGATCTCCCTGGAAATTGCTCTCAAAATGGGTGAAAATCAAGGGATGCTTATGTCTCTTGGGGAAATAGCAGCTGTGATGGGTTTTGAAAAGTCCACTGTGGCTGCAACCCTGCAGGCCCACGCCAACTTTAGTCCCCCCTCCCAAGAAGACCCCAACTGGTACCCATATGTTAAATAATGGTGAAAAAGTCCACCCCCTTATAATGGCCATCATGAAACGTGACCTGTGGATGCCCCTGGTCCAGGTCCGTCTCCAACTGGGACTCACAGAATTTTCACAAATTAAGAGAACAGTCAATTTATGGATGCACAGAGTTGTGGTTGCTTCTAGAATCTTGTTCAATCAATTTCTCAGTGGTCCTAGTTTGGTGGATACCAAACTCTATAATTCTATCATCATTAAGTTTATAAAAGGGAGGGCAATTAGGACATGCAATGATGTAATCTTCCTGTCATATGCCAATATTTTGGCAAGTATTCAAGATTTTGGAGAAAAGAGTATCTAATCTGACATTTACAAACACAGCCCAATTTTGTATTGATTTGCTGGGATGTTGTTGGCAGTTTCCCCATTGGGTGTCAATTATTACTTGGCAATATCAAACACCATAGATGAGTATGCCTACCAGACAGAGCTCAAGGACATTTTGGAGGAGTGGGCTGCCCAACAAGCCATATACACAGTTGCAATGAGTGCAGAGATAGAGCAGCAGGAATGTGCAGCCAAAGAAATTAGGGCTACAGGGCATACCTGTTGGTCCTATCCCACCAACCACACTGACTTGCATCTTGAAGATGTATGTTTTTACAATTTTTTTCTGCTCTCAGGCACTTAAAGCCTGCCACCTACAATAAACTGTGCTCCCAAATTGAGAAGGGGTACAAGCTTTTCCCTTCTGTATTTGTCCAGGACTTATCAGATCTTATCATCTTCTATGCAAGTGATAGTGATAAGTCCATAAAGGACTCCTGCCTCCCCCCACACCCATCCATTTGGGTTGTCAAGCCCACATATGTGACAGAAGAATAATTTGAGCAATTGAATCAATAAGCTCTTGCTGCCTCTTCCCAGTCAACAAACCCTACCTCCCCAACTCCCCCATCAAGACCAAGCCACTTGCCTTCCAATCCTAACTCCCAGACCACCAGCTATTCCCTTCTCATTATCTCTGATGCTGTCCCTTTCACAGGCGCAGATGATGGCAACGTACATTCCGCCCATTCCCTCCCCCACTTGTCCCTTGATCAGTAAAATAAAACTTTTCTTTGTGACGTCTTATTAAAGTTGATATTATTTCTTTTGATTTATAATAAATATCATATTCTTTTTACATTATTGACATTCTCATAATCAATAAAATGCAGTATATTTTATGAATAACATAAAGATATTTGCATAAATATTTTCTGTTATCAATAATAAATTAAGGACCACAAATGTATAAATTATATTAGAATATTGAAGGTATGTGTTAAATCCTGATATTTAGATATTATGTGCATGATTCAATGCATTCTGTATAATAAAATTATTGTAAACAAGGTCTTTTTCATTGTAATTTATATAAATGGACTGTGTTTATATTAGGGTACCATTAACACTTATTAAAATATTGATACATAGTGAATTTTACAGCGTGTATATTTGCCTATTGATAACAATTCTGTAAACTTTAAAGTCAGATTTTGTGAGTAATAATAATGTAATGGATCAATAAATTACTTTTGATACCATTAATTGGCTGATTTTATTTGCTGTGGCAATTATGCATTTTCAGATATTTAAGCACTGGTGTCCAATTGGTTGGTTTAAAATCCAATTGCACAGGCAATAGAAAACGTGGTTGCCACCCCAACCACATTTGGCCTTGGGGTGGTGTCCATGGTTACTATTGTCTGTGCAATTAGGTGTAAAACCAACCAATTGGACACCAGTGCTTAAATATCTGAAAATGCATAATTGCCACAGCAAATAAAATCAGCCAATTAATGGTATCAAAAGTAATTTATTGATCCATTACATTATTATTACTCACAAAATCTGACTTTAAAGTTTACAGAATTGTTATCAATAGGCAAATATACACGCTGTAAAATTCACTATGTATCAATATTTTAATAAGTGTTAATGGTACCCTAATATAAACACAGTCCATTTATATAAATTACAATGAAAAAGACCTTGTTTACAATAATTTTATTATACAGAATGCATTGAATTATGCACATAATATCTAAATATCAGGATTTAACGCATACCTGCAATATTCTAATGTAATTTATACATCTGTGATCTTTAATTTATTATTAATGATGAAAAATATTCAGGCATTGATGGTAGTACTATAAAAACATATTCTTTGATCACTATCATCAACATGTCAAATATCTACAACTTGATAAATGAATCAGAAGCACACCTGCAAAAGGTTTTGAAATAGAAAAAATATCAGGGAACTAGAACAGGATAGCTGGTCAACAGAGGCCAGCCACTAATCCAGTAAAAAGAAGATGCTCTGAATAAATTGTGAAATATTATAGATGAAAAGAACAAAGAAGTGTTACTTAATCTACAGGAAAATTCTATCAAGTATGAAGTTCAATGATGAGCCTAAAATTTTTGGGAGTTTGGCAAGGGGCCAAAGAAAACAATAAGAAAATCAAGCTAATTGAAGGAACTGAAATCTCAAATGAAATCAACACAAATGAAGAGGAAACTAACCAAATGGAAACAGATTAAAATGAAGCACAGTCAAGAAGCAGAAGCTCCACAAGAAACAATGAAAATTCATCAAATGAAAATCAAGAAGAAACACAAGTAAGACAGAAAATAAGGAATATCAAGCCCAGAAAAACAAATGAAGAGCAGCCAACACTCATGAAGTATGCTGAAGGGGCACTGGTGGCTGAGGGGGCTGCAGGGGAAATAACAAGTAAGTTTTTTTATGTTTTTCTTATATTTACTTTAGTTATAACTAGGAATGGGGACAAGATTGCTGAAGTGGCAGCCTTTTTGCCTAGTTGGTTTTACAAGGGTTACCAATCACATGTAGCCCCTGTAATTCAAATAAATAAAAATGAAATAAATAAAATAATTCACATTAACATGAATCAATGTGGAAATAGGGAAGCAAAAAAAAGGAATATTTACCACCTGTGGGGTGCTTGCCATGGATTAGGGAAGCATATGAAATAGGAGCAAATATCAATTTCAAAGAGATGAATGAAATTTGAGGGGATGTCAAGTTGAATTTTGATGAATATATTTAGGAAACTATTCAAAGATTTCCTTTTTCAAACATAAATGAACATGAAAAAAAAATCTAATAAAAACTAACTTTCAAATAGGACCAGAATATCTTAAAACTGAAATTTTCAACAAAGTGTTCAAAGCATTATCAAATAAAGTCAGGGACGCACTCCTTGTGAAAGTTCAAGCCTTTATTAATTTCATTTGAAGAGGCATGAGGGGCAGATACAAGCCAGGCGCCCCCTGGAAACATCTTCAAGATCAGCCAAACGTCCTACATCAACAGATTAATTCAAATATATAAAAAATTATGCATGTTTTCAGAAAAATATACCTCTCAAAGTATTCACATTGCAACATAGCTAGGCATCCTATTACATTGCATATTAAAAAAAATGTTAAAAAATTGGAGAACATACAAATTCAAATAGACATATACCAATTAGCAATAGAACAACAGAAGACACCACAGGGGTAAAGAACAGTTGAGCACGTCCTGTACAACTCCTTTGCACTGGCATTGCTTTTTGGGTATTATGTGCCCCCAAAAAGAACCTATAGATTGATTCACTTACCCAATTGCCTTTTATTAAGTGTTCAGCAACAACTGGGGTGCTGAGCGCTGCCCCTCTAGCAATTACATCCAGAGTTGTCCTCCACATACAGAAGTGTATGTGGTCCCATTTAGACACATTAGCATAAATTTTAATTTTGGGGTATAATTCCCCGGAATAATCATATCCCCCTTTGCAATTTGCATCCCCCTAATAAATCATTTTCCTTTACAACTTATCTTTTATTTTTATTTTAAATTTTTATTTTAAATATTAAACTTAAACATTAAAATTTAAGTATTAAAATTTAAATATTTAAAATTATAATAGTAATATATCTAAATATATTATAATACAGTAGTTATAGTACAGTAGTTTTCAAACCTGTTGAGATAAACATATAATCTCATTCTAAAAACAAATGAAACTCAGTCATAAAATAAAATCAAAGTGGATCCAAATCTATTTTAATTTAATTTAATATAAATTCTTTTCTTTTATTTTTTTAGACTGAGTTTCATACGTTTTTAGACTGAGATTATACATTTATCTCAACAGGTCTGAAAACTACTGTAAGAAAACACATGATATAAAAAATATGATTTAAAAATTTGTTTATTTAGTTGCTTGTTGAGTACAGGTTCATATATTATGTAGTTAAACAACACAAGCTATATTTATCTGCATTGAGCTGCCTGCTCCACTTATGTTTTAAACAAGTGATTGTTTAGAACTTGAATTAATTTTCCCTTGTGATATGATTTGATGAATAGATTTTCTATGCTTAACCAGCGGCATACATACTAATTAGTTTGATATACATGAAAATCATCGGTTTTCATGCTGGTTGGCTCTGGTGGCACTGGATTGATAAGGATTGGGTGATGACTCACAAGAATAAATCTGTGGCTTTTAAAATAAAAGCCTATGGTACTAAAAATTCAGAACCTAAACGTAAAAATGCAGGATTGTCAAATCCTTGTTCCAAATTTCAAATCACTTTTGCGGGATAGCCTTTTTTAATTAAAAGAATTATTTGTATTTTTATTTGAATTTTTAAAAATGCAGGAACTCATGGACACTTTGCAAAGTTCAAGTTGAACTGTATATTTCCAATGGACAAAATGAATTAACTAGAATCAGATTTGAAGTGTTCAAATCCATCAACCATTTTCATTAAGTTTACTATGTTTTTTGGAATTGTGGGATTGTCAAATCCATGAACCAAATTTCAAATCACTTTTGAATATCACTAGTAAACCCAGATATTAATTGCAGGAATGGGAATCCAAATTTAATGTACAGTAAGCACACTAGGAAACACCAACCCAAATCAAGAAGCTCCACTCTGGATAAAATCAAATGGAAAATACAATCTCAACAACCATGTTTAGACATGAAATTAAGTGAAATGTAAAATGTCTAAACTGGAAACAATGTAATATTCTGCTCTCTAAATCACTCATATAGCAACCATAATACCATATAATTATTTATGAGCTACTCTCCTGATGACGCATAATTTTTTTAAAAGTTTTTTGGCCCCCGGTGTAGCCAAGGAGCCTACAAACCTTTGTTTCAAAGAAGAAAGGAGAGGAAAAGATAAACCATCAGTTTACTACACTATGTATTCATGTACTGCTATTAAGGATACTTGATTACAGTAGATTTCAGAAAATACTAATAATAAAATAGAATTATATATTATAATCTATTTTTACCATGTTGCCTTTTCCTTGGTGTGTTGATAGTTTATTTGCTGTTGATAAGTTGTTTGCATTTAATTGGATGGTTTTACCTCCAGTTGCCTTGGCAATAGGAAATCAAGTTGCCTCTGCAACCACAGTTGGTCTCAGGGAGGCAACTTGATTTCCTATTGCCAAGGCAACTGGAGGTGAAACCATCCAATTAAATGCAAACACCTTATCAACAGCAAATGAACTATCAGAACACCAAGGAAAAGGCAACATGGTAAAAATAGATTGTAATATATAATTCTATTTTATTATTAGCGTTTTAAAAATCTACTGTAATCAAGCATCTAAATTTTAGCTGTCCTAAAATGGAATAGGGTTTTTTTTGAGAATGCCTATGATTCCTAAAAGAATTGGCACAAATCCACACTAGATCCTTTTTCATCCTTTTTCAGACACCCATAAATTATATTTATTTCAAACACCTTGGAATTATGATTTGAAACTTGGTTCTTGGATTTGACAATCCTGCAATTTCATATTTTTTAAGTTTTCCATGATGTCTATGATTTGTTTGAAGTACAGGAAATCTCAAATTGTACATTAGAATCCCAAATTTCTGATTCATGTATCCCGCATTTGTTTGCTGTGTTTTGTCTTTTGTTAGTTGAGTTATCTGCTTAAGAGATTTGAAATTTGCCAATTTAAAAAAATCAAAAAAGTCAAATTAAATGTTTGATTTTATTAAATGTTTTATTTTTCACTCAGCCTAGGGCAACAGTGCCCATGTCAACACTAAAAATGTTGACAGTTGCCATGTTGACACTTTAATGTTGACACTATAGTAAAGTGAGACCCAGTTTTACTAAATGTCATTTCCTGGATGTTGACACTTTTTTAATTAACAAAAACTTTACCCTGAACATTTGTGATATAAAAAAATATTTTAAAATACTTTATTATACTAAAATGACCTCAGAGAGCTCAAAAATGCAATAAAAAAGTACCATAAGTAATAAGAATAAGGATATATAAGCAACTATTTTTCAATTTACTATGTAAAACACACTCTTTATTATAAAATTATTTTTTATTCTCATAAAAATTAAAAATTCCAATGAACCAAAAATAAAGATATTTTATATATCATAATAACTAAAAAATATAAAAAAATCTATATTTAATTTATTATATTTTATATAAGCATAACTGAAAATATCTCATAGCTTAAAGATAAATTAACAAAATATAAGATATTTCTTACAAAACTACATTGTAACTGTATCTGAAACTTACTATTTATACTTAAAAAGATTAGTACCATCCAAAAAAATTAAAAAATCAAAAGTTTAAAAGTAAAAAATATATAGGCAAATCAAAGCAAAGTTTATTTGGCTAATTAAAGCCACCAGCAAGAGCAGTGGCAACATCTTCAAGGTATTTTTTGATTTACACCACCTTGGACTTTTTTTTGACCACCTTCTGCACGTCCTCCTGGCAGTCTTGCTTCTTGGACTTCCTCTTTTTGGGGGCCACCTGGTTGGCCAGGTTGCAGAACTTGGAGACAGTCCGGGCCTGCTCCTCTTGTAGCTTGGAGAAGAACTTGTTATATTTGGGGTTGGTCCCAAACTTCACCTTCAGGTGCTTATGCCAAACCTCAAGGCTAGAGGTGGTCTTCATCTCCCCCTTGAGGCAGGCGCCTTAACAGTTTCAAGGGGCAGTGGCCCTGCTCTTACCTCTCTGGGCAGTCACCTTTTTGCCCACCCATTGGCGCTCAAAGTAATCCAGGTAGCCTTTGAAGATGATGGAGTGCTTCTTCACATAAGCATCCTCCAGGAGGGCCTCAAAGCCAAGCCCAGTATTATCCAGGCGCATAAAAGCCAAGGCAGCAAACTGAGTCAGGGCAATGTGGCACTTCCCCTTACCATTGTTAAGATACTTGTCAAAAAGGTCCTTCTAATTCTTGAGATTCTTGACAAGGGCCTGCCTAAAATGGAAGAAGCAGCCCTGGACTTCTCCATCAAAGGTGGCCTGGAAGGCTCTGAACTGAGCCTGCTCAAAGTCCATTATGATAACCTTTGGCCCAAGTGAGCGTGCATGAGCTAGCTGCTCAGCGGCTATGGTTGCCTCATCCTTCTCAGCAGAGGAGGGATTTGCCCTTGTGATGTGGGTGGGAGGGGGGAGCTGGTTGGTGGGAAGGGAGCTCAAAGCATCCTGGACAATCTTGAAGGCTCTGGTGTAGACTTCAGTCTTGGCACCAGGAAGGAGAAAAAATACAAGGGGGATGACCTGGTCATTAAACTGCCCATGCAGGACCCAAAGCTTCTTGAAGAGAGAGGGGCAAGTAGCAAATGTGCCGTCACACAGCCAGGTGGTAGCAGTGTTCAGCTGCTCCAGGTTTTGGGTTGTGGTGTAGGCTATAATCCTATCCTCCACTTCCTGCCCATTGTCATGGAGCAGGAACATCTCACCATCCTCTGTCTTCTTGAGGGCATCTGTGAGGATAAGGTCCTTGATACTGGTAGCACTCTTGGCCAGGGGATTGGAGGCTTGACGCCTATCACTTACAAACTTGACCAACTGGGTATGGGTAGGGACCCTCTTGAGGTTGGTAGGGGACAGGTACTTTCAAGCAAGCACAGCCAGCTGGGTGGCAGAAAGATCTTTGGAGGTGGGCATCACCTACACCAGATACCACTTGAGAAGGTGGGCTATGGTGGTGTTGGGCATGATGCAGGTATTCTTGCCCTTGATGCTTTGGACCAGGTCCCAGCGCTCAGTATTGATCTGCACTGGGCAGGAGCAGTCCTCGCAGGTGTAATGCTGGCTCTTGAAGCCCTGGTTGGCATTGTTGCAGCTGAAGATATACCCATTGGCCACCATGGCCGGCCCACCCTTTACACTCATGATTGGGAAGTATTTGGGCAAGGAAGATGGAACCTTGAATTTGCCATCAATGTTGCAGATGTTGTGGGCCAACAGAGGGTCCCAAGGGCCAGAAGGAGCATGGCAGAAGCCAGGGAAGTAATCAAGGTAGGGCTTTGAATCATCCCCAGATGAGCTTGAAGGGGGGGGTTTGGCGGGGGTGGGGAAGCAGAAGGGGGCTTATTGTGGTGCTCCTCATGTGCAGGAGACTTATCTTTGGGAGGGGTCTTTTTGCCTTGCCACTTCTTCTTGGTTGGCTCCTTGTCAGAAGCTAAGTTGTAGAAAATGTGCTCTATAAGAGAGCCATCAGTTTCCTCTCCCCCAGTGGAATGATTAGGGCTCTTCTCAGGAGAGGGCTCAGGTGAGGGCTTTGTGGATGGTTTGAGAGATGG
This sequence comes from Entomophthora muscae, assembly GCA_014839935.2. Classification (NCBI taxonomy): domain Eukaryota; kingdom Fungi; phylum Entomophthoromycota; class Entomophthoromycetes; order Entomophthorales; family Entomophthoraceae; genus Entomophthora; species Entomophthora muscae. The sequence goes on along the minus strand of QTSX02000012.1, from coordinate 146,676 downwards.
TTTGGGGGTGGCTTTCTTTGATGAGACAGGCTTTTTCTTGGTAGATTTGGTTGGCTTAGAGGGATGCTTGGTTCCTTTGGGCTGTTTAGAAGTGTTCTTGTCCTAAAATAATAAGTAAAATGGTTTAAAATAAAGCAATGTATGTAAAAAAAAACAAAACAACTTGAAACCATAATATACAAAAAGTAAATCTTAGATGGCTTTTATTGGCATGTAAAAGTTAAAAAATACTTGTATAGGTTTTATTTTATTATAGTTTTAAATAAATAAATTAAAAGTTAAGATATTTATGTGAAAGTATTATATTTAGATATAGATTTTATTTTAAAAATTAAAAAAATATGAAAGAGCAAAGTCAAAAATACAACATATCAAAAAATGAGAAGTTTTTATTATGTAAAACATAAAGTTTTATATGTGAGAACTAAGAAAGCGTCAACATTATGAGTGACAATTAGTAAAAAAAGCTGAATTCTCACTGCCAATTACAAAAATTGTAGACATTATTTTGACAACATTGTCACTGTCAACATTTTTTTTGAAAATTTACTATGTTTTTTTATAGTACGCTTAATTAAATTTAAGCAGGCTAGCAAAAATTAACTGTTTTCTGTGTGTTTTTGTTCACATATAAAAATTAAAAAAAAACATAAAAATAAGTAAAAAAAGTATCAAGGTTCTTTATTCTTTTATTAAAAATTATATTTGGGTAGTGGTAATATGATATTTTACCATTGCGTATATGTGAAGTTATGAAGAAAGTTGTTTTCAGTATTGAAAAGGGTAAAGTGTTGACAATGTCACTTACGGCATTCTTTATATGAGGTGGCATATTAATCTAGGCTTAATTGCGCCACTCTAATTTGCTTAACTTTACCCCAGGGGATGATCACAAGCAAATAAACGACATTTACAAGTGTCAACATTATTTTTAATAATAAATTCTATAGTAACTTACATAGTAACCCACACTTAAATTATTGGATCACTGTTAGCCACCAATCCACTGAATATATCAAAGCCGTAATAAGTGCCACATATATATTTATAACATGAACCTTTTAACAATCAAATGTATGTGCACTGTCTTTTTCAATATAATAATTCAATAAAAAAACATTTTTAAATGCACACTTTTTTTACTGTAGATGCTTCAGTTTTGTTATTAAAAATAAGTTACGCTTAAAAAGTGTTGACATTGACACTTTTACGTTGTAAAAACAAATAAAAAATAAACTAATTTTTATTAGTAAAAGTAAAGGGAAAATCTGGTTAAATTGAGTTTTTTATTAAGCTTAATATTAAATTGTGTCAAGATGGCCACAATTTTGTCGTGTTTTCTGGGTTTGCACCCCTGAACACTTTAAAAAAAAGAATTAAGCTAGCGCAACTAGAAAAAAACATAGGAGATTTAGAGTTTCAAGTCAACAGTGGCCATGTCAACAAAGTGTCAACATGGGCGCTGTTGCCCAGCCTAGTTGCCTGCAAAAGTGATTTGAAATTTGGACTAAGGATTTGACAATCCCGCATTTTTATGTTTAGGTTCTGAATTTACAGTACTAAAAAGGGTTCAAGATTATTTAAATAAAATTAATCTATTTCTATCTTCTTTAATTTTTTTATTTATTAACTCTACAATCAATACACTATTTGGTAGATTACAATAAAAAATACATATCTCTATATATAGAATAATTAATTTTATCTATCTTTTGTACTAATTCTTATATGTCTGTAATACAATCCAATGTCTTGTCATTATATATAAATAATAATTTTTGCGTCCTAAAAAACAAAATAATTAAAATTGAAAACAATTGATATCTGCAGCGCCCATTTATCTGATTGGCTCGGAGGCCAGGGTTTTGGGGAAGAAGGATTCTGAGTGCTTGTAAAAGCCGCCATCACATCAGATGGAATTTCAAATTGACTGACCTCAAGAATGTTAAAGAGATCTTCAGTGTCCTGAGGGAGGCCTTTATTCACCTTATTCTTGATCCACCCAGAGACCTCCTCAATTGGGTTAAGGAATGGAGAATATGGGGGAAGAAAAGGTGTCTCATTTGACAATCAGCAAGGCAGTGGTTGGAGGAATGGCTATTCTTGTCAATGTGTAGGAACTTGGAAACAACCAGATCCACTTTGTGGAGCCCAACATTGTCAAGTACAACAATGCTGGTTGTACTGCAATAATTGATCCAGAGATACTCCTTGACAGTTTGGAGAAAATCAAGGAATGTCCTGCTATTATGGGAACCTTGACCATCTGGTATTAATCCAACCCGCAAGGACCAAGAAGTGTGACCATTGAAAATATCTGAGAACAAACAGCTGCACAATGTGCTACATAATCCTTGGACCCCTTCTCAACCCACCCATGCCTATACCTGAGTAAGGAGAAAAACAATAATTTGTTAATGTAAAAGAACTGGACATTTCCTGTCTTCTTGAGAGCCACATAGGTCTCAGCATAAATGTGTTGATCCTCAATTGTTTTTTTGCAGCTCTTATTATGCAGAGAAACTCCAAGGACCTTCCTTGAGAAGCCCAAATTGACCAATGCTTGGTAAACAAGGGTTTTAGAGACAGAAATATCAAGCTCTGTGGCCAACATTGATTGGACAGCAAGTGTGTCCAGGTGGCAATCCTTGGTCACCCACTGCCTGATTGCCTCAAGATGGGTGGGCTGAAGTAGGCTGGGCTGCCGCTTAGCCTTGGTGGATTTGGCAATTTTCCCGGTGTCGCCGTACTTTTTGTTGATGTTGTAAATATATCTGGCTGTGACACCAAATCAGGACACAATATCCCAAACTGCCATTCCCCCATTCAAGAAGTTGAGGAGAGCTTCACACTCACTATCCATCAACTGACGCTGGTGTTACAACTGAACTAATGAGGATTCAGTATTTGGAATTGGGGAAGACAACAGTCCAATAGAAAGGACAGAATAATAAGAATAAGGTATTGTTTATTGTAGAATATTGTGAGTAATATACTATATGGGAAAAGCCACAAAGCCACAAGGGGGTGGCATAGTGGGAAGTTTCATGTAAGGCTTGGAGCCAAGGAATAACTTGTGCGGGAATCAGCAAGTTGAATTGGTAGTGCTCCTAATTAGGATGAAGTACCCGCCATTTGATATTGCCATCAGATTAATCCATAATGTTAGATATGTCAAGGGGCGGCTCATTGAGCACCCCCTGTATATTTTAAGATATGTTAGCAGGCAAGGTTCAAAACTTGTTTGCAACACCTCCCTTGCCCCCTGCTTGTTGTCAGACACCAGGACTGGAGTCTGCGGAAGGTCTGGGAAGGTCTGCACAAACAACCTTTGTGTGGAGATGGCACAGCAGGGGTGCAAGCGGTCATGGTGAAGCTTCTTGGTGTTTCTTTGGGCATCTTCAAGTTGGTAGGTATGATTGTTGTAGACAGCAGCTATCTTGAAGGGCCCTAGGTGGTTGGGTTCCAACTTGGCAGAATTGGGATTGAGGGTATAGACGGGGTCACCTACGGCGTATCTGGCTTTGAAGTGCTTTATCCCTCCTGCAATCTGCTTGTGTTCAATTTCCCAAGCCTTGAAACGCCATTGATCCAGGGATGGGGCTGTTACTAGGGGAGGCTTGTTGGGAACCTTGGACTTTAATTTCCCTGTTTAACCCCTGTCAGACTGTCAGGTGTTCCAAAGGCCAGGGTACTAGGGCTGAACCCTGTGCCCCTGTTGATTCTTGCTCACAGGATGAGTAGAGCAGTGGGCAGGTGTTCAGTCCATGCGGTGTTGGGGTGCTCTTGTGAGAGCTTGGCAACCAGTTGCACCAGTGAACCATTTAACTGTTCCACGCGTCCATTGGCTTGAGGATGGTAGGGGTTTGTAACTATACGTTGGAGTGCATTCTTGGAACAGTATGCCTTCATGACATGCCCAACTAGTTTGGGACTGCCATCTGTGATGAGACGTTTGGGTCGCCCAAAGCAGGCCACAATTCCTTGCCAATAAAGCAGGTAATGGTGATGGCGGTGTGGTTGGCTATTGCCCAGGCCACTGGCCAGCAAGTGAAGTAGTTGATAGCAGAGATAATATACTTCTTACCCAGTCTGTCTTTGGGAAGCAGTCCCACAATGTTAAGAGCCCACTGCTTGAAGGGTTCCATGGCCTTGATGGGTAGGACAGACTTGGGAGGTGCAGGTTTGGATGTGTTCTTTTCACACAACACACACATTTTGAGGAGTTCCAAGATGTCTTGATGCATGTGCGGCCACCAAACCTTACGTTTCATGATCCCAAAGAGATTACGCCCTCTGATGTGACCCAGGGCTTGGTGGTAGTGCAATATCGTATCCCATTGTTGCGTGGTGGGGATATAAGGCGTCTTTTCACCTGTCTCTGCCTGGTGGCAGACGTTACCAGAATCAGTGGTGAACTGGCTTTTGTTGTCCTTCAGCTTGGAGATGGTTACCAAGTTAAAGCCCTTTTAGCAAGTTGCCTCAGGACAGAGGTAGAGCATGGGTCAATCTGGATCCAAACCATCATCCCCAGTTATAGACGCTGCATATAGATGCAAAAGAGCGTAAACTGTGACAAGTTCCTTCCCAGGCTTGTACTCAATGCGCAACTGGTAAGGGGATAGGCACTCCACCCATCCTGCTTGGCAACGTGTCAAGTGGGACTGCATGTTGAAGTACTGAAGTGACTTGTGGTCCGTTAGAACGCAGGATGGGAAGGTAGCGCCTTCCAGGTAACAGTGCCACTTCTTGACGCAGTGTACAATGGCTGCCAATTCTTTATCATGGATGGGGTAGCGTTGCTCTGAGTCAGTAAGTTTCCTGGACTCATATGCCACAGGGAGGAAGACGCCACTGTCAGTTTCTACCCGTAGCACACCCCCTATGGCTCTGTCAGAGGCATTGGCATCAAGTTTGTACTGTCAGTTTTGATTGGGGAACTGCAGTACTGGTGCAGTTGTGAGCCTTTGCTTCAACGCCTCAAAGGCCCGGTCTCTGACAGGGGTTCAATGGAAGCGCTGCTTGGTATTGAGGAGCTCTTTGAGAGATGCCATTAGTTCCTTGCAATTGGGAATGAACTTGCACACGTAGGCAACCATGCCAAGGAATGTTCACACTTGGCCCACATCAGTGGGGGTGGCATGCTGGTGATTGCCTTAACCTTGGCAGGGTTGGGCTTTACCCCTTGGGAAGAGATGGTGTGCCCAAGGAATAGTAGCTCCAACTTGAGGAACTTGCATTTGGAGGGTTTAGTTTTTAGCTTGGTTTTCTGAAGGGTGTCAAGGACAGCACAGAGGTGTTGGAGGTGTGTGGTTTGATCTTGACTGAAGACAATAATGTTGTCAATGTACACAACCACACATTTCCCAATCAGTTCCTTGAATGCTTTGTTCATCATCATGGCAAAGGTGGAGGGAGCGTTGGTGTGGGGTTCCTGGTCACCAGTCCCCAAAGTGTGTCCTTGGTTGTAGCCAGGGACCGGCTTGGAGGAGTTGTCATTCTCCAACAGGGGTGAAGGGTTGGTGAGAAGCTTATACTTGGCTTGCATAAGGGCAAACTCCTCCAGTACCTTTCCAATCACCAAGCAAGTGTCTCCACCATATACATGGACTTCAGTAGGCACCAGCCCTCCTGTAGGCCAATACCAATCCTGTAGTAGTCTTGTAAACTCTTCTCTGATGAACTCTCTTCCTCTATTTGACATCTCAAAATGCCTTGTCACCTTCCCCCACTCCTCCTAGGTAGATTTACTAGAGGCAAACTTCCTGCACCCTAGGCAATAGGATTCCTCATCCCCTGGGCTAGGATAGAAAATATGGGGTAATTGACTCATAAGACTTAAATACTCTTTTCTCACGGGAAATTCAGATAGGGGTCGTAATAGGCACTTTATTTTCAGTCAGAAGGAAGATCCCCTTAGAAACCTTCTGAGATATTGCCTTGGGGTAGGAAATAAGAAAGGGTTTGTGCCAATACTTGGAGTCCTTTAATAATATCTTGGACTCCTTGTACTTGGTCTTTGACTCCTGCTCCTTGATCTTGGGCTCCTTTGCTTTGGTCTTGGGCTCTGGCACTTTGGTCGTGGGCTCTGTTGTCTTAATCTTAAGCTCCTGCAGTCTGACTCAGCTCTTGCTTCCTATCCTTGGTCTTTTTCTCCTTCTGTAGCTTTTGGTGGCCTTTGTAATCCACTTGATCTAGTCCTTTAAGAGTCTCAGATAGCTCTCCCTTTTATAGCCCCTTGTTTCAGACCAAAAACCTCTCTTAGAACTCTGGTTCTTTAAAGCTTAAACTATCCTGTTTTCCTTCTCCTATAATATATTAAACCTTCAAAATCAATTCAGCCAATGAAAGCCCTGAATTTTCTGCTTCTGCTCCTCATTTTTTAGGCTTTAACTCTTAAGTTAAAGCCCTCAAAACACTGATCAAATAAACTTTGGCTTGCAGCCAATCATATGCCTCAATTCAACGGTTTTACCAAAAAGGTTTTCCCAGATGACCTGTCCTTGACTCTGGTTTGAACCTGAGGCTGTCTTGCTCTGGTTAAACAACTGCTCTGCATTTTGAACGGTTTTGCCGCAATTCCTGTTACGTTTCCCCAGCAAATCTTGAGCGCTTCCACATATGTTTTACTTAGGCAAATTTTGACCCTTTGATTTTTCAACGTTTCTCCATGTTTCCCCGTGTTTCTCTCAACGTTTTGCAACTTTGAACCTGCCTGCTGCTTGTCCTTTTGTTTTTCCTAGTTGTCCCAGCAAAATTTGCTCTTTTGCCCTCACAGTTTCTCCGTTCTTCTTCCAGCTTCTTTCTGATCCATTTTCTCTTTAATCTCTTTTCTAAAAATAACATATAGTTCTAACAAACTATAGGTTATTTTTTCTTCTCTTTCTTTTTTTTATGATTTTTAATCCTTTCTTAATCATAATCAGGCAGTATTTAATTATTCTTTAACTGCTTCTGTATATCCAAATTTCTTCTCAAAAGTCACTAAATCAGCTCTTCCAACCACTGTATTCAGCCCAGCTAGGTCATCCTCTCAGCTCTTCAGTTCTTTAGCACCAACTTCTGGTCCTTTGGCCATCCTACACCATTATCTGCTAGTCTTTCATCATGTCTTCTTGTCCTTCTGCTTATCCTTAACTAGCTTCACATCAAATCCTCACTAGTTACCTTATTTTTTCCTTTAACACACTGAACCATCTTGGTTCATTCCATTCAATATGAATTAAAAGTTCATCAACTAGCCTTCACTGTGATCAAACAGTCCCTCTTGCTAGTTTTTTCTTCTAATTCCATGAACCACCTTGGTTCTTTATCTCAGCCCCCATTACCAGAACTTGTAGACCCAGGCATGAGTCTACATTGAACTGGCGTTTGACTGGGCCCTCGTAAGTGGCAGTCCACTTAGGTCATTCAACCATAGATAAATGTCCATGTGTTGTCTTTACTTACCCAGGTGATTAAGTTTGGGCTTTCAGTTGCAGATTAATCAGCTCCACTTCTCAGAGGCCTGATCATACCAAGTTCTGTAGCTTGCTTCCCCAAGCAAGCCACCTTGGTGACACCTCTGAGCATGCCTATACCCTCCAATGCTCACTTTGGGTTTCCCCAAAGCTCCCATATGGGCGCAAACAAGGACACCCTGCCAGTCTGTTAGGCAGGGTGCTTGCTCACAGACCTCCCACAAGCGTATTAGGGTATGTTGAGCCCTCAGAGCTCTTCCCCTCCCTGGAAGCCTGCGTTACCCGACAGGGGTCCAAACTTACTCCCCCCAGACAGACAAAGTTCCCTGCTTGCTATTTCAGTCTTCACCTTCCCTTAGCCACAGTTCCCTGCTAGGTGAAGTGCTATAGCCCAAAGCAACCAACATCTTCTGCTGGGTGGAGGCAACAACTGCCTCTGATAGTCCTTTGCTACCTACCAGCCAGGCCTTGCTTACCCTAGTAGACCATGTTACCTACCAGGCTCCCCTTACTTACCCTAGTAGACCGTGTTACCTACTAGGGTTACCTCACTTCTCCTAGCAGACCAAGTTACCTACTAGGCTTACCTCACTTACCCCTAGCAGCCCTATGTTACCTACTAGTTTACAACGTCACTAGCTAGCCACCCATTGTCATTCTTTAGCATATTGTCTTTATTTGAAGCCAAATCAACCCTTGCCTGCAAAACCGCACACATGTGGATCACCACAGTTGGTCATTCCAAAGTTCATGACACAACATTCAAACAACCTGTAGCTTGTGTGGAAGGCAGTTTTTGCCTCATCCCCTGGTGCAATGCGGACCTGGTTGTACCCTGCAGTGAGATTGATCTTGCTAAAGACCTTTGCACCTGCGAGTGTATCAAACGGGTTGTCAATCAGTGGCAGGGGGTACTTGTTCTTAACTGTCACCTCATTTAGGGCGCGGTAGTCTGTGATCAGAAAAAAGGGACCTGCCCTTCTTGGCTATGAAGAAAACCGCTGCCCAGTATGGAGAGAGCAAGGGTCAAATGAAGCCCTTATCAAGCGCGTCCACAAGGTGCTGGTGGAGGGTTTCATCTTCCTTTGGTGTGAGACAATATAATGGTTGTGCTTTAGGTAACAATCCTTGAAGTTTTACAGCGTGCTGGATCTCTCAGGGAGGAGGTAATTGTTCAAGTGTCTCACTGAATACATCCTTGTACTCCTCGAGGAGTGAAGCAAGCGCTGGTGGTGGTGAGGAGGTCAAGGGAGGGACCACTGGTGATTCAGCACGGATAACTTAACTGAACATTGGTTGAAGTCTAGTTTCCCCCCCTTGAAATCATATGAGCCTGTCTCTGTTATTCTGACAAAAACAGTATCATGGAGCAGCTTGCTCATTTTCACAGGGTAAATCTGGAACCCCACCCCATTTCTGTTGAGGGTGATGACAGAGGTATCCTGATTGATGTGGGATGGTTGTGCCAAAGCCAGTCAAGACCAGCAATCACATTGTGGCTGAGCTCTGCCATGATTGGCCCAGAGAGCTTAACTTGGATGTTCCCCATTCTCATAGCAAAGGGTACCATCTCATGGGTGATGGCCACTCTGCGGGAGTCAGCTACCTGTACGGTCTTGAACCTGCTGGGCACTTGGTCTAATTGTTGAGAGTCGGCAAACGCCTGGTCCACCATAGTGTGGTTGGCCCCGGTATCTACCAGTAGTTTGTGGGTTCTCCCACATAAATGGAAGGGATAGGACAAGTGTGTTACTTTATTTGAGGAGTGGCTCGCTTGCAATGCGGGGTTGTCACTGTGGACTTAAAAGACGTCCAGGGTTTTAACTTTGTGAATGTTGTAATCACAGGGATTTTTTGCGAGCAGGGATTGAGAGGATGGGTCAGGTGAGGTTGTAAGGCCTCTTGTTACTACAACCCCCAGGCTTTTCCCTGATCCTCAATCTGTGCTAGCTGAAGCTCCCCCTTGTGGGGGCGTTTAGTCCCATTATCCTGCTGACGTGGTTGGCGGCGGCCTACTTGACTGTGGCTACTGCCAGGTGTGGTATGTGGTTGGGATGGAGCGTCACTGGTATGGCAGAAGCCCATTGAGGCCTGGTTGTTAGCCTTCACAATGGCTTTATAGCAGTCATCAATGGAGGTATAGCGACCTATGGGGACCCACTTACAGATATGGGGTTTTAACCCATTGGCAATGAGAGTGAGTAGCATTGCATTTCCATCAGTCACGGCTTCAGGGGCGGCAGCAAGGTACTCAGGAACGGAACCAGTTTGCTTGATTGCTAGAAGAGGAGTTCCTACAACAATGGGGGAGAAGGTTTCACTGTAACAGGACTTGGCGGTGTCTCAGAATGCCGCCCAGGTAACGTCAAGTTCCTGGCTGGCCCAGTTGGTGAACCACACAGCGGCAGGCCCCATGAGGCAACCAGACACAGTGGTGACCCACATGGGCTCAGAAACCTGGAAGATGCAAAGGCAGTTTCAGTAGACTAGAGCCAACTGACAATGTTGGCCTCCTCAACGCCACCAGCAAAGGATTCTAGCTGAAGGTTGAGCATGCGCTGGGACAGGTCCGCCTTGGGCAGCGTGACGCCAGCGTCACGCTGCCCAAGGCGGAGCTGATTGTACACACTGGTGAGAACTAACTGGTCTTGATAGATGATGTACCCGTCGGTGATGTCCCCCTTGGGGATTGGCAGGAAGGTCTCTTGTTGGGGAGTAGCCATACGGCCTGTACTCCATCCTTTCTTGGAGGGGATTTTTGTTTTAGGTAGGTTGATAACCTACTGCTGCTACTACTGTTGCAACTGAACCAATGAGGATTCAGTATTTAGAATTGGGGAAGATAACAGTCCAATAGAAAGGACAGAATAATAAGAATAAGGTATCATTTATTGTAGAATATTGTGAGTAATATACTATATGGGAAAAGCCACAAGGGGGTGGCATAGTGGGAAGTTCCATGTAAGGTTTGGAGCCAAGGAATAACTCGTGCGGGAATCAGCAAGTCAAATTGGTAGCGCTCCTAATTAGGATGAAGTACCCGCCATTTGATATTGCCATCAGATTAATCCATAACGTTAGATACGTCAAGAGGCAGCTCATTGAGCGCCCCCTGTGTATTGTAAGATACATTAGCAGGCAAGTCTGGAAACTCAGTTGCAACACCGGCCCTTGGCAGGTGCCGCAGCATCCTGGCTAGCAGGCTTGACACAGGGAATGGGGACCTTCATGTAGAAGGTGGGATCACGCTTTGTTGCGCTGGCACCGTCAATGATGGCATACAACACAGGTGCAGATGGCTCCTCAATTTTGGCCAATGGCTCATAGGTGGTATCAAAGATGCAGGGGCAGGAAGTGGCAACTCTTGGATCAAGAGTGCGGGGCCAGGTGACCACTGGGTACACGGTGGAGGTGTAAGTAACTTCATTGTTACTGGTGACCCTGATATAGGAGACTTTGGTGGCAGGCCTTGAGAGCGGCTTCTGTCTGGGATTCAGGCTGTGTGATCTGGCTTGGGATGCAGGAGGTGGTTGACTGGCGCTGACGCCTTGGGAGGCCTGTCTGTCGGTATTACTCCGCTCAATTTGTATTCTGGGCCTGTTCTTGAACCCTCTAGGACGCTCTTGTGGACAGGCTGCCCCACAGGCTGGTGCAGGAGCTGATTGAGAATGTGATTGACGGTCCATAAAAATAAAATAAAAAATATATTTTAGATTAAATATGTATTTATTTGGATTTATTGGTTTAGTTGTGGGTAGTTGTTTTCTCTTGATTTAGCCATGAATAGTAACAGAACTTCTATATCCATGATTTGAAGTGTATAATATTGTATACTTTCCGGGTTTGGATAATTTTAAAGTTTAATAACTTTTTATGTCTAAACATTGTTATCAAGATTGAATTTTTAGTTTGATTTTAGTTGTGGTGGAGCTTCTTTATTTGGGTTGGTGTTTCCTAGTGTGCTTACTGTACATTAAATTTGGATTCCCATTCCCGCAATTAATATCTGGGTTTACTAGTGATATTCAAAAGTGATTTGAAATTTGGTTCATGGATTTGACAATCCCGCGATTCCAAAAAACATAGTAAACTTAATGAAAATGGTTGATGGATTTGAACACTTCAAATCTGATTCCAGTTAATTCATTTCGTCCGTTGGAAATATACAGTTCAACTTGAACTTTGCAAAGTGTCTATGAGTCCCCACATTTTTAAAAATTCAAATAAATACACAAAAAATCAATTTAATTAAAAAAGGCCATCCCACAAAAGTGATTCGAAATTTGGACCAAGGATTTGACAATCCCACATTGTTACGTTCAGGTTCTGAATTTACAGTACAATGTTTTTTGATATAAAATATTTCCCCCTGGAATTTACCAGGTATGCTTAAGTTGGATGATAAAGTATTTAAGCGTGAATTTTCTCTAGCTCAATACTTGTTGATATTTTAGGTAGTGTTAATTGCAGTTTGATCGTCTTGTTGAATCACGAGCTAAGCCTGGTATTCCTTTAAGTGCAGGGTGGGATCCGAATTGGGATACTTGGTTCCCATCCCACTTGATACATAACACGCCGCTTTTGTTTAGAATTTAAATGGTTTCGGATGGCAGTCAGGAGCTCTAGTCCGAGTTGATGGATGGCCTTATTCGCACGCTCCAAGGGTTGTCTCGCTAAGGTTTATGGGTGGGGTGAAGTTTGTATAGAAATCTTTCTTTAAAACGCGTATTTTTCATCAAAAAGGTTGTCGCTATCCCACCCCTACCATCGACGTCAAGGATAATGGATCGGCATATGCTGTGTCATTTCGCTGCTTGAAGTTTAAAGGGGTTTAAATTCGAATCGAGGTCTGAGCTAGCCACGATGAAGTGAAATCAAACTTGATTCGCTTTGGATTCCAGCTTTCTCACCACGCTATTGATAAAATCAATTTTGCTTTAGAATTTTATTGAGTGGGCTCGAAAATAAGGAGCAAAGATTTGCTTCTAGTTGTAATGCGATATGCGGCGAGATAAACCGGTCTACAATTAAATGCAGGATGCCCAGGTACAAACTCAGGTTGAGATAAGCTGCCCACTCTTATGTACTCTTAAAGATCTAATTTGCTTCTAAATTTTATGGCTGATCAAGATACTAGTCGCGTGCCTCTTCTGGCATCCTCGTCCTCCAGACTACAATCTTCATCTGATATTTCGTTTGGAACTACAGCCACAATTCCGGGCTATGGCTCGTTCTCAACATACCCCACCGCAGCCGCTAGCCCCACTCCTGTCTGCTTTGAGTCTGAAGATGAGTTCGATCCCGGAAAAACTTCAATAACCCAGCAAACACACGACGAAATTGCTGATGATTTGCAAATCACCATTACTGGGTTACGAGATAGCCCAGCTGCTTTACTTTTATACCAAATAGCTGGTGTCCTCTCTTTTGGTATTATTTTCCTTCTGGGGCGGTGGCTTCCAAGCGTTCACAGGAAAGCAACTACTCAGATTACTCCACTCGAGAGCGCCAAAAAAGTATTAATCAGAAATCAGTTTGGGGAGGAAGAGCAAATCCCGGTGCAGATCCTTCAGTATGATGGTCGACTTTCGCAGCTATTCCCCACTCAGAGTCACTTCAAGGTATACCCTGTCAGTTTTTAGTTTCTCATATCGTAGATTCATTCCCCTTCCTACGACCCCCTCTTAGCCATGATCCAAACTTTTCGGTATCGTTTAATCCTGTTCGTGCTGAATCCAACCACTGGGATGTTTCAATCGTTAAGGTACGGTATCTTATAAGCACCCTTTACCCCTTCAATTTTTACAGCAAACTATTGGAATTCCTAGCTCCATTTATTTTGTGAAAATCTATGGTCAGTCATGCACAAAGCTAAATATTTCGTTTAGCTACTGGAAAGATACCAGATGGCTAGAAGATAGTTCACTTCTCCATAATGGCTTACAATCCAGCGTTGTTCGAGAGAGAATGACTTTATTCGACAAGAATGAATGCAGCATTCCCCAAAAGTCTATAGGATCCCTGTTAGTCGAGGAAGTTTTGCATCCCTTTTATGTCTTTCAAGTTTTTTCTATCGTTTTGTGGTGCTTTGAGCAGTACCACATTTATGCTGCCAGTATATTTTTGATTTCATCCTTTTCAGTGATTTCTACTCTCATCCAGACGCGAGCCAATTGGTGTCAGATCCAAGAGATGTCTCGGTTCGTATGCGATGTTCAAGTCTTGCGCGATGGGCAGTGGTTTCTCATTCCATCGAGTGAGCTGGTTCCAGGTGATCTATTTGACCTTGCAACTCCTGGGCTGCAAACTTTTCCCTGCGATTCTGTTCTCCTTCAGGGGGATTGCATTGTCAATGAGGGGATGCTCACAGGTGAAAGTATTCCTGTCTCTAAACTTCCGCTTGCTGACGGCCATGAGCTGGTTAAAGAGCTTGACCAAGGAATGATCAACCTTCCAGCTGAACTGGCAAGATCTGTTCTCTTTTCGGGAACTCAAATCATTCGTGTACGACGAGGGGCTCATGCTCAAAATGCTGAGCGGCGAGCCGTAGGAATGGTGCTCCGCACTGGGTTCAATACTACTAAAGGATCACTGGTGCGCTCTATTCTCTTCCCCCGGCCCAACTTGTTTCGCTTCTATCGGGACTCATTTTACTTCATCGGAGTAATGGCCCTGATTGCAATGATTGGGTTCGTGGCCACTGTTTTCAAGCTGGTTAGCTTGGGAATGAGCATGTATTTGATTGTGGTTCGTGCACTTGATTTGGTGACAATTGTGGTGCCACCAGCTCTGCCTGCTACAATGTCTGTTGGTATGTCTTTTGCTGTTTCACGTCTGCGGGAGCGTGGTGTCTTTTGCATTGCGCCTAGCCGCATTAATCTGGGGGGTAAGGTTGATGCCATGTGCTTTGACAAGACGGGTACTTTGACCGAAGAGGGCTTGGACGTCCTGGGCGTTCAAGCTTGCGAAGGTCAGTTCCACTCCCTTCAAAGCGATCTTCAGTCTACAACTCCTCAGTTGCTCCACTGCCTGGCTACCTGCCACTCTATCAAAGTGGTGGACAGTGAACTCTTGGGTGATCCCCTTGATTTGCGCATGTTTGAAGCCACTGGCTGGACACTTGAGGAGGGTGGGAATACCCATGAGGCTAATGCATCGGATACCTATCAGTCTCCCCAGTTGATTCCGTCTATGGTGCGCCCGCCCAATCAGCAGCGCTTTTCTCTAGCCAACATGGATGATCTTCCTGAGGATTACACGGAACTGGCCATTCTGCGGTCTTTTGAATTCTCTTCATCGCTTCGTCGCATGTCTGTCGTCGTTAAGCGTTGGCGCGCCTCTACCACCGAAGTTTATGTCAAGGGTGCTCCTGAAGTGATAGCAGGCCTGTGTACCTCAGCATCTTTACCTGCTGATTATCACGCTCAGCTCATGACTTATACTCAGGCAGGATATCGCGTTATTGCTTGCGCCGGTAAGTCGCGCAACAAACTTTCATGGGTTAAGGTCCAACGTGCCTCGCGAAAAGAGATTGAAGCTGAGCTCACATTCCTTGGTTTTATGATCTTCGAGAACCGGCTTAAGCCAGGAACTGGTCCTGCTATTCGTACTCTTCATTCCGCCAACATCCGCATGATCATGTGCACCGGCGACAACCATCTTACTGCGATCAGCGTCGCTAAAGAATGTGGCATCATACACCATGACGCCCATGTGTTTGTCTCAAGGCTGGTTAATTTCGAGTTGGTATGGGAGGCTCAGGGCGGCTACCGACAGCTTGATCCAAACACTATAGCCTTCAAAGGCAATTATTCCCTCGCGGTCACGGGGGATGCCTTCCGATTCTTGGTTGATCGTCGCCCGTCCCAAGTCCAGCGTGTGCTGGCTAAAGCACAGGTGTTCGCTCGCATGTCACCTGACGAGAAACGTGAATTGGTAGAGCTACTACAAGGCATGGATTACTGCATCGGTTTCTGTGGAGATGGTGCTAATGACTGCGGTGCCCTCAAAGCAGCCGACGTCGGAATCAGCCTCTCTGATACCGAGGCTTCAGTGGCAGCACCCTTCACATCCAACGGCCTTGATATTAGCTGTGTGCCCCTTGTCATCCGAGAGGGGCGTGCTGCTCTTGTCACCAGTTTCTCATGCTTCAAATACATGGGGCTCTATTCTATTGTGCAGTTTACTACCATCACCCTTCTCTACATGTATGGATCTAACTTGGGGGATTATCAGTTTCTTCTGATTGACTTGGCTCTTATCCTGCCAGTAGCTGTCGCCATGGGCCGCACCCATCCCCACGAAGGTATCCACCCCCGTCCTCCCACAGCGTCTCTTATCTCGCGCCGTGTCCTTGTATCCTTTATTGGACAATGTGCCCTCAATGCGCTTTTCCAAATTACAACCTATTCCTATATGGTTGCACAGCCTTGGTTTATCCCTCCTACTTTCGATCCTAAAGACCCCAACATTGCTTCCATGATCAACACTGCTCTCTTCCACCTCTCTTCCTACCAGTACTTGTGGGGCGCCATAGTGTTCTCTGTTGGCTATCCTTACCGCAAACCCATGTATACGAACACCCCTTTCATGGGTACATTGACTACGCTATTGGTATTCCTTCTTTGGATCCAGCTTGATCCACATCCCAAGGTTACCAAAGTCCTGGAGCTAGTCTCGATCCCAGATCCTTTCCGCACTCAGCTTGCCGTGGTTGCATTTGTGAACCTGATTACATCCTATCTCTTTGAATGTTGGGGAGTTCCTATTATCTCCCGCGTATTGGCTGGAATTCAAATGGTCTTCTCAACTTCGAAACGCCGTGTCTCCCATGGATTGAGCTTACAAGGCCGAGCATCCAAAACTTATCAAGTTGTGCTCAGGCAAATAGAATCAGACTCGCGTGGTCTTTCCACCGCTTAATCCCTCATCTCCTGAATGCTATTTAACCAAATTAAAAATTTGAAATAGACCAGCCTTAAGTAGATGGCTGAAATACCCCAGACCCATTGCCCATCGTCTGGCTTCATTTATATAAGCACCTAGATTCACCAATATAGTGTGGTTCTAAGTTGCATATCATGAGAATATTTCCTAGTTTACAGTCTAAAGTAAAACTACAGATGGCTGCAAAGATGTGTGCTTTAAAGCTTAAAATGATAATTTAAACAAAGGGATCACCTAGCCTCTTATTTGATAATATCATGCTATAGTTTTAAAAACAAATCCCCTTAAATTTCTATTTTTGAAGCTCAAAACACTGCATGGATAATTCTTTTAATACATGGTGACATGGGTCACCATACCGGAACTGTGCTGGAAGCTTTTTGCCTAAAGGGAAGAAAGAGAAATTTGTGAGGGTGGGTAAAACCGCCTCACACATAATTAAGTGTGTCAAGGTGCGAGTCCTTGGGTCTCATCCCGTCGAGTGGCACACACTTAATTACTTCCTTCAGGGGGGGTGTCGTAAATTAGGTGCATATTAGAATGGTCAAGATTATCATTTAATCCTGATAGTCAAGGCTATTCTAGTTGTGGACTCAAATCTGTCGGATCTGACAGATTTGCATTCCTGATTGTAATTCAGATTTTACTTTTGGCCAATCTATTACATCCTGATGTGTCAGGAAGCCAGGCATAGGTAGAGGCATTAGGCGGTTCAGGACGGGGTGTGGCCGAGCCGGTGGGTAAAGCCCACCATAGAATGGGTGCTAACTTGATAATGTAAGATACAGATCACCCAAGTAAAGACCAGGGCCCAGAGTTAGGGACCATAGAATCCACCAATCCTGTCAAAGTGATTTAGAGTACTCCAAACAGTTGAGTGGTTGTGGTCTCAGAGGCAGCAGAGGGTTTCATTGGGTGGTCCAGTCTTGGGGTTAAGGGCGGAGTCATGGGGGCAAAGTATGCTGGCAGATAGTTGTACTTGTCTTTGAACAATAAGGGTGGCACCTCAATCCTTTTTCCTTTGCGTCCTATATATTCAGTTTCTCTAGTCCTTGCCAAGGGGTCAGCAATGAGGATGGTTTCCAAGTAGTACTCCAAGTAGGCAGGGTTGGGCGGGTATTCAGTAAAATGCACAGGTCTAAAGGAGGCTCCAGGGGAACAGTATAGTGCCCGGGGCAGGTCGGCAGGTTGGTTGCTGGAAGGGGTGGTTGCCTGAATATCTACTTGGCCAGAGTTGAGATGAAAGATAGCTAAGACTAGATAGGGTAGGATTTGTTTGAACCAAAGGTTCATAAACTTTATTATCAAAAATGACAATGTGGTCATCACCACACCTCCAGTGCTCTTATACCATGTGATTTTGCTTCTTTGCTTTTTGCGGGCTTCAGGTTCATGGGCGTTTTGCTGGCAGGGCATGGATCTTGGATTAGGGTCTTGAGAGCAGCAGGTCCTGGTTGGGTTTGCTCTGGCAAACAGGGGTGGCAATGCTTAATCTTGCTGCTGTGGTTCACCATGTCACCTGAGCGGGCTAATTGCATTCCCCTTTCTGAACTGGGGGCTGGCAGCAGTTGGTGCTTATTGGCAGAGCTAGTAATGGGTCTTATCCAAGCCACAACTTCTGTGTAGGTCTGGGCCCTCAGTGGCACCGGTTTGGCAGGTCCTGGTTAGGCTGGCTCTGGAGAACAGAAGTGACAATGCTTTGTATTGCTGCTGTTGTTCACTATGTCACCTGAGCTGGCCAATTGCAATACGCTTTCAGGGCCGGAGACTGACAACAGCTGGTACTTGTTGGTAGGGATAGTAGTAGGTCTTTTCCCAACCTTCTTTAGGCAGGCCATGTCTCCTGCGCAGGTATGGGCCTTCAGTGGCACCAGTTTGGCGGCAATCTGGCAACCATTCAGGGAATTCTTATTATTAAGCTGGCAGGTTTCAGGGCAATTTAACAATTTGAGTCTATGATTTAACGGGTTAGTGGGTCCTGGGCCATCCTGGGGGGCTGATCTGCCTTACAAGGACTGGGGCTCAACTCTTGGGTTTTAAATACAAGTATTAAAATGTTATCATGACATGATGGATCAGGTTCAGGAACTGGTAACAACTTCTGTAATATGGCAACTGCAACTGCAACCCACTCTGGAGTAATGTGCACTTACTCTCTGTTGCGCTTTTTGCATTACAGTGCCACAATTATTTGAGATTATAGGGCACAGGACATTTACTTGAATACAGTCATATGTGAGGATATGAGTATTATTGTATCAGAAGAGCCAGGATTGAATGGAACCAGGATTATTGTCCAGCAATGGCTTCTGATCGCGCAGAAGCACTTAAGGATTAGGATAAAGGTCAACCAGATTAAAGATATATCAAAGATGTTTCAAGATTAAAAGCTTATTTTTATTGTGAGTGATTCATTCTTCTTATACCTTCTTCAAAGGTTAATCCCTGGGATGCTAGCAGTGTCTTCTAGGAAATTCTGACACACCCCTAATTTGGGTAATTATTAATCCAGGTTTGGCGCTTATTGCACATCAACCAATAGAATATATTCATCTTCACCTAGCACAGGTGATCCTTGCTGGCATGGAATAATTTAGTACTTCAGGATCACTTTGTACTCTTCTGGCATACTACAAGCTTAATGCTTATTAATGTGATAAATATGGGAATTCAAGATTATGGGGAATCAAACCCAGCGCCTTGACGCTTGATGTAAAAGTAAAGCGGCGCCTTGGCGCCTGCAATAATTTTCAGTTGGAGCTTGACGCAAAAGTAGTTTGGCGCTTTGGCGCCTAATCCAGTTGCTAGGTGATGCTTGTGTATTTTTAAAGTGCTGCGGCAGCGCTTATCATTGGCTAGTTTAAGGCTCAGGCCAGCAGACTACTGCTGATCCAATATGCATATAATTTATACTACCAATTTATGTTATTTGGTAACTACAATTCATATCTGCAAGCTCCATCATAACTGGCATCACTGTATTTTATACTACCAATTTATGGATTTGGTTGTAGCAATCCCAATCCAAGGGCTCTGTCATAATTGGCATCATTGCTTGGTCAAAATTCCCAACACTCTTCCCTGTTGGATTGTCTGGATCATCTCTAAAAGGAAGGGATGTGGCTGCAAGAGCCTGGTGGATCTAAGAAGATAATTTAATGTTCCAAACAATTGTGCAGGTGTTAATAACACTCCTGCAGCCATTGTGCAGCTCTCCTAGTATATAACTTCCTTTCTTTCCCTCAAATAAAATATACTTTTACACATTACCTACGTGCTTTTACACTCTACTTAGTTGTTACCTTAGATTTAAAGGTAAAGACTTCAGAGTCTTTAAAACTTGCATTAATTTGTGGTAAGGCCTATAATCATATTCTACAAACAAGCACATCAAGACATTAATCCCCAAGACGTCCAAGGCCAAAAATACAACAGGGGGTAAAACAAAAACTCAAATAAAGAGATATTTGGTTTACAATGATTTTTATTGAAGAAGATGAGAGGTGTTTTATACCCAGTAAGAGGCTAGCAGGAGATAGAATGTGGAAAAGGGCTCCTTAGGATTGACCTTCAATAGCACATGGCTAGTCCTATCCAGAAGGCATAGGTAAATTACCCACCAGGGTAAATCCACAGGGGGTTGAATAAGCGGCATAGACAATCAGTTGCCTAACTTAGGCAACATTTCAAGCCGGGAGAAGAGGGACTATCCAACCTGTTGGGGTTTTGGCTTGTCACAACAATAGTTTTAGGGATTAAGCCATTTTCTAATCCACATTATCCAACTTTCAGAACAATACAGTTTGGCCCTAAAACTCTAGCTGATCACACGTTTATGTTTGAAACGGTGGCAAATTAATGAAACATAAATGTTTCTTTATGTTGTAAACCATTAACACAAAGCTAAGGATACTATCTTTCTATGGAAACTGTGGTAATTTTGACTCCCTGGTACTCAACAAAGTGTTGAGTACCAGGGAGTTGATTGCCACACATGTGAATCTATTAGTATTTTTGGTTTAACTGATTTTAAGCTAATTTTTACTAGTAATTTAGGGGTTCAAAACCAAAAACCAAGGTTAAATTTACTCAACCTTGACTCTGTTTAATAATTTAGTTAGCTAAAATACCAATTTAAGGGCCAAATCATAAGTAAATTTACTAATAGAAATGAAAAAACCTGTGTTCAACACTAAAACAAAAAGTGTCCAGTTTGACACTTTTTAAGCTAAATTTTAATTTTATTAATAAAATACATATTGTTGTAACTGTGCTGTTTTAGCAGAGTTACAAGGGGAAAATAATTAGAAGCTATATAATAATCTTTATTGTGAGATAGTGATTATATAGTCATGATGAATCAATGGGTAACAGGAACATGATTGTTGATCATACGGTTGGATGGAAGAAGGGGGTGGCTTGATCCTGGTAATGAGTCAAGCGCCAAAACAAGGTATCCATCCATAGGGGATCATCATCTGTTCATATTTTTGTATTTGGTAATTTGAGTTGACTTCCTAGTCTGGCTTCAAGTAACTGGATAACCAGATTGCAGGTCATGAACCCGCTTGTTTGGAACCTTGCTGGCAGGTTGAGCCTGCGGTTTTGACAATATGAGTTTATATGAAATTTTTTATTTACTATTATATTTTTATTATTAGTGTCCATAGTTGTCAATTAGGCTCCCAAGCACCACTATACTGGATTTGGTGGTAAAGACATTAATCAAATACACCAATTGTTTTACTTTATTTCATTCCTGGGTTTGTGGATTAAGTGGTGCCACATAAATTAAGCCCAATTTATTAAGAGATTTCATATGTACTTTATAAAAAATGGAAGCTCAACTCCCCCTCTGTTTGACTCTATCCACTTACCACACAGTTGGTTTTGGATTTAACTAATCAAAGGCTCATAATTAAGACCAAATTAATATGTGACACACTATGAGCGCCACTCAACACTCATCCACTTGACACTTTAACTTGGGGATTAGTACAGAGAGCTTATTAACGTTTTAACCAACACTATAGTAAATAAGTCACTCCCAGCTCCTCACAGCATAAATTAAACACTAATAAACACCTTCCTACTCATTTAATTTTTTAACTTATATTGTATTTTTTATTTTTGAGCATATGAAACTACTTTGCTTTTGGGTTAACTTTCAAATCCGTTTTAAATTTAAGCAAGTTTTATATGTAAAAAAATGATAAATTTGATTTTTCTACTCAACTCCAGCATACTTGACAGTGAGAATTCAGCTTTTCCCAGCTGATTGACAGTGCCAAACTTGATAATTTACTATGTTTTGAATTTTCAACTCCCAATAAAAAAATTCCACATTTTTATTTTTTTTATTTTTTTTTGCAATTATAATCTGCTACTTTTCCTGCTACTCAAACATATAACTTATATATATATTGATTTTTAATTATAATTTTACACTGATTTAGCACTAAAATGTTATGATGAACCTAACATCTTTGATGCTTTATCATGAAATCACTTATTTTCTATGTTTTACCCTTTAGATCTATACTTTGTGTTTCTATTTTACTTTACTTTACTTTGTTATGTTTTCTTTCTTGATAAATAAAGCTTAATTTGTATACTTTTTATTTAACTTTTAATTTGCTTTACCTCTGTGTTTATATCTTTCATACTGTTTTATTTATAAACCTAAACTTTTCTTTAGCCAAGATCATCCAAAACCAACAAGCCTACCAAGCGCTAAGCCTCCAAGGGCTCCAAGGAACCAGCCACCACCCCCAAGCGTGTCAAGAAGCCTGCAAAGGTAAAGTCTCCAACTACATCTCCCCCCACTCCATCTCCTCCCCCCTCCACCCTCATCTTCAACTTACTGCCTAAATTCCTCAAATAAAAATGATGACTCCCTCACTGACCACTCTTTTTACAAGTCAGAGGCCAACTCCAAACCCACCAAGGAGTGCTGTACCAAGAAGTCAAAGGCTGCCAAGGAGCCCACCTCTTTTTCTGGTAAGAAAAAGGAAGCATCCAAGTAGGCCTCAAAGAACCAATCCCCTCCTCCTCCTGATGGCTCTTCCCCCCTTCCTCATCTGACCCCCAGGATGAGCCTGAGGAATATTCCAAGAAGGTCAAAGCTTCTGGTCACATGGCTTAGGATCCACTGGCCATCCACAATATCTAGAATGTGGACGGAGAGTTCAAAGTCCTCAAGCACTTCCCCCGTTCCCCCCCATCATGTCAGTAAAGGGTGGTCCTGGCTACATTGCAGATAATTACATTTTCAACTGTAATAATCAAAAGCGCGCCACCAAGAGCAAGCACTTTGTATATGAAGATAAGACTTGTGGGCCCCGGCTAAACACCAAGGGCTGGGAGCAAGTAACTGTCAAGAAGGGGGAGCACTCTTGTGAGCCCCTAAATAATCTTATAATCCAGATGCTAAAATGGTACCTTGTCCAGATGATCCCAACATCCTCTCACCTCTGGGCATCTGATCTGGCTATAAAGGCCCTGCAGCATTAAAAACCCAACAATATTAATTTGGTACCAACCCAGGAACAGTTGGGTAAGTTCATAAGCAATAAGTGTATTGCCGCCAATCCCTGTGGGGCTCCTGGTCACCAGCCCCCAAAGTGTGACATGGGTTGTAGCCAGGGACCAGCTTGGAGGAGTTGTCATTCCCCAACAGTGGTAAATGGTTGGTGAGGAGCTTATACTTGGATTACATAAGGGAAAACTCCTCCAGTATCTTCCCAATCACTAAGCGAGTGTGAGAATTGGGGAGCAGGTTAAGAGGAAATAAAACCAAGCTCTCAACTACAATAAAATTGCGGTTTCAGCAATAACCAAAAGATTGCTGCCAACAATTCCTAGGAGGCCAAAGGGGAGAAGGAATCAAATGAACACCAAAAGCAACAGGCAAAACCAGAAGGCCAAATTAAATTAACAAATTTTGAACTTTATTAGAGTAGAGAATGGTGAAGAAAGGTCTTTTACAACACTTACATTCATTTAAGGGATGTGATAGGATTAGGATGGTAGATTGAATATCATAAACCAATTGACCAATGATATGAGCGGATAAAAATGCATTTCTTGAGGCAGGAAGATCTTAACAAATTTTGAATGGATGTAGTTGAAAGGAAAACTGAACCAACTAACATCAGGAATATGCTTTGGATGTAATCACCACTGTCCTGGCCTCTCTTGCACATGATAGTTAACCAGAGGTGTCTCTTGGGTGGGTTAGGCGGGGGCATCTTCAGAATAATTCTGAAATATTAAATTGATGGCTTTTTTGGGCTTTTTCAGTAACCTTTCAGATAAATATTCAAACATAATTTGGTAGAAATTCCCAAGCATTTGGCAGGAATTGAAGTGGAGGCCTAAGGGGAAGGCATAACTTTACAGTAAGCGTCTCCACCGTACACTTGCACTTCAGCAGGCAACAACCCTTCTGTAGGCTGATACCAATCCTGTAATAGTCTCACAAACTCTCCCCCAATGAACTCTCTTCCTCTATTTGTCATTTCCAAATGCCTTGTCACCTTCTCCCACTCTTCCTGGGCAGATTTACTAGAGAAAAACTTCCTGCATCCTAGGCAATAGGACTCCTCATCCCCTGGGCTAGGATAGAAAATATGGGGTAATTGACTCATGGGACTTATATTCTCTCTTTACACGGGAAATTTGGATAGGGGTTGTAATAGGCGCTTTATTCACAGTCAGAAAAAAGATCCCCTTAGAAACCTTCTGATATATAGTCTTGGGATAGGGGATAATAAAGGGGTTGTGCCAATACCTGGAATCCTTTAACAATCTCTCGGACTCCTTGTACTTGGTCTTGGGCTCCTGCACCTTGGTTGTGGACTCCTGTGTTCCAATCTTAGGCTTCTGCGGTCTGTTCTAGCTCTGGCTTTCTATCCTTGGTCTTTTGCTCCTTCTGTAGCTTCTGTGGCCTTTGAAATCCACTTGATCCAGTCCCTGAAGAGTCTCAGATAGCTCTTCCTTTTATAGCCCCTTGTTTCAGACCAAAAACCTCTCTTAGAACTCTGGTTCTTTAAAGCTTAAACTATCCTGTTTTCCTTCTCCTATAATATATTAAACCTTCAAACTTACTTCAGCCAATAAAAGCCCTGAATTTTCTGCTTCTGCTCCTCATTTTTTAGGCTTTAACTCTTAAGTTAAAGCACTCAAAACACTGATCAAATAAACTTTGGCTCACAGCCAATCATACGCCTCAATTCAACAGTTTTGCCAAAAAGGTTTCCCCAGATGACCTGTCCTTGACTCTGGTTTGAACCGGAGGCTGTCTTTCTCCGGATAAACAACTGCTCTGTGTTTTGAACGGGTTTGCTGTAATTCCTGTCACGTTTCCCCAGCAAATATTGAGCGCTTCCACATATGTTTTACTTAGGCAAATTTTGACCCTTTGATTTATCAACGTTTCTCCATGTTTATCTCAACGTTTTGCAACTTTGAACTCTCCTGCTGCTTGTTCTTTTGTTTTTCCTAGTTGTTCTTGGCAAAATTTGCTCTTTTGCCCTTACAGTTTCTCCGTTCTTCTTCCAGCTTCTTTCTGGCCTATTTCCTCCTCACTCCTTCTTTTTTTAAAATAACATATAGTTCTAACAAACTATATGTTATTTTTCCTTTTCTTTCTTTTTTTATTATATGATTTTCAATCCTTTTTTAAGCATAATCAAGCAGTGTTTAATTATTTTTTAACTGCTTCTTTTTATCTGAATTTCTTCTCAAAAGTTACTAAAACCAGCTCTTCCAGTCTCTGCATCCAGTCCAGCTAGTTCACCCTCTCAGCTCTTCAGTTCTTCAGCACCAACTTCTGATTCTTTGGCCATCCTGCTCTATGATTAGCTAGTCCTGCATCATAATCTTCTTGTCCTTTCACTTATACTCAACCAGTTCCTTAACAAATTCTCACTATGAACCTTCTTTGTTCCTTCTACACACTAAACCATATTGGTTCATTCCATTCAATATGAATTAACAGTCCATAAAATAGCCTTCACTGTGACCAAAAAGTCCCTCTTGCTAGTTTTCTCTGTTAATTCCGTGAACCACCTCAGTTTTTTTATCTCAGTCCCCATTACCAGAACTTGTAGACCCAGGCATGAGTCTACATAGAACTGGCGTTTGACTGGACCCTTGTAAGAGGCAGTCCACTTAGGCCATTGAACCATAGATAAATGTCTATGCTGTCTTTACTCACCCAGGTGATTAAGTCTGGGCTTTCAGTTGAAGAGTAATCAGCTCTACTTCCCAGAGGCCTGATCACACCAAGTTCTGCAGCTTGCTTCCCCAAGCAAGCCGCCTTGGTGACACCTCTGAGCAAATCTATACCCTCCAATGCTCACCTTGGGTTCCCCTAAAGCTCCCATAGGAGCATTAACAAGGACACCCTACCAGTCTGTTAGGTAGGGTGCTTGCTCACAGACCTCCTGTAAGTGTATTAAGGTAGATGGAGCCCTCAGAGCTCTTCCCCTCCCTGGCAGCCCACGTTACCCGCCAGGGGTCCAAAACCTACTCCCCCCAGACAGACAAAGTTCCCTGCTTGCTATTTCAGTCTTCACCTTCCCTTAGCTACAGTTTCCTGCAGGGTGGAGGCAACATCTGCCCCTGGTAGTCCTATGTTACCACCAGGAAGGCCTTACTTACCCTAGTAGACCATGTTACCTACTAGGCTCACCTTACTTACCCCTGGCAGCCCTATGTTACCTACTAGTTTACAGCATCACCAGCTAACCACACATTGTCACTCTTCAGCATATCATCTTTATTTGAAACCAAATAAGCCCTCACCTGCAAAACAGCACACATGTGGATCACCACATAGCTCCTCCCCAAGATAGCTTCTATCTTCTTAAACTAACCCAGGCGCAATGGCATTTGGCCTTCAATCCTCTTCAAGAACTGTGGGTGAACTCTTTCCAGTTTGCGACCCATCACCTTGCCAATTCCCCTCAACTTGAAATTGGGCCCTGGAGATACACCACTTATCCAAAAAGGACCAATCCACCTCTGCAACCCACGCCGCATGGTCTTCAACAGCCTGCAATGATCAAACCACACCAGAATCCCTTCCTTGAACATTGGATTCATCTTGAACCTGTTCAGCGCATTCCACTTGGACTGGCGTACAAACCGCACCTGCCGCACCTTCTCTCTTGCTTGAACATACACCTCCCAAATCAGTTTTTTGTGAGCCTCCACAGCCTCTGCATGATCCTCCAATGTCTTATAGCTTGAGTGCCCTACTTTGTCACTGAGCAGAGCTTCTCTTCCGTACAACATCTTAAAAGGACTGAAACCAGTACTTGTGTGGGGCATTAATTGGTACACCATCACTGAATGGGCCATATGTGTTCTCCAATTTGTCAGAGCTCCGTATGCAATCCTCTTGGTGGCCTCTTCAGGGTTCCTATGGTCCTCTCTACCAACCTGTTGAACTCTGGGTGATAGGTAGATGCAAAGATATGTGGCACATTCCATTTTGCACACATTTCTTTCACCTCCTGGCTAGCATAGGGTGGCCCCTGATCCAATATAATCCTCTCTGGGCACCTGTGTCTCAGTATTAGGTACTCCTCAATAAAGGTGGCAATCTGGTACCCATTCTTGCGTTGCACTGCCTTCACCTCAATCCACTTTGTGAAGAGATCCACTGCCACTAAGAAATACTCCTTCTGTCCACTTGCCATTGTAACATGGCCTGTATCTAAAGCCACCTTCTCAAACAGATACAACACTTCCATGGGTTGCAACAGATACTTCCTGACACCCATGTAGTATCTTGCACATTGCAGGCATTCTTTTAGCACCTTCTCCACTGTTTGGTATAACTTTGGCCAGTAGTATCTGCTTTGTACCGCTCCCTTCAACTTCTGAAACTGGAAATGCCCACCAAACCGGACGTGAATGTCTCAAACCACCTGTTCCCTGTATCTAGGTACAAAAAACTGCTTGTTTTGGCGTACAGCTTCCGCTTGGTTCTCTACATCTTCAAGGTCTTCCCCCTGAATACCCATCATGGCTCTGGATAGTAGATCTGCCACCACATTATCCTTTCCCTGCCGATACACCACGTCATAGTTGTAAGAAGCCAATCTCTCCACATATCTCAACAGGCGTCCTACCAGGTTGGCCTTGGTCCTCAAAGCCTTCAATGGGTCATGGTTGATTATCACAACAAACAGAAATTCCATCACATACAACTTGAATTTTTCCACCGCCCAAACCACGGCCAGTCCTTCTCTCTCAGTGGCAGAGTATCTTGTCTTGGCATCCTGCAGAATTCTTGACACATAGGCAACTGGCCATACCTGGTCATCCTCTGTCTGTGTTAACAAAGCCCCCAACCCAATTCTGCTTGAATCAGTCTTTATTGCAAAAGGAAGATCCCATCTTAGCAACCTAAGCACTGGCGCCTCCATTAACCTCTTCTTCAGCACCTCAAACGCCTCCTGCTGGGCTCCTCCCCAGATGAACAAATTCTTCTTCCTAGATAGCAACCACAATGGTTTGGCAAGGCTTGCCAGATCTGGGATGAACTGTGAAAGAACATGAGGGCTCCCATAAACAACTTCACCCCTTTGATGGTACTTGGGGCCTTCATCTGGGCAATCACCACCACCTTTTGCTTGTTTGGACGGATTCCACTCTCTGAGATGTGGTGCCCTAGCACCAGTATCTCCTCCTGTGCCAGCTTGCACTTTGCGTAACTGCCCTTCAGCCCTGCTTGATGGATCCTTGCAAACACCTGCTCTAAGTCTTTGGTGTGCTGCTCCAATGTAGGCAAAAAGACTGTGACATCTCAATGTACACCACTACTGCCCTGGGTTGCAATCCTTTGAAGACTTGGTCCATTACTTGTTGAAACACCGCTCCAGACATCTTCATTCCCAACGGCAGGACCTTTCACTGGTAGAGACCGTCTGGTGTACTAAAAGCCATCACTTCTTGTGACTACTTTGCAATTATCAGTTGATGGTACCCTTTGGTCAAGTCCAGGATAGTAAAGTACCAACATCCCGTCATGGCATCTAGCTGATCCTCAATCCTATGCATAGGATAGGCATCATTTACCACATCATTGTTGATCATGCAGAAGTCAATGCATACTCAAATATTTCTATCTGGTTTTGGGACACATACCATGGGCGCAGAATAGGCACTACAGCTTTCTTAAATCAAGTCTGCTCTCAACATCTTCTTCACCTCCTCTCTGATTGTGACAATGGCGGCAGTAGACTCTTGTGGCACATAACCTTTGTATGGTTTTCCTGTTAAGAGCTTGATTTTGTACTCTGTTCTGGCTTGGCCCACATCATATTTGTCCACCAAGAAGCATTGAGCCCACTTGTGCAACAGAAAACCAAACTCATTGGCCAAGGGACCCCCTGCTGGGATAAGATGCATCAATTCTAGGAAGGGTAGCAAGAAATAGGAATAGGGAGCTATCTCTTTATTGGGCTTAACACTTTCTTTTACAGCAGGTATCCACTCGCTGATCCTTTGTCCAGGCACAATGCTAATTTCTGAGCTTTGGGCATTCTAAACTTTCTGATTTTCCACCTCCCCTGTAATCCAGCTAGGCTGATACATTGGGACTTCTGATACTAAGTTTTTGGCTAGGGCTGCCACCTGCATTTCTTCCCACTGTCCTTGGCTGAAAGAGACCACCTCGATTCTCCTAAACGTTTGCAGAGGGATCACTACTTGATTGTAGGTGTATAGGGCTACCTGTCCAGTGTTTTCCTCTGGGGCAGGTATAGATAAGGACTGGTATGTGTATTCCTTTCCCTGATACTGGATACAACCCTTGTTGACGTCCAAATTTGCACCAACTGCTCAAATTCACAACATCCCTAGGAGACAATCAAACCCAACTAATAGAAGTACAACAGCCGGCAGATTTACTAAGGTTTCCTCCCATTCCATCTGTACCTGGTTAAAGACACTTCAATCCACAGTGCTTGCTCCCTCAGCTCCTAGAATGGTCATGATCACAACCTTTTCTGTCACCAGCTTATTCCTCCAGAAAAACTACTTTGATATTGCAATTCCTACACAACCTGGACCGTAAATTGCTTTGGCCCGTTTTCTGCCAATCAACACATCTAGGATAATCACCCCAGTTCCTGACCATTTAAATGGTTGAGCAGCCAAGGCAGCAGTAAAGTGCTGTGTCAACTGTCTTCTGGCTGAAAACCTGTCCTCTTGGGCCAACTCCAGCTGCACTCTGACCAGTTCCCATTGCAAAGTACTGTCACTGCATTTCCTAAAGCGCACATCCACAATCCATGAGGCAGTTCCACTGTCCATTATCCTAGGGGGCTCCTCTGGCTCACCCTCTGGTTCTTCCCTAGGCCTTGAGGGTTGCTCAATCCTAGCACTCTCTTGACACCGGCTTCCTGATTCTGTAGGCCCAGGGACCTTCCCTGCACGTGCCTTAATCATAAGCCTCTTGGTCAGATCTTCTGAGTCAAGGACCTTCCTGGTCTCTCCTTCATTCTTGCTCCTCCCTTGCACCTGGTCCAGCCCTCCAGACTTTTTCTGAACTGGCAACTCAAAAGTAGATTTGAGTCCATAGCTCCAGACAATCTTTTGGGCAACCATCTCAGCAGAAACCACCACACTATTGGCACCTGTTCCTAATCCTTGCGGTCTTAAAGCTCTATCAGGAATAGACCCCACAGCCTCTATTCCTGACGTCCTTTTCCCTCATATTTTACTAGTGGATGGCGCTTAAAGCAATGCCTAGAATTGTGCCCTCTTTTTCCACACACCCAGCATCCTTCAGAATCTGGCGCAGGACAACAATCCCAAAAGACTCCCTCACTTTTTCAATCAAAGATTCTGGTGGTATCCAAATATACCCTAGCCTGGTTCCTCTGAGGTTCAGTGTTCCTAGCCATTGTGATCATTCCTAGCATGGCTCTTCTGTCTTCAACCCCTTTTGGTAGGCGCCTTTCTATTTCCGCTAATTCCTGTACCACCTTTCACCAGCTCATATTCCAACAGTCCATCTGTGAGGCTGTCCAGGAAATTTTGGGTTTAATGGCCTTCATAAATCTATCAATTATTGATGGTAGTCCAATTTCTCCCTCCATGTACAGAATCCTTCTTTCAAACCTCCTCACAAATGCCTGTAAGGTCTCAGCTTGCCCCTGTTTGAAAAGACCCGCCTTGCTGTATGCCTCGCTTGGGATTACTCTTTCCTCAAACTCATCTTGGAAGGACTGTTCCACATCTTTCCACAAAGTCCAGTTTATTTGTTCCAACCATTGGCTTGCCTCTGTTCCCATGAGCATGCTGAACCAACAAAGTTTCTCAGACCATAACATAAGTTTACTCTGGTTTTTTAAACTCTCTCAGGAAATTCTTGGCCTCACTCCCTTTACCGTTAAATGGGGCCATTTTGGAGATTATTATACAATCCCCTTTCAACATCTCCTTATCCAAGTGCTCTACCACTCCTCCCACATGCTGAAGAAAGACCCTTGCGTTGGGCTCTTGTGGGGCTTCTGGTCACCAGTCCCCAAAGTGTGTCCTGGGTTGTAGCCAGGGACCGGCTTGGAGGAGTTGTCATTCCCTAACAGTAGTGAATGGTTGGTGAGGAGCTTATACTTGGCTTGCATAAGGGCAAACTCCTCCAGTATCTTCCCAATCACTAAGCAAGCATCTCCACCATACACTTGCACTTCAGCAGGTGCCAACCCTTCTGTAGGCTGATACCAATCCTGTAATAGTCTCACAAACTCTCCCCCAATGAACTCTCTTCCTCTATTTGTCATTTCCAAATGCCTTGTCACCTTCTCCCACTCCTCCTGGGCAGATTTACTAGAGACAAACTTCCTGCATCCTAGGCAATAGGACTCCTCATCCCCTGGGCTAGGATAGAAAATATGGGTTAATTGACTCTTGGGACTTATATTCTCTCTTTACATAGGAAATTTGGATAGGGGTTATAATAGGCGCTTTATTCACAGTCAGAAGAAAGATCCCCTTAGAAACCTTCTAAGATATGGCCTTAGCGTAGGGAATAAGAAAGGGTTTGTGCCAATACTTGGAGTCCTTTAATAATGTCTTGGACTCCTTGTACTTGGTCTTTGACTCCTGCTCCTTGATCTTGGGCTCCTTTGCTTTGATCTTGGGCTCCGGCACTTTGGTTGTGGGCTCTGTCGTCTTAATCTTAGGCTTCTGCGGTCTGTTCTAGCTCTGGCTTTCTATTCTTGGTCTTTTGCTTCTTCTGTAGCTTCTGTGGCCTTTGAAATCCACTTGATCCAGTCCCTGAAGAGTCTCAGATAGCTCTTCCTTTTATAGCCCCTTGTTTCAGACCAAAAACCACTCTTAGAACTCTGGTTCTTTAAAGCTTAAACTATCCTGTTTTCCTTCTCCTATAATATATTAAACCTTCAAAATTAATTCAGCCTATGAAAGCCCTGAATTTTCTGCTTCTGCTCCTAATTTTTAGGCTTTAACTCTTAAGTTAAAGCCCTCAAAACACTGATCAAATAAACTTTGGCTTTTAGCCAATCATACACCTCAATTCAACGTTTTTGCCAAAAAGGTTTTCCCGGATGACCTGTCCTTGACTCTGGTTTGAACCTGAGGCTGTCTTGCTCTGGGTAAACAACTGCTCTGCATTTTGAACGGTTTTGCTGTAATTCCTGTCACGTTTCCCCAGCAAATATTGAGCGCTTCCACATATGTTTTACTTAGGAAAATTTTAACCTTTGATTTTTCAACATTTCTCTGTGTTTCCCCATGTTTCTCTCAACGTTTTGCAACTTTGAACCTGCCTGATGCTTGTCCTTTTGTTTTTCCTAGTTGTTCTCAGCAAAATTTGCTCTTTTGCCCTTACAGTTTCTCTGTTCTTCTTCCAGCTTCTATCTGGCCTATTTCCTCCTCACTCCTTCTTTTTTTAAAACAACATATAGTTCTAACAAACTATATGTTATTTTTCCCTTTCTTTCTTTTTTTATCATATTATTTTCAATCCTTTTTTAATCATAATCAGGAAGTATTTAATTATTTTTTAACTGCTTCTTTTTATCTGAATTTCTTCTCAAAAGTTACTAAAACCAGCTCTTCCAGCCTCTGCATCCAGTCCAGCTAGTTCACCCTCTCAGCTCTTCAGTTCTTCAGCACCAACTTCTGATTCTTTGGCCATCCTGCTCTATGATTAGCTAGTCCTGCATCATAATCTTCTTGTCCTTTCACTTATACTCAACCAGTTCCTTAACAAATTCTCACTATGAACCTTCTTTGTTCCTTCTACACACTAAACCATATTGGTTCATTCCATTCAATATGAATTAACAGTCCATTAAATAGCCTTCACTGTGACCAAACAGTCTCTCTTGCTAGTTTTCTCTGTTAATTCCGTGAACCACCTCAGTTTTTTTATCTCAGCCCCCATTACCAGAACTTGTAGACCCAGGCATGAGTCTACATTGAGCTGGCGTTTGACTGGGCCCTCGTAAGTGGCAGTCCACTTAGGCCATTGAACCATAGATAAATGTCTATGTGTTGTCTTTACTCACCCAGGTGATTAAGTCTGGGCTTTCAGTTGAAGAGTAATAAGCTCTACTTCCCAGAGGCCTGATCACACCAAGTTCTGTAGCTTGCTTCCCCAAGCAAGCCGCCTTGGTGACACCTCTGAGCAAATCTATACCCTCCAATGCTCACCTTGGGTCCCCCAAAGCTCCCATAGGGGCATTAACAAGGACACCCTATCAATCTGTTAGGTAGGGTGCTTGCTCACAGACCTCCTGTAAGTGTATTAAGGTAGTTGGAGCCCTCAGAGCTCTTCCCCTCCCTGGCAGCCCACATTACCTGCCAGGGGTCCAAAACCTACTCCCCCCAGACAGACAAAGTTCCTTGCTTTCTATTTCAGTCTTCACCCTTTTGCAGCCACAGTTTCCTGCGGGGTGAAGCACTATAGCCCCAAAGCAGCCAATATCTTCTGCTGGATGGAGGCAACATCTACCCTTGGTAGTCCTATGTTACCTACCAGGAAGGCCTTACTTACCCTAGTAGACCATGCTACCTACTAGGCTCACCTCACTTATCCTAGTAGTCATATGTTACCTACTAGGCTCACCTCACTTACCCCTAGCAGCCCTATGTTACCTACCAGTTTACAGCGTCACCAGCTAACCACACATTGTCACTCTTCAGCATATTGTCTTTATTTGAAACCAAATCAGCCCTTGCCTGAAAAACAGCACACATGTGAATCACCACAATCCCCCTCCCCTTAAGGCCTTGGACGTCTTCTCAAAGCTTACGCTCACCCACATGCTCAAGCAGCTTCTGAGTGGGGAGCACTTTCTCCTTCATGACAATGAGCCTGGCAGCAATTACAGCGTAATCTGCTATGCCGCTCAGCAGAACCTGCTGGAGTCAAAAAGGGCTTCAACCTGGCTAGTTGATGGTATCTTTGCCACTTGCCCTCATATGTTCAAACAGCTCTGGATGATCCATGCCCAGATTGACATACAGGTAATTTCACTTGCTTTCTTCCTTCTCCCTGGGGCTGCCAAGGCCATCTACACCCGTGCTTTATCCATCTTTTACCAAGCACTTTCCCTCCTTCCTGACAACAACAATGCCAAGAAGACCCCCCCCCTACACCCACGTCAACCCTCCTGATGCTGACAAGGACCAGGCCACCCTGGACTTGGAGGAAAAGGTAAGTCTGAGAGCTCTGGGGCCTCATATTTGCATCATGGACTTTGAGCCTGCTCATTTCAATGCATTTGAGCAGCTGTACAGCAGGGAGATGCAGAGGTGCCACTTCCAATTCTGCCAAGCAGTTGCTCAGAATGTGCAGGCCCATGCAGAGCTTAGTAAGTTGAGCCAGAGGGACACTTCGGACATCTGCAAATTTTGTGCTTGCACAATTTAGTGCCTTGGCTTTTTTAAAGCCAGAGCACACTGTGCAGGGGTTTGAAGTTATCTCAAAGAATCCTTACATAGTAAAGACTTGGAGTTCAAGACTTTCCTTGAGTACTTTGAGCCCCGGTGGATTGAGAAGGTTGTCACGCAGAGGCAAGGCAAGGCCCGCGCCAAGGCCAGTTGGAATGTTTACCAGGCAGCCATCAACGGGGAGCTCAAGACCACCTTGGCACTAGAGGCTTATCACAAGCATCTAAAGGGCAACTTTGGGCTTCATCCAAAGTTAAATAAGTTCTTCTCCCTCCTGCAGCATGAGCAAGAAAAATCATCTCTAAGCTCAGAGATCTCACCAACCGCGTCCCCCCACCAAGCCTATAACCTGCTCCACCCTCTTCACCAAGGCCATTCAGGGTGCAGCCAAGCACAATTATAAGGCCTCTGAGCTTAAGCAGCAGCTTTAGCTTATTGTCACTGCCCTCCTGGAAGGAGCCAAAATGAAAAGGGGAAATAAGGATGAAGAGTAAAATTGCTTGCTTGCTCGGTTATATGATTTTTACTTTTAACTTTTTAGCTTTAATTTTTACTTTTTAGTTTTGATCATTCAGTTTTTAGTTTTAATTTTATTTTTTGATTTAATTAAATAGCACTGATTATTTTATGTATACATGGCAAATTTGAGATGAATAGTTATAGTTGAAAGTGATTGAAATATCTCAATTTTTGTTAATTTACTAGTAAATTATAAAATATTCACATTTGTACTTATATGAATTATATCAAATAAATATTAATATTTCTTCATATTTTGCATAAACTCTATTGTTGTGCTTATGGTTATTCTTGGTTCATTGGAATTCTATTTTTTATTGTAGTCAAAAATATTTTTATAATAAAAAGTGTAAATTACATAGTAAAATGAGAAACATTTGCTTATTTCTCCTTATTAACATTAGTTAAAATACACTTTTTATTGCATTTTTTTTATTTTTTGGGGTCAATTTAGTTAATATAGTTGTAAATCTTAATTTTTATAGTAAAAGTTTTCAGTACATCAAGATCCATCAATAAAAAAGTGTCAATTTTCAGTTGTCAATCAGGGAAAAAGCTGAATTCTCACTTTTTTAGTGTTGAGCAGGCAACCTCCAGAATTAACTCATGCAGAATGGAACATCCTCCATGTCAACAATTCTCAAAAATATTTTTCTTATTTTAAATATTAAAGAATATTTTTTCTTGATTAAATAATTGACACTGATAATAGAAGCAATGTTTGTTTTTTATTTTGAGCTTTTAATTGAAATTATAAAAGATAAAGCAATTTTTTTGAAATTGTCAACATGGAGGATGTTCCATTCTGTATGAGTTAATTCTGGAGGTTGCCATCAAGCACCAGGGAGTTGATTACCAGGGAGTTGATCACCAGGGAGTTGAACTTACCACAGTTGCCCCTCAATAGACACACACAAATTTTTTAACAAAGGGTACAGAGATGCACTTTTTGTTAAAACACATGGATTGCGCTCCATCACAGATAAAAACCATTGACAAGCATCCTCTGAAACCTTTGACATCACATGGTGAACTTGTGACTTGTGACTAAGGCTAGAGCCAGAATAGATCAATAAGGCTGACAAAACTTTACACAAAATTTCATCAGTGGGTGGAGCAGGGAAATAATCTGGAAGCCAAAATGACATGACACAACATAGATAGGAAATAGATGGTGCAGTCTCAACAACTGCAACTGGTGATGAAAACCACAAATTAAAGAAGAGCCCAAACTGAAAGCTCCAAAAGGAACTGATGTAAATAAACATGCTAAACACAGATATCTCAATGGAGCAGGAGAAAAGAAACTATAACTCATGACAAACTGCTTCCAAAACTCAGATGTGGAAGAGTTGAGTAATGTGACAGAAATCAAGGGATAATAAGAAGCTGTCTCCAATAGTGGTGGGGAATCACCCACCAAATCCACATAGAGTTAATGATTAGCAACTAACACAGCTTTAAATACCGGTCTGTGAAATTTCCAAATGAGATACTAGGGTTAAGTAAAATAATTAACCCTAACCAGAAAGGCCTTAGGTAAATGGCCTGTGAGAGAATCAGAATGTCTTCAGCATAAAATTCAGGACATTGGGATAGTTTGAGAGTTTCAGATTTGACAGGAGTGGGAACAGATCCAAGATTGACAGGCATTGAATTAAAATTTGGCGGCAACAATAACAAAGTACCAATGGCAGGCCCCCATCTTCCAGTAATAATCTGTTAAAGGATTGAATTTTAGGGAATGTAGCGCAACAATCCAACTACAGGATGCACTTTCAAAAGTAAAGTTAGACCAGGGAATATGTGATTTTTATTGAGTAAATATTGGGAGGACTCAACTTTTAAGAGATGAAACATTGATAATTATTCAATATATATCAAAACTTGACTAAGCAATACCACCTGGATCCTAGGCTCCTATCCCCTTCATATTGTCAAGTGAGTATCTAGTCCAGGTTGAAAAGAACCCTTGAGTGACCAATTTCTGACAAACATGCTGATTAACAAGTTCATATCTAGTGATTATTAAATTAAGTCAATTTATCAATGTCAAATTACAGGGGGGATCAGATTTGACTGACAAACTGGAGCAGCTGTGACCCAATTTCAATCAACTGTTTAATTCAAGTCTGTTAAATCAGTCAGTTTTGTTAAAGGGTTTTGGGCTTTCTGAGCTTTTTTACTTGGCCAAATAATCCCAGCATTATGGATCTTACCATGACACCTGTAGCAGGAACTTACACAAGTATCTTAAAACATGCAACTGGTGGCCTAACAGGCTAGATGATATCAAAGATGCACTGGAACAATGAGAAGTCTGTGAGAAGTACGCCCAAACCAAAGCACCACCTAAGTCATTAGTACCTGTATAAATCACAAAACCCTTCAGGGTGTGGTCAATAGATATTGTGAGACTAATGCCTGGAAAGAGCAAAGGCAAAAATTACATCATAACAGCTATCAACTATGCAACCAGGTGGCCTGTGGCACAAGCTACAAAAGAACACAAAGGCAATGCTGTGAGACAATTTATTGGGAAATAGATCATAACCAAGTTCAGAAAATCTGTCCTTCTTATCACAGACAGGGGAATCAAACTCAAGGTCATTGATACCAATATCTACCTTGCCAAGAACAGAATAAGACACATCACAGCCAGCTTGTATCACCTGCAAGCAAATGAACAAGTAGAGCAAATAAACAGCTCACTAGTGGAAGCCCTTAGTAAGCTATCTGCTAAAAATCCAAAGGCCTGGGTTGACATGCTACCAACAGCGCTCATGGTGAGTAGAACTTGATTCAACTGAAATACAGGCAAAAGCCCATATGTCTTGTCTATGGGCAAAAGCCCACGCTTGTTAGTACAACCGCAGGACCACAATTACCTCTGCACAGAAAGGTGCCAGATGACAGTGACCCCAACATGCAGTGTGCTATAAAAGACCAGGAAGACATTGAATAAAAAAGAGTCAAGAGAGAATAAATCCCACTACAGCAGAAAAGATTCCAAGTCAGGGACAAAATATGGGCTGTCAACCACAACCAGCAAAAGTTGGAACCAGCCTTACATGGGACAGGCATTATCATAGAAGTCAAGCCCAAAAACACCTACCTCATCAAGGATATTGACACCCAAACAGAACTTAAAAAAATGCACCATGACTGCCTTTGTCTACGCAAAGCAAGGGCAGTACAACACAGCTCCCGACTCCCTGTACCCAACACCAAACTAAATCAATACCAAGCCTGTATTCCTGACACTCTCAAGAAAATTCCTAAGGTTCCACCTTCCAGCACCCCAGGGGGAGATGTCACAACATCTTCAATTAATCTCTCTTGGGGAATTAACACCCCAAGTGATTCACCAAACAAGTCACCAAATGGTTCACCAGCTAATCATTAAGTTGGTGGCACTGCTATCATTTGACCATCTATTACAGAGATGAAAAAATCCAGATCCTAAGAGGAAAACAACTTGAATAAGCCTCATGACTTAAGAGAAACATTACTTCAATAAGCCCCATGACCTTCATGATATACATGGACAACATGTGGCTTTTCATGATACTATATATTACTATATCAATATCCAAAAAAGGATCACTCTCTTCTTAATTTCCCCTTTTCTTTTGTTTATTATACCTCCCAGAAGTATAACAGCAACACTAGTCTTAAAAAGGCCTCAGAATTTTAAATCTGCAATAAAAAAGGGGGTCAATTAGAAGCAACAAGGCTGCGTAAAGGGCAAAAATCAAAATCTAAACAAAAACAACCATTTTCATCTAATATAGCTATGAATTACTTTAAAATAAGAAAATATTTGTATCAAATGCTAAATAAAAGTAAAAAATAATGAGACTGAAAATAAGAAGTATATTAGTTTATTGAAGAAGGCTGTGGTGCTCAAGGATTGTAGGGATGGGTTGAGTGTAGCTGAGCAACCGGAAACACAACAGGAATATTATCTTCTTACTCAACAGAACCTCTATTTATGGGCTCTGCAAGTAGTCTAAGATTTTTAAGTCAATTTTTATGTTTCTATGGTGAATGATTCTCTTTATTGGGGACCTCTTGGGGTCTTTTTATACTTGGAGGAAGAGAAGGGAAAAGAAAAGGTGAGTCATGCTGACTAGGGTCTAGACTGTCAGGCAATGAGCTTATTCTTAGAGGGCTGAAACATTTTGGGGAATATTCAGAAGGAAAGGGGTTAGATTGGGCAAGAAATGAATATTTAGGCATGTGATCTGGGGTCAGGTGGTTGCAGCAATAGTAGGGCCGTCTTTAGGGAATTGAGTGTAGAATAGGGTTTAAGAATACTCTCTTTGAAGTTCACATTTTGGCAGAAAGAGCAGCACAAGATCAAATAACCAATTTGCATAGTGAGATAACAATGGGTCAATCATCAATGCATCTGTGGCTAGCCTCAGAAGCATTGATGGGTTGTTAATTGCCATATATAAAACATCTTTTGATGGGTCACTAATTGATGCATCTGCGGCTAGCTGCAGATGCTCCAATTGGTCACTAATTGCCATAAGAAAACCACCTCCAATGGGTCACTCTCCGACGCATCTGCGGCTAGCCACAGGTACGTCAATTGGTCTCTAATTGGAATCGCCCTTATGTGATTTGAAGGGGTACTCTCCAATGTAAATTACAAAAAAAGGCAGCAGTTTCCCTATACATCTCCAAATAAGGAACCAGTACAGATAAGGAAATACTAGGGAGTTGCACCCTGCACCACAAAGGCTCATACTTTGATTGACAGTGCTACTGAGATGGTCTGAAGATGCTCAAGCTTTCTGTCAGTGGTGATCCAGATCTCTAAGGGTAAGGTTAGAGTAGCTGAGCAGCAACTGGGGGAAAACATCAGGGCTATTATCTCCTTACACAACAAAACTTCTCTATTTGAGCTCTGCAAGTAATCCAAGAATTTTGAGTTGGTTGCTATGTTCTATTCAATGATGTCTTTATTGAGGCTATCTGAGGGCCTTATATAGTTGGAAGTGGGGAGAGGGGAAAGAAAGGGTGAGTCACCCTGACTAAAGTCTGGACTGGGCAGGAACCAAGCTATTCTTATGGGGTGAAAATTTTTGGAGAATATTCAGAGAGAACGGGCTTAGATTGGGTGGGATGTGAACATGTAAACATGTTATCTGTGGGTCAGGTGGTTGTAGAAAAAGTAGGGCCAATTTTTGAGAACTAGGTCTATAACAGGGTTTCAGAATGTCCATCTGGGGGGTCATACTTGTTGGGAAGGGGCATAAGGTCTTTATATCAAATTAAAAATTGAGGAAATTAATGAGCTACTAATTACCATATGTATAGGCTCCTCCAACAAGTCACCAATTTTGACCATATGACAGTCACTGTTGAGTATTTAGCCAAATAAATACTCCAAAATATAAAGTTGTTCTGTTTTTGCTGTTTATTTCATGTAGATAGGTTTGATTGGAATTCTTCAGATAAAGAATACTAGAAAATTGGTATCTATATTTAATAAAAGAATATAATATGGGTGGTTAGTTAGGCCAGATTAACTAGTGAAATTGAGGCAAGATTGGTTGGAACAATCTTGGGGACTAGGAGTCTCAAAAACAATTTATTTAACGGGGAAAGTTAATTAATAAATACATGGGAATATAATTATGAGGATTTAATTATATTGTTTAATTGCCTTGACTGTGTCAAGAAGTTTGGTTAAGGTTAACCATAGTTAAACCCCCAAATATGGGTTAAAAGCACTGTGGTGGTGCCCTGTTTGAGGTTCAAAGCGTTTTAACAGGTTTTTAAAATGCAAGAAAACCATTAAATGCAACAATAACTAAATAAAGGCAAGGATATCTAGGAAGTTTAGGTTTGATCAGCTGGTTCCCAGTTGGAAAATTGATAGCTGAGTTTTGGGATGTGTGTATTCCACAGGGGTTTGGCGCCAGGAGCTGAGGAAGCTCCAAGCCAAATTAATATATTGAGATGAATGGCATCATGTGACTCCTTCTTATTGTAGGTTAATTCTCATATGTTGAGGATTACAGGGGATCTTTTAGGTAAAGATCTAGGTTTGGATGACTCAAATGTCATAGACCACATGAGATTAATCATAGGTTGATTCAGGAACTGGAGGGGTTTTCAGCTGAATATGCCCCAAATGGTATATAAGCAAAACAACTTAATTTTAATAAATATGTATTATCAATTTTGACGCTTTTCCCTCAATTAGTTTTTCAATTATTATGTATTCTTTGTTATCTTTTGAAAAACCAAAATTTGGAGTACTTTGCGTGGAAACCACTGCTGCCAGGAAAGAAGTTACTACAAGTTTGCTAGAGGAAGATTATGCAAGTCTGGAGGTGACAAAGACTGTTTCTTAAAAGTCTTTTATGGAAGTAAAAGCTATATTCAAAGAGTTATACTCTGATTACTTTGCAAAATAAGGGACTCCTACTCAAGGAAAACAAATCTATGTGTGGGATTTGTGTAACCTGTTAGTAGGATTTGACAAAATTTTACAACAAGTGAAAGCCAAGGAAAATAATGAGATTGAGGCTTTAAGAGCAAGAGAGGAAAAGATTTTGAGATCATGTCTTGCTGGCAGGATGAAAACAAAGTGTTGTCCCATAAAATTGCCTCCCTGGAGGCAAAGCTCCTTGAAGCTTTGTCACCAGAAAGTAATGGCAATAAGAGCCAAGGGCAGGATAATGGTAAGTTGTACTGGTTGGACCTGGATCCGTCACACCAATCTACGCATCTGCAGCTAGCTGTAGATGTGTAGATTAGTGACTCATTGGAGGAGCCTATACATATGGCAATTAGTGACCAATATATGCATCTTCAGCTAGCTACAGATGTGTAGATTTATCACTAATTGACTCAATGAAAGTTAGCATGATGGATCACTCTCTGACGCATCTGCGGTTAGCCACAGGTATTTCAATTAGTGGCTAATCAGAAATTGATCTTTATGTTTCAATGAGTAACTCTCTGATTAAAAATACAATAAAGGGCAGTAGTTCCCCTATATTTTTCCTTATATGGTAATTGTTGCAATATTGAGCACTCCACTATAATTTCTATTGAGATAATTGGAATTAATACATTGATATGATTTGACAATGGACTACTTAAGGTGATTTCCTCAATTGCAATTGGATTCAGCTAGTGGAGCTAAAATACTGAGGCTTATTATCAACCCATATGAGTTTAACAAACACAGCTTTTAAGCTTACACTTAACACATACTTTGATATTGCCTTTTATTTGGCAGTTGAAGTTGGTGCTTAGTAAACCTTAAATAGTTAAGTGATATTAGTATATTCTATATATAGTTTAGTTAAAATAAACTTTAGCTTGTAGATTTATCTAGTTTGGATAACCCAAATTTATAACAGTATTAGTTGCAATATAGTAACATGTGCAGGTGGTGCCCTGCACCACAGCCATATTGGCATTATTTTAAGTTGTTATTAGTATAAGTGTCTTAGATTAATAATATAGGAGCATCTTCTGATTTTATACAACAGGCTTTTATTTAGTGTGGGAATAAGCTTTTTTTAGTCTAAGATAAATTGTGTAAATTGAGATAGCATAAAATTGAGATGGTGTGAACACGCCCCACACTAAGTGATTTCATATGTAAATAAAGTTAGCAAACTAAGATTTAATTAATTTGACTCAAAATGGCAAAATTGAGATAGAGTACTTTTGAGATGCCACATTATAAAATTATATGTAAATTTTAATCATTTTATTATTTATTTTATTTTTCTGTGATTCAAAATCACTAACACAAAAAACACCACCCCAAATTTAATTTGAGATGGCGTAAATTGGGAAGGTGTTTTTGAGATGGCATATCTTACCCAATTTTTTTGGGCAAGTGGCTAAAGTTGAAGTGCAGAGATTGAAATCTCCAAATTGATGGATTTTTTGATCTCTGCATTTTTTCAATAAAAAAATTTCCAAAACTTTTTTTTAGATTTGACTTTTTTTAAAATGTTTTTACTAGTAGCTAAAATTGAAAAACCAAGTTCAAAGTGCCCAAATCAATGCAACTTAAAACACACCTTAAATTAATTTGGCTTTTAAAATAGATATTATTCATCCTTTTGAATATAGGGGACAAAATTGAAAGTGCAGAAATTGAAGTCCAGAAGTCTCTTCAATTTAATATTTGAGGCCCCAAAATTAAAGAAAATAAAATATCACTTAATATTGATTCTATCACTATGTAAACAATCAGAAAAGCTTCAAAATCATATCATACTCAACCAAATAAACTAAAAACTATCATACAGGTTCACAATCACCTGTATAACATTTTATTATAGTTTCAGTGATTTTTATTATGTAAAAAATAGAGTGCATAATGAAACAAATATTATATGATCACTTAGTAATTTACTGGGTGTAGTAATAGAGTGCGCAAATTGAAAAAGCTTCAAATCAAAATTCAAAACACACTGATTTAGTGCTCACCAATATATTTTAAATTATAAAGGAATTTAATATTTTATTAAATAAGCTCCAATAGGTGTTTATAATTGAAAGTGTGGAAATCAAAAGTGTGTTTAAACCAAACAAACACTCTACTTTACAAAACCATAATAATTTAACTAGTGTAAGTTTAAAGCTTAAAATAAGCATTTTAAAGGTTAAAGACTTTCTTTAGGACATAGTAGAGTTTCAGGCCTTTTGGGTTAGTTTAGTAAAACTTTTTAAAGGATTTAGTAAA
The DNA here is from genome assembly GCA_014839935.2 of Entomophthora muscae. Classification (NCBI taxonomy): domain Eukaryota; kingdom Fungi; phylum Entomophthoromycota; class Entomophthoromycetes; order Entomophthorales; family Entomophthoraceae; genus Entomophthora; species Entomophthora muscae. The sequence continues at coordinate 103,074 of QTSX02000012.1, read as the reverse complement.
AACTGCAGATTTTGGCAGTTTTGAAAAAATATTAAATTAATTTAATATGTTACTATGTTTCCTTATGTTTTTATGGAGTGTTGAGATCAAAGTGCTGAAATCAAAACTCCCTAATTGTCTGATCAAAAGCCCTTTTTTTGCTCCTTTCAAAAGCATTATAGAGTTGACTACCTCAATTAAAATATTTATTAAAACTAACAAAATATAGTAAAAAGCACTCTGAATTTCAGATTCTGTTAAAAAAACAATATTTTATTAATAATTTATATTCTTTTTTACTAACCAAAAAATAATAACTTTGAGCCATCTAGATGTCCCCTAAGTCAACTCCCATCAACCCAAAGAAGGCCACCTCTTCCAGATCCAAGAAGCCTGGCCCCAAGACCACCAAGAAGACCCCTGAGCCTTCCCCCTCTCCAGAAGAGGAGCCTTCTGAAGAGGAACCTACCCCCAGCCCCTCCAAGAGCCCAACTGGGCACAAATTTGTCTACAGCCAGGCAGATGAAGAGGAGACGCCTCCCCACATCTCAGAAGAAGAACATGAAGACCTGTACAACTCTGGAGATGCTACACCAACTGAGGATGGCCTTGAGACCTGGGATATTCTTAAAGTTCATAATATATGCAACTATAAAAGGAGTTCTAACTGCCAGATATCCTGCCTGTCTCCTTTCCAATAATGTCCTCCAAGGGCAATGCTGGGCTCTACCATGATGGTTTTATGTTTAAGTGTAATGATGAGCAGAAGAACTTGGTGCTTCATCATTACAAGTGTGAGGGGCCTGCCCTGCCCTCCTGACTACAACTGGGTTTACCCAGTTTAAGAAGCTGAACAATCAGCACACCTGCCTGGAACCAACTGGGGTATATCAGCGCCTAATAAAGTGGTACCTGCGCCAGAGGCAGCCTTTCAACAGGGGCCTTACCTCACAGGAGATAGTCACTAGGGCTATTTGCAACTTGACTAGCTTTCAAAAGATAGCAGTTGGTACTTTTGGATCCCTTCAGAAGTATGTCAGTTATAATTGCCGGAAGTCTGACAACTTGGGCAGATCTGCCACCTCCCTCCTGGAACTGGATATACCCAATGGGCTCAAAGTCACCTCCAAGGATGAACAGTTTCTCCTTCATGACAATGGGCCAGATGAGCATAAAAGAACCATCTGCTATGCCACCCAGGAGAACCTTAAGAGATTGATGACAGCCAATATCTGGTTGGCTGATAGGACCTTCTCATCATGCCCTAAGATCTTTTACCAGCTTTGGTGCATCCATGGAAAGTATGGTGATAAGGTTTTACCAATGGTTTACTTTCTAATATCAGGACAAAATGAGGATGACTATACTCATGCCTTGGAGATTCTAAAGGGGAAGCTGGATCTCCTTCCCCTACTTATTCCCCCCACTTCTACCTCCAAGAGGAAGAAGTCTAAAACCCCAAGCCAATCTGATAATTAGGAAACATCAGATCCTTATCATACCCACCTCCTTGTTGACTTTGAGCCTGCTAAAGCCAACACCTTTAAAAAGGTATTTAAGAGCAAGCCTCATGGTTGCTTCTTTCACTTCAGACAATGCCTCAGAAGAAAGCTGCAGTGCTTCACTGAGATCAACAGACTGGTTACTAGATCCACTTCCCAGGAGCCCAAGGTGGCCTTCAACTCCTTTTCTGCCATTGCCTTGATGAGAAAGGAGGAATCTAGCAAGATCTATGAGGCATTCAAGAATACAAAGTATATGGAGGACACTTCAGCTGTCTTTGCTCCATTTATTGATTATTTTGAACGCCAATGGATTGGAAAACTTGAAACCAGACGCCATGGAAGAAAGGAAAACAAGATTGAATGAAACCAGTTCAAGTTTGTTAAGAAAAAGACCATGAAGAATAATTTATTCCTGGAAAGCTGGCACAACAAGTTTGCCAACTGTGTTGGGTGAAGAAACCCAAGTTTAATGTACTGATCAATAAGCTTAAAGTTGAACAAGCAACCAATGAAACTCTTTACCATGAGTTTTTAGATGTACGCCAAAGTGTTTCCCAGAGCAGCAAGGATCTCAAAAGCTTTGAGATAGTCACAAAAAACTCCCTCCTTTCCTACAACTCCTCCAACTGGCTCACTCATCTTGAGAATATTGCAAAATTTCTTTAATAATTCAAATAAAATCTTGCATTGCTTTTACTTTCTTTTAATTTTATGTTGTGACAATAAAGATCTTACCATGCAGATACATTTCAGGAAGTTTTTTTTAAGTTTTTTATTTTATATTTAATTGAATACAGCTGCATATAAATTCTAGTCTAATTTTTCTTTTGAAACTAAAATAAACTTTATTTTAAAAACAGCAAATTTAAGCATATTTTTATTATCTAGAATATACTTTTTATTGCAGAAATGAATTTCTTGGGCTCTTTTTAGTCTATAAAAGTTTTAAATACATAGTTTTATATTAAGAACTGTATTTTATTTGGCTTTGAAGTTAACCTCTGGAAAATCTATTTTTGCACTTTGATCTTTGATTTTTTTGTTTTTGCACCCTACATAGTGTTTTGATTTCCGCACTTTTTGGGGGTCCCATTTTTGATTTCTGCACTTTCAACCTTAGGAACTTTGACCTTAGGCACTTGCCCAATTTTTCAGGGCTAAGATGCATTTGACAAATTATTAGCCCACATTGCTTCAGCGCCACAAAAAGCATGGAACCCCTGTAAAAATGGGGTAAGTGCTTAAAGTCAAAGTGCAGAGATTGAAATCTCAAAATTGACAGACTTTTCAATCTCTGCACTTTTTTCAATAAAACCTTTTGTCAAAAGCTTTAATATTTTCTTAAATTTGACTTTTTTAAATGTTTTCACTGGTAGCTAAAATCAAAAAACTAAGTTTGAAGTGCCCAAATTGATACAATTTAAAACACACATTAATTTAATTTGGCTTTTGAAATAGATTTTATTTATCCCTTTGAATAGAGAAGGCAAAATCAAGAATGAAAAAAAATCAATTTAACATTTGATGTATCAAAATTAAAAAATTAAATTTAAACTTTTTCTATAGGTGAAAAAAGAAATCAAGTGTTAAAAAAACCTTTTTTAGCTTCATAAATTTTTTAATTGATTTTATGAAAACTTAATATAAATTAATATTATAAGCCCTTTATTTTAAAAATTAAACATTTGCCTCAATTTCAAGCATATACTTCTGGGAAGTATAATAAACGAGATAAAGGGGAAATTAAGAAGAGAGTGATACTTTATTGGATATGAATATGGGATAATATATAGTATCATGTAAAACCATATACTGTCCATGTACTTCATGAGAGTCATGGGGCTTATCCAAGTAATGTTTCCTTTAAGTCATGAGGCTTATTCAAGTTGTTTTCCTCTTAGGATCTGGATTTTTTCATCCTTGTAATAGATGGCCAAATGATAGCAGTGCCACCAACTTAATGATTAACTGGTGAACTATTTGATGACTTGTTCAGTGAATCACTTGGGGTGTTGATTCCCCAAGAGAGATTAATTAAAGATGTCACAATATCTCCACCTGGGGTGCTGGAAGGTGGAACCTTAGGTTTTTTCTTGAGAGTGTCAGGGATACAGGCTTGGTATTGATCCAGTTTGGCGTTGGGTACAGGGAGTTGGGAGTTGTGTTGCACTGTCCTTGCTTTGCATAGACAAAGGCGGTCATGGTGCATTTGTTTAAGTTCTGTTTGGGTGCCAATACCCTTGATTAGGTAGGTATTGTTGGGTTTGACTTCCATGACAATGCCTGGTCCTCTCAACCCTGGGTCTAGCTTATGTTGGTTGTGGTTGATAACCCAAATCTTGTCCCCAACTTCAAATCTTTACTGTTGCAGGGGGATTGCTTCTCTCTTTACTCTTTTATTTTCCATGTCTTCTTGGTCCTTCCTAGTGTGATTTACATCAGGATCACTGTTGTCTGGCACCTTCTTAGGTGAAGGTAAATTTGGTCCTGCAGTAGTACTAACAAGGGTGGGCTTTTGCCCATAGACAATTTTGTACAGGATTTTGCCTGTATTGCAGTTGACTCAAGTTCTACACACCATGAGCGCTGTTGGTAGCATGTCAACCAGGCCTTTGGATTTTTAACAGATAACTTACTGAGGGCTTCCACTAGCAAGCCATTTATTTTTTCTAATCTTCCATTGGTTTGTGGGTGATAGGGACTGGCTATGGTGTGCTTTATTCCATTCTGTGCAAGGTTGATATTGGTGTCAATGGCCTTAAGTTTGGTGCCTCTGTCTGTGATCAGTGGGTGGGTTTTCTGAACTTGGTTATGATCTCTTTTCCAATAAATTGTCTCACATCATTGCCTTTGTGTTCTTTTGTAGCTTGTGCCACAGGCTACCTGGTTGCATAGTTGATAGCTTTTATGATGTAATTTTTGTCTTTGTGTCACTGGGCATTAGTTCCGCAATATCCAGTGACCACGCCTTGAAGGGTTGTGTGATAGACACCAGTAGTACTTATTTGGGTGGCGCCTTGAATTGGGTTTACTTTTCACAGACCTTGCACTGTTCTAGTACCTCTTTGATATTGTTCAGCATGTTGGGCCACCAGTAACGTGTTTTGCAATACTCATGTAAGTTTTGGCTATGGGTATGTCCCAGGTCTCTGTGTTATTGGAGAATGGTGTCAATCTTCTGTGTTGACGGGACCTAGGGTACAGTATCACCACTTGAGAGTATTTGGTGCAGCATGCCATATACTATTTTGAACAGGTGTTTGTTATTGAGGAGTTTTCTCTTGGATGTTCATTGGTGTGCCAGGGGGAACCCTTCTTGGAGATTCCCCATGATTAACATGGGCCAATTGGGGTCCCTGTCAGCTCCTAAGATGTGTTTGCTGTACAGCCTTGATAGGGCATTGGCAGTGAGCATTTCTTTGCTGGGCTTATATTCAATTGTCATGGGGTACCTTTGGATAAGGCTCATCCTTTATGCTTGTCTTTGGGATAGGTGTTGTTGGGTTTTGAAGAATATCAATGACTTGTGGTTGGTTAGCACTTTGAATATTTGTGCGCCTTCCAGGTAGCATTGCCACTTTATGAGACAGTGCCTGATAGCTACCAGTTCCTTGTCATGTATTGAATATCTTTGTTCACCATCAGACAACTTTCTAGATTTGTATGTTAAAGGTAGGAAGCCCTTTTCTTCAGTTTGAATTTGGAGTACACCTCTAATTGTGTAGTTGGAAGTATCAGTTTCCAGTTTGTATATTCCTTCACAGTTTGGGTATTGTAGGATAGGGGCGGCGACTAATCATCTTTGAGTTGTTGGAAATGTTGATCTCTTAATGGTGTCCATAAAAAATTGGTTGTCTTGCCTGTGATTGCAGACAAGGGAGCAGTTAAGGTACCCCAGTCAGGGATAAACCTTCTGATATAGACTACCATGCCAAGGAATATTTGGAGTTTGCTCCTGTTTCTTGGCACTGACATGTCAGTTATAGTGTATATCTTTTCTGGGTCTGGTTTGATTTGTCCTTACTAATAATGTGACCAAGAGTCATGCCCTGCCCCAAAGGGCAGGCTCTTTAATACTTATTGTATTTTATCTGTTTCCAATTGATTTAATCTTTCTTCATTTTCAATATTGAAATTTTGAATTAATAGTTAATATTTAAGTATTTTAATTTAATTTACCTTGTTTTTACGTCAATTTGTGTTTGAATTGATGTTGTCATTGTTGTCTTTTGCTTTTCAGCTATTCAATTAGCTTTATATTCTCTACTTTAAAGTTAGAGAAATTTTACTTTTCACTTACCTTTTCAAAACTCCTGTTTACGTTGTTGCCGCTTTCCCCAGCTTCATTCTTGTTGATCAAACTTTGAACTGGTCTTCTGTTTACCTTTTTTTTGTACTTGGTTCTCCAAATTCTCCAGTTGCTCCTATTCTTGGCTACTTCCTCCTGGCTATCAGTCTTCAACATAAAAGGCGTTTTCCTCTATAAATAAAGAGCTTTTGAAGAGTAGGCTTTAAGCCAAAATTCTAAGTGATTTCTTCCCTTCAATTCTTTATCTAATTTAAACTTGAGATCTTAATTTTTTTAGAAATTTATACATTTTTATTAAATTCATTTTAAAGTTTAACCTTTTCTTTCCTTGAACAAATGTAACTTTTAAAACAACAAGCCTTAGGCTTGTTGTATCTATTGTTTTCCTTTATGGAATCTTTCAATAGTTATATCTACCAATTTGCTGATGGGGAATATCCAAATATTGACATTCCCTCAGTTACAAAATTTTCACTATTAAACACTTTATTTTATCTTCTTTGCTTAGGGTTCTTAAACTCAAACTCCTTTTGTAACTCAGCATAGGTTTTTAGCAGGGTTCTGTAAGATTATTTTTCAGACAGTTCCCACCTTTTTATACCTTTTAAATCTGAATCCTAATGCCTTACACTCACTAGTTTATAACCTTGCACCACTATGGGCAAGACCTTACAATAATCCTTCCATTTGACCAGGAATTGTGGCTTCCCCTTGACTTGGCAGGAGTCAATTATGTCCTCTACCTCTCACTCAAAGGTGTTAGAGACAATTTGTGGATCTGGGTTTCTTCCCTCAAGACTTTTGAGATCACCATCAAAAGGAGTTAAATGGTCCACATGGAAGACATCATGTATGCTAGATCCTGCCAGAAGCTTGAGTCTGTAGTTCAAGCTAGAAAGTTTCTCCAGATCCTTGAGAGGACCAATCTTCTTGGGACCTAACTTCTTGCTAGGTATCTTTTAATTCAGGTTGCAGGCATTCAGGTAGACATAGGAGCCCACTACATAGTTCTTCTCTGGAGAACAGTGGCGGTTGGCATATTTCTTATATTCCTTGTGGGCCTTGGTCAAGAATAGAATCAGATCCAAGTGAATTTTCTTCATTTGGTTTGCCAAATCATCTGCCTGAGGATACATTGATTCCAACAAGGTGATTGGGAAACTTTCCAAATCAAACCCAAAATTGGCAAAGAAGGGTGACATTTCAATGGAGCTGTGATAGGAGGTGTTGTAACATAACTGAGCCAGGTAGCAAAAGGAACTCCAGTTATCTTGACAAGAGTTAACGTAGTGCCAAAGATATCCCTCCAGGACCTGATTGACTTGCTCAATTTGTCCATCAGTCTGTGGATGAAAGAAGGTGGATAAGTTGACCTTAACGTCCATTTGTTCCATAAGTGCCTTCCAAAACTGAGAAGTAAATTGAACCCCTCTGTCCAACGTAATGTCAGTAGGCAAGCTGTGGTTGCATACTACTCTTGAAAAGAACATGTTGGCCACTTCCTTAGCAGTACAAGATGAGAACAGAATAAAGATGGCATATTTAGTGAAACAATTGACTACTACCATAACCCCAGAATTCCTGCTGCTGACTGGTAGATCAACTATAAAATCCATAGATATGGAAGACCAAGGGCGTGTTGGGATTGGCAGCAGGCAGAGGAGACCTTGGGGCTCTGAGTTTCCTGGCTTGTTCCTTCCACAAGTCACACAAGAAAGGATGAATTCACAAACGTCCTTCTTCATGCCAGGCCAACAGTATTGTCTGATTAGTCTCTTCAAGGTTTTCATAAGGCCTCCATGTCCCGCCAGTTGTCCTTCATGCATATGGCTCACTTCTTGAGTTGAAGTTACCTTCAGGAATGAATAAGGAGCCATTAACATAAGAGATCCCCTGATTGTTAACCATCACTACCTTAGGAGTTTTCTTGAGCATGCTGGTGAGCTTCTCCTAGAAGGAAAACAGCATCTGGGCCTCCATAATCTCTTAGTCCAGGGCAGTGAAGGCATATATCTCAATGATTCTGTACAAGAACTGGGAGGAAGATAACACTGCTTGGTTATTGTGGTCAAGGTCTGCGGCAGGGTTGTCCTTAAGATCTTCCTGTCTTCTGATTGGGTCAGGGACTATGTTTAATTTACTGGGTGCATATTCTATCACAAAATCATAAGCCATTAGATCAATGGCCCATCTGGCCAGACAAGGAACAATCTTCCACTTCTCAGTGAAGTACAAGAGATTCTTGTGGTCAGTGCAGATGATTGTAGGGTACTTGCTCCCCTCAAGGTATCTTTTCCAGTGCTTCAAAGAATTCACAATAGCGTACAACTCCTTCTTGTACATGTGGTAATTATGTTCCCAATCTAGGAGCTTGTATGAGTAGAAGGCCACAGGGCAGAATTCACCATATTCCCCTTTCTGGAGGAGTACCACTCCTAATGTGTAGTTAGATGTGTCAGTATCCAAAAAAATTGGCAGTCTGGATCAGGAAGTAACAGAACAGAAGCCAAAGTGAAAGCCTGCTTAAGAGAGTCAAAGGCTTCCTGGGCCAGAGTTGACCAGACAAAAGGAACCTTACTAGAGGTGAGGGCGGTCATAGGAAGAGCAATAGCTAAAAAGTCCTTAATGAACTTCCAATAAAAATTGGCCAGACCCAAAAATCCACGGAGCTTAGTGCAGGAGGTTGGTACTGGCCAATTCAAGACTGCTTCAACCTTAGAAGGGGCAATTGTAAAACCTCCTGGCTTAATGGAGTACCCCAAAAACTCAATCTCTGAAGCAAAGAACTTGCACTTTGATAACTTACAGAACAGGTTGGCCTTGGTAAGGGCTTCCATGACCTCCTTAAGATGTCTAAGATGACTTTCCTTATCTGGGGAGTAAATAAATATATTGTACAAGTAAACCACCATGCTAGTGTCAAGGAATGGAAATAGGACCTCATTCATAAGTCCCTGGAATGCAGCCGGTGTGACAGGAATCACTGGATAATATGAAGCTGTTTCTAAGTGATGGGGAATTACCACCCAAATCCACATAGAATTGATGATTAACCACCAAAGCGGCTTCAGATATTTTTTGTGAAATTTCCAATTGTAACTCCAGGATTAAGTAGAACAATTAGTCCTAAACAAAGTAGTCCAAGATAAATGACCTTGGAAAGCATCAATGCATCTTCAGCATAAAATTCTGGGCATTGGGAGGCAACACAATTTTTATTTTCAAGGATGGGGGGAGGAGCTGCAAAATTGGCTGGCATGAAATTGACATTGGGAGGCACCAACAACAAAGTTCCAGTTGCAGGGCCCCATCTTCCAGAATTGATTTGGTTCATAATCAGATTGTACAGAATATACCACAACAACCCAATCACAGGATGCATTTTTAAAATCAAAAATTAGAAATTGGGATAAATAATTTTTATTGAGTAAATTTAGGAGGACTCAACTCTTAGAGTTGAAACAGGGAAAATTATTCAATATATATCAGAAAAATTGACTAAGCAATACCACCTGAGTCTTGACCTCCTATTCCTTCCACATTGTCAAGTAAGTATCTGGTCCAGGTTGCAAAGAACCCTTGCGTGACTAGTTTCTGATGACCATACTGATTAACAAGCTCATATTGGGTGACCCTCATATTACGTCAATTTATCAACGTCAGTTTGAAAGGGGGAGCTGGTTTCAGCTGGTAGACTGGAGCAGCCGTGACCCATTTTTGATCAACTGTTTGGTTTAAATCCATTAACTTGGTCAATTTTGATACAAGTTTTCCGGCCTTCCAAGCCTTCTTACTTGGACAGACAATACCTGGCATTATGGAATCTACCATTACAGCTGGAGTGTTACAGAGATCAAAAGGCATAACTAGATATTCATAAAGGCCAAAAGGAGTTCAAATTGATGTCTTCCATTTATTGCCTTCTGCAATACAGATCTGATTATAAGCATTTTGCAGGTCAAGCTTGGAGAATATATGAGCACCTGTAAGTTTGTCTTTCAAGATTTTGGCAGCTGGGAGTGGGTTTCAGTTCTTGATAGTGAGAGAGTTCAGTTTGGCATAATCTATCACTAGACAAAGGGTACCATTTGATTTCTTGACAAAGAAGATAGATGAGGAACAGGAGGAGTTGGAACAACATATTAATCCGTTGTTCAAGTTCTTGTCAAGATATTCCTTCAATGTTATGCCCTGTGCTTGGTTTGTTGGATAAAATTTGACCCAGGATGGTATGCTTCTAGGCATAAGCTCAATTCTAAGATCCAAAGGCTTATGAGACAGTAGCTTGTTACAGCTAGCCTCACTAAACAAGCTATCATAATGAAACAATTTATCTGGAAGTGAACCCTTTTGATGGACTTGGGTCTGCCTCAAACTGGAAAGGAGTTCTAATTTTGTATGACCATGTGTGTTGTACTGACTGATTGGAACTGAAAAGTTGATTTACAGATCAGTGAACTCAATTTAGTACAATCCCAGTTGATGTTCATCCAGGCTTGTTCACACCACAGGTAGCCAAGAATAACAGGGCAGGCAAGATCACAGATTTTGGAATAGTCCAAACTAAAAGAGGATCCAGCTATGGAGGTCTTGATGGGGCAAGAAATACAATTGACATGAATTGAAGACTTATTGGCTAAAAGGAACAATGAGGGAGTATAGTCTTGAATGTGTAGTAACTTCAAAATAGAGTGGTCAAATAAGTTACTCATGGCCCTAGTGTCCAGAAGTGCAAAATTGTCAAGACTTCCTTGAGAGGTCTTGATCATTACTGGAAAGGAATAATAAGACTTAATGGCAGATTTATTTGGGTTGAAAGCCCCCAATACTGCAGATGGGGTCTGTTGAACATGGTTAAGCGCAAAGCAATTCTTTGCTTGATGGCCCTTCTTTCCGCAATAAAGGCAACAACCCTTGTCCATGTGGTGTTTGCGTTCTCTATTGGAAAGCTGGTAGCACCCACCTTCTTTAGGCACAAGACCAGCAGGGGTTTCCAGTTTGTTCTTCTTGGTCAGAAGCATCTGGCGTGAGGAGGGCTTCCAAGGGGGAAGCTGCTCTACCCAAGGAGCCCAGCGGAGGATTTCCTGTACAAGATCATTGTAGTTGGTGGGAAGAATGTGGTGGGCCAAAAACCCCTTAAGTTCGGGCAAGAGTCTCTTCTGTAAGAGGTAGCAGGCTTCTTTGTTCCCAATTCCAATGGCATTCTTAATCTAGGTGAATTCCTCAAGAAATTCCAAGGTAGCCATCTTACCCTGGTAGAAGCTAGATATTTGATCTCAGAGTTCTTTGGTTGAGAGCTTGGGAGAAATGGTGGACAAAAGGTGTTCACAAAAGTTGGGAAAGTTGTTTAGTAGTTCATCTCCTTTGAGGATGCTTTTGGCATACCACTGGCAAGCCTTGCCTTTCAGCTGTTCAACAATGTGATGAAACTTCTAAGTGTCAGTACAGAATTTTTTGGGGGCGGTCTCAAAGAGAGATTTCAAAAAGGCCAGGAGCATCAAGATTTTTTTGGAGGCTTTGTCCTCCAGCTGAGCAACTGAGATGCTGTTCAATACAACTGTTTGAAATTGACTATTCTTGCAAGACTTAGAAAAGGAGGGTTATTTGTGTAATACAGCAACTAGATAGACAGTAAGGCATAAGATAGTAGTAATAAATACCAGAGCCAGAGTCTTGACTAATCCTAACTGGTACTCAAGTTCTAAGGTTTGATTTGGCTTGAGGTCCCAAAAAGGGCCTCAAAAACTAGTTCAATCAACCTTTCAGGGACCCGCCCACTTGGAAGTATTCTCCCAAGGTGGTGAATGATAGCAGAGGGATTAATACCAGTAACCAAGGAACCCACAAGCAGGGACACCATGCCTAGATAGAAGAGTTCCCCAACTAGGCAATAACGGCCCAAAAGCATATTGAAGTAGCCAAGGAAGAAGTATGCCCCAAGATAACACAAGAGGAAGGAAGAGGCCAACGGATGGAAGACCTGGGGTTTGACAATTGGGTGGGTGGACTGGTAGTTATGGGGCTCTTCTTTCTGAGGCAGGTTGTGAGACAAAGGTGTGGCAGTATAACATACTCCAGGGATTACTCTGGGCCAAGAACTGTCTAAATGCTGATTTTTGGGAGAAGTGCTGGAATCTGAATGCAAACCCATCAAAAAGCTGGCAAACACAGCTGGCAACAAAAACATCCAAAAGACCCATTTATACCCAAGAGACTCTCTAAGGGAAGTCTTGGGTAATATCATGGTTATGATTAGGAAAGGTTTAAGTCAATTAAAAATAGTAAAATACTTTACTTGGGGTGAATTTAGACTTTATTGATTGAACAAGTATTAAAATGTGACTTACCAGCCTTATATAACATGGTAGTGTTGTAACTGTGCTGTTTTAGAAGAGTTACATGGGGAAAATATTTAGAAGCTAGATAATAATCTTTAATGAGAGATAGTGATTATATAGTCAATGTGAATCAAGGATAACAGGAACATGATTGTTGATCACACAGTTGTATGGAAGAAGGGGGTAGCTTGATCCTGAAAATGAGTCAAGCGCCAAAACAAGGTATGCACCATAAGGGATCATCATCTGTTCATATTGTTGAATTGGTAATTCAAGTTGAATTCCTAGTCTGGCTTTGAGTGACCAGTTAATCAGATTGTGGGTCACAAACCTGCTTGTTTGGAACCCTGCTGGCAGAGCAAGCCTGCGGTTTTGATAGTAGTACATAAAATGGTTTAGATAAAATATAAAAGAGAATAATTCTGGGGAAATTTGGAGAATTTGGGGATATTGGAACTCATAATGAAGCTTTTGTCCACAAAATTAGCATAATTATGTGATTCAAAACAAAATGGTTATCTTAACTGAGAAAATTGCCTCAAAACCAGAAGATTGATCTTTGGAGAAGCCCCAGTTTTCTCCAGCTGATGCTGGATAGCTGGAGAAGTATACACAACAAAACCAGAGTTTTTGGAGCCAGGAACCCAAGAAACAGCGTCAACTGCTGAGTAAACGTCACCTAGGAAGGTTGGACAATGATTCAAAGTTGATTTGGTGCCATTTGATTGGCTGCAATCTCCTGTTAAAGGTAATAATTGGTTCAAAGTAACATTAACACTAATATTATTTTCTAGTCAACCAATTAAGTAAGGGAAGACTCAGGTTCAATCCCTGTCCCTGGTTTGACCAAATAATCAATTTCAACCTGGTTATATAAACGAGGTAAAATAAAACTTAAATTATTAACTAATTTTGGTTTCACAATATTTCCTAATAATCCTAAAAAAAGTGCTCCTCTGTGGTTGGCCTTTCCAATGAATTGATGACAGGAATTACAGAAGGGAAATTCCTGACACCCATAGTGGAGGCTATAAGCCAGAAATCTGATGTTTTTCTCTTGGCCATTCTTCATTTCAAGGAGAACTTTCTTAGGTCTCTAATGAGCTATGCACATGGAGATCTCCCCAGCATGGATATACCTTTGGTCTTCACCCAGAATTTCAGCTGATCTACAAACTTATGTCCTTTTTTTGGGTGGTGTACATATCCTATCTCCTCAGGTAACCAATTATAAACTTTTTGCTATTACAATAAAGGTCCTCTTTCAAACCGCTCCTACATCCATTTACCTTTTGAACATAATTCCTTAGGGTTATAATTTTGTTGTACCCTTGATCCCTTTTGGGCAAAGCCTTACACCTGAGACCTCCTCAAGCAGTCCTTTATTGGCAAGTTTGCACCCAACAGCACAGATACATTTGTTGCCAGGAGCATAAGAGCCTTGGAACAGCAGGGACTGATATTAAGAAGATTGATGGTCATCAAGATATCTGAGATGGATTGCCCAGCCATACAAGGCCTTTGATTCCTACCTACATTGAGCTCTATAGTGGCTGGTTCCCCTGCAGTAAGAGCAATTTTGAGCTGAGCACTTGTAACAGCTCCAGGAAACCTTTCTGGATGTATAATATGCTGCTTGAAACGGCAAGGATTTTTACCAGAATGTCAGGGATCAAGTCTTGGGAGGCCAGTCTGTTGTTTTCAGGGTTAACTCAGGCCAGGATTTTTGAGGGCAATGCCCACCACAAGAGTAGAGCTAACTTTAAAAGATAGGAGGAGGACTTCCCCACCCAAGACCATGGGCTGGTGGCCGGGATTATAGTATCAATCACCCCTGTGAGGATGATGTACACAATCCCAAACAGCTTGCCAGAATGGTCAGTTAGAAGGTTGGGTGAAGAGGCAGGCATAGGTTTTGGGGTCACAGGTGGTTCCATGGACAGGTTGTAAGCAGGGAGATAGTTGAATTTCCCTCTGAACAACTTGGGTTTTGAAAATATCCACTAACTTGTCAATTGTATCTAATTGCAGATTGTATACGGGCCAAGGGATTGAGTCCAAGTATCTTTTCCAGGGTGTATTCCTTGTATTCAGACTTCAGAGGGTAGTTGGTAAAATGGACGGGTCCAAAGGGTACACCAGGAAGACAGAAAACAGCGGGCAGTGGGCAGGCAGGCCAGGAGATCTTGAACTGAATTGATAGACAGCAAATACAAAATAAGGCAATAGCTGTATGAGCCAAAGTAACAAAACCTTTATTCAAAAATGGCAATAAGTTTGGAGTGCAGGGTCTTTGGGTCTATATAGTACCCCACCTCCAAACTTAACATTTTCCATAGGGGGTTCATCAGGGCATTGGGAAGGGAAGGGCCAGGGGAACTGGGTGCTTGGGTCCAAAGGTGGAAAAATGGCACTTGGCCCAGGAGTTCTTTCATTGGTCAAGAATCTCAATTTGACTACCTGATTATCTGAATTTAGTGTTGTGGTCATGAGACCAGGCTGTGGGCCCATGCCTCTTTCCTGGGTTAGCTCTTTATTAGTTGCTGGTGTAGACTTCAAGTTTATGAAGCTAATAGTTGCCAAATCAGTACCTCCATTAGGCGCTGCAATTAGTCTTCCATTTGGTGCAATAATTTCTTTTGTTTGGCTCTTTTTACTGCATGGGTCAACATTCTTATATCAGCTTGTGGGGGCTCAATCCCAGAAAAATGCAGGCAGGAAGTCCTTCAGTCCACAGGCCTGGCAGCCCAGGGGGGTCCAGGGTCAGGGTTCAATTCCTGCTTCTGTTCCCAGGTTTCCAGAGAGGAAAAATTGTCAATCCTGACACCATACCCTTCTTCCCCCAAGCGCCCTCCCTTCTGATTCTTCTTGTTTAGGTAGAGTTGGACGTTTTCTTGGGCATTAGTCAGGTTGCTCAGCGGTTCCCAAGTACTTTCTTCTAGTGGGTATCCTTTCCACTTGGCGTAATACTGGGGTTTTTGGTAGTGGGTTTGGTTACTGTGTATGTATTCAACTTCAAATTCCTCAGTGGGACCTGTTTGGATGGGTGGGGGAGGCTGTCTTAATCTGCTGGTGGGGGAGCTAATTCCCATCTTTTTTGAACAACAGGGAGTGGTGGAATACATCATGAATCTTCCAGGAGAGGGTAGGTCTAGCTTGAAGGCGGTCTCACCAACTAGTTTAGTGATCTTGTTGGGGCTGCTTCTTCTGTGAGCTAATTTCCTGCAGGGCGCGTGCAGGGGTATGTTCCAGGAGTCTAGGTATACCTTTTCTCCAACTTGTAAGGGTTGGCCTGGAATTTATTTGCGGTCAGCAATAGCTTTGTATGTCTGCACTGTGTGGTCCAAGTTGGTCAAGCATGTTTTTTGTGTGTTGTGAATCTGTTCAATCCAGGAGCGCCCAGTAGTGTTTGATTCCTTTTTATCAATCTGGGGGTCCCAGGTGGGGTCAAACCCAAAGTTGACTTTGAATGGGGATATGCCTGTGGAGGCGTGGTCCTTACTATTGTAGGCAAACTGGGCCATGGGGAGAATTTTGGCCCAATTGTCCTGATCAGCATTGGCATAACATCAAAGGTATTGTTCAAGGATCTGGTTCACTTGCTCAGTTTGGCCGTCCGTCTGTGGGTGGTAGGAGGTAAATACATATCACTTGATTCTTAAGTATTTTATCACCTGCGTCCACTAGTTTGACATGAATTGGGGTCCTCTGTCTGTGATGATTTCCTCGGGTGTTTTGTGTTGCATGAGGACGCAGTTGTGGAAGTGTTGGGCTGTTTCTGCTGCTGTGCAATTGGTGGTGGTTGGTAAAAAGTATGCCATCTTGGTGAAGTGGTCTACCATGACCAAGATTGCATTATACAAGAGGGATGGCGGCAGTTCCACAATGTAGTCCATGGAGACAGATCTTCAAGGTTCATGGGGTATATTCAAGGGTCTTAGAAGTCCTTCATGTTTGTTTCTGCAAGTTTTGGTTTTCCCACAGGTCTCACACCCCTTCAGGTATGTGCTTACGTCTTGATTCATTTTTAGTCAAGCAAAGTTCCTGCTGATGCTCCAGAGGGTCTTGAGCCTACCTGGGTGTCCAGCCATCTCAGAATTGTGGTAGTCTCTCAAAACGTTGGTTCTGATGTCCCCTTCTGGTACAAAGATCCTGTTATGGAGCATTAGCGTGGCTCCCTTCAATGAGTAGCCTTTTTGGTAGTGGGCGCTATCCAAGGATTTAGAGAGGTCAGAGATCAAGGTCTTGGTGAACTTGTCTAGTGCTTGGGCCCTTAGTACTTCTGGTTTGCTGGCCCTGATTTTCATCAATCCCAGGTGAATGCCTAGGCTTGCTGTGTCCAAGAGAACTTGGGTGTTGTGGTCACGGGTTCCTAGGTGGGTAGGCACCAGGTTAGTTCTTCTACTTAGGGTGTTGAGTACCACGTTCACTTTTCCTAGCTTGTAGTCTATGATCAGAGTGTAGTCAGCCAGTTCTAAGGCCCATCCTGCTTGTCTTTAGTTAATCTGGCATGGTTTGAAGAAGTAGACCAAGTTCTTGTGGTCTGTCATGACCTTTACTGGATATTCAGCACCACATAGGTATCAGTGCCAATGTTTCAGGTCTTCATTATGGCTAGCATTTCCTTGTCATATATTGGGTAGTTTCCTTTGGCAGGTATCATCTTCTTGGAGTAATATGCCACAGGATGTAGCATACTATTCCATCCCTCCTGAAGAAGGACCCCGCCCACCGCAAAGTCTGACGTGTTGGTTTCCAGAACAAAAGGTTTGGAGGGATCTGGCATGGCCAGGACAGGGGCAGAGGTGAAGGCAAGTTTCAAGGTTTAAAAAGTGGTGGTACATTCCAGAGTCCAGGCAAAGATGACCTTGTCAGAGCAAAGGCGGGTCAGGGGGAGGGCAATGTGAGAAAAAATTTGGATGAAATCCCTGCAATAATTTGCCAGGCCCAAAATACTTCTCACATCCTTTCTGCTTTTGGGCACCGGCCAAGATTTTATTGCTTCTACTTTATCATGTGCCATGGCAAAGCTGCCAGTCTTCACTATGTATCCCAGGAATTCAACTTTAGACTGAAAGAATTCACATTTCTTAAGCTTAGCTTGCAAGTTTGCTTGGGAGAGTTTCTCTAGTATAAGGTCTAGGTAGCGCAGGTGTTCCTTGTGAGTCTTGCTGTAGATGAGAATGTTGTCCAGATATGCCACACAAAAACGGTCAAGGTATTCCCCTAGGACAGTGTTGATCATCCTTTAGAAAGTGCTGGGGGTGTTGCAGAGGCCAAATGGCATTATAAGGTACTTTTACAGCCCATATTGGGTTGTGAAAGCTGTCTTGTACTTGTCTTCATCCTTGATTTGGATTTGGTTGAACACATCTCAAAGGTCAATTTTTGAGTACACCTGGGCTCCAGTCAGTACATCACAGAGGTTGTTGGCATTGGGGATGGGGTAGCAGTTCTTCACTGTAATGTCATTCAGTTTTTGGCAATTCACACATGAACACATCCCACCATCTTTTTTCCCTACAAACAGCATGGGTGACAAGCAGAGGGCTTTTGACACCTGGATGAACCCTTTTTTTGTCATATCCTCAAGGTATGCTTTCAAGGCAACTTGCTCGCAGTGGTTACAGCTGTAGATGGGGCTGTGGTGTGGTTGAGTCCCTGGTAATAGGTCTATGGCATGGTTGTAGATTGAATGGCTGGGTAGTTTTGTGACTGCTTCTTCACTAAACACATGGGTCATTATTTTAGGGATTGGGCCATTTTCTAATGCACATGCTGCTCAAGTCGCAGCATAACACAGTTTGATTTTGAAAAAGTAACTAATTACACATTTTATATTTAAAACATTAATAACTCAATGAAAAATTAATATTTTTTCACACTGTAAACTATCAAAATGAAGCTAAGAATCCTATCTTTCTATTGATGCAAAAATTTTAATATGTATACTACATTTAATATTAAAGTGAAAGTAATTTAAAAGATTATAATACAGATTTTATTATATAATTCTATCTAATGATATAAAGTAGATCACTTCAAAGCTAATAAAACTCTTTTTTCAATATACGTAAATATCTTTTTTATTTAACAAAATTAAATATAAGATTGAGAGCTTTATTTTTGCTTTAAATTTTATTTAAAAAACTCAATGTATTAGTATTTTATGGTAGTTTCAAGTTAGGATGTTTTTATCACTGTTTAGATTAATTTTAAAGTTCAAGTGAGCTTCTAACCTCAAATTAAGCATTCTTTAAATAGAATTCTTTAATATTTTGTCATTTTAAAAATATGCGGAAGAGTTATAGTTAACTGAATACATTTTTTTAATTGATTTGCATTGATTACAAAGAGGATATGCTGTAATAATGATGCTTAACTGCTTCACATATATCACTTGTGCATGAAAACTAGGTATCTAATCTGTTCTGCAAACATAAAGTCAAGTTCAAACTATAGTAAAAGCTATCACACCATTTCTTTCAGAATGGTGTCATTTAGCTTGGTATATAAAAGCTAAAGCACCACAAAGCTTCTAATCCAAAATACCCCATTCAAAGACCATATTCTGATCAGAACTACTCCATCATTAAGGCACATTTAAGAGATCTGACCTAATTACAGATTCAAAATACTACCATGTCCTCAGTTAAATTTACTTCTGCAATGCTACCCTTTTTTTCCTTGGGAGCTTCAACAAAAAGAGAAAGAATTGCAATGTTAAAAAGGCATTCCTCTTTATTGCTGGTGATGATCTTGATAATTTTATCAAGCACTTCCTTATTCAAACTGAATTTAGGAAAGTTCAGTTCCTGACAATTATTCAAAATCAAAAAAGCAATGAGTTCATTGAAAACTATAAGGATCTCATGAAATCTTCTCCCAAAGCATCTTCCAGCCTTGCGATCTCTGGTTACTTCCAGTTACTCTTTAAAAGAGCTTAATGATATGGGGTTTAATATAACCAAAAGTGAGTTTGAATACTAAAGAAAAAAAAATAAAAATAAAAATGTAAGCTTAAACAAAAAAAGCCAAAAAATAATAACTATTAATTAAAAAAAGAAAAAACTAAAAAAATAATTAAAAAATTGTTGGAAAATTCAGTTGAAACAAGCCAGTTTACAAAAAAAAGTGCCTGAAAGAATTTATAAAGATATAGAAAAAGAGATGAGTAATTACTCAACTGAAATTAAATACTCTCTACTTAAAACAAAAAAGAAATATATGAAAATATGAAAATAAAAAATGAAATTTCAGTTTCAATTTCTACTTACTATAAATTAATTCCTAAAAATAAGTATAAAAAGTAAAAAACAACCAATATGTGCAATATTTGTAATTTAAAAAATTCACTAGAAAAAAAGAAGGAAGAATATGAAAGTAAAAACTTACCATTACCAGAATCTATATACAATGACTTTAAGACTATTAAGCATCACCAAGACTTTTATGTTCATCAAAATAGGGAATATAAAAAAGATATTAACAAATTAGATGATGAGTCTTGTGTTGTAGTTATAGATTATAAAGAAAACTTAAAAACTAATGCAAACCCTAATAATTAGATAGGTTTTTTTGAATGAAAACAATTATTGGTCTCAATTGGACCACTTCCAACCTTTAAGGAAAACAATAAAATAAAATATGAATATCATGATTTTTTGTCTCAAATGTTATCACATGATTCTTTATTTTCAGGTGAATGTCTAATTAGTCTTCTTAAATTAGATAGATTTTAAAAATATATATATAAAAGTGTGGACTGATAATAGAAATCATTATAGATCATATGAATTTTTATATTACTTATTTAAAGAGACACCTAAATATATTAAGGGTTCTATAAAATATAATTGTTTTGTTGAATGCCATGGAAAAATCATTGTTGATAGTCACTTTGGTGTAATATCAAAAATGTTAAAGGAAAAATAAAATAAGCTTTATATTAAAAATATTAATGATCTTAAAAATATTTTCTGAGCCAGAAAAAAAAGAAAAGAATTATATAAGTCAGTACTATCAGGTTCAAACATTTCTCAAAAGTCATTATTTTATATTTATGAAAGAAAAGTTAGGCCTATAAAAAGAGAGCTTGAAGTTAAAAATCTGCGCATTAATTTTTCATATTTGATGAAAGATGGGAATTTATATACTTCACCTCTAACATTTGAAAGTTTATCAGAATATTCTGAGATAACTTATCATTTGAAATCATGTGATGATACCAGAGAAACAAAAATATCAGAAGATGCTAGTGATGTATTGGGGAAAGTTCATGAAGTAGGGCAACTTACCAGAGGGTGTATTTTAAATAGAGTTATCAGTTTTTCAAAAACAACAACTTTTTTTTTCTGAAACAAACTAAGAATATTTATGATGAGCCAAAGATAGGTTAATAGCATTTATAGCTTTGGGGCTTCTATTAATCTCCCATGCAACTCATCATAAATATTTTTGGTTTGTAGTTTGTAGTAGCACTTAAGATATTTTCAGTAACACTATAAGTTGCAATTTTTGATTCTAAAATTGATGACTTATTTTTTAAAAAATTCATCTAATCCCAAGATCATTTAAAGCTTTTGAATGGATTGTGTTTTAAGCTTTCTGAATAATTAGAATATGAATAATGTAATTACATTATAAAATAATCAATCTGGCACACATGCATAACAAGAAAAATAATGACCAACTTGGTTCCTCTCTGTAGGGGGTAGGCAGTATCCCAACACTAGGTTCTATCTTCATGTTCAAGAGTTTTTTGGTAGGAGGTTGATCATGGCTCATGCAAAAGGGAATAGTGTCACAGGATGCTGGTTGGCCCAACGTGGTGGTTTGTTCACAATAGTTCAGGATCAGGCCGTGTCTGTTGGACCAGGAGTCACCCAGTATAAGGGGGTGAGGTAGTCCTGGCAAGAGGATCAGGGACAACGGGTATACATTGTGTCCAATGATCAATAGGAGTTCTTGTTCACACTCATAGCCAGTGTCCAAGGAGCTGTTTCCCAGAATACTTGTAGACTGTGCTCTGAGGCTGTCAAGCCTAATTCCTCTGCTAGGCTGGTGTTGATAAAACTTTTATCCACCCCTTTATCAATAAAGGCTCAATCTTGTGCTTGTTCCCCGCTACTTCTATGGTCACTTGGATGAAATTTTAAGACTGGGAAGGAGTTTTTATTTGCGCCAGTGAGATTGGGGGCAGTATTCTTCTTATAGCAGGCTCTGGTCAAGTGGCCCACCTTGTGGCAGTGGAAGCAGAGTCCTTTGCGGTAGTGTTGTTGGAGCTCTTCAGGGGTCATCCCTGTTCTGTTGGGGGTAGGTATTTGGGGTTGTTGGGTCTGGGAGGAGCCAGCATTCTCTTGGTTCATGCTAAGACCCTTGCACAGGAGAATTAGTTTGTCTAGGCTGAGGGTGGGCGGATGGCGCTTCAACAGGTCCTTTGTTGCTAGGTTGACGCCTTTTCAGAAGATAATGGCTGCCAGCTTGTCCTTAAGTTGAGTGTTGGTTTTCAGTTTGAGGAATTTGTCAATATACACTTGGATGGGTAAGGGACCTTATCAAATTTCTAGCAGGGAGTTCAGGGTGTAGTATCTAGTGTTGTGATCTTCCCCAGTGGCCATTAACTCAGCTTTGAACTTGGCGTAGTCTAAGCAGAATGTTACATCCTCAGCTGTGGCCTTGCCAAACCAGTCCAAGGCGTCCCCTGATAGTATTGAAGCAACCCCAAGGATCTTCTCAGTGTCACTGGCGTAAGAGGGGGTATTGGTATGGAAATGCAGGCAGAGGACCAGCATGGCGTGTCTAGCTTCCTCAAGCGTAAGCTTCCCCATCTGAGGCATCTCCACTTTTGTGAGGGACTGATTCACAATCACATTTTGCACTTGGGAGGATGGAGTTTTGTTGGCATCAGCAGTATTGGTGTTGGGTCTCTTTGGGTCATTCAGGTTTGCATTCTTCCACATGGAAGATATCAGGTTTTTGGTCATCTTCTAGGTGTAATAAGTGATTATCAATAGAAAAAGCATACAAGATGCCCCAAGAAATAACAACATCTTGGGGCTCAGGGTACCAGGTTTAATAAAGATTACCATAATGTCAGGGATCCAGTCTTGGGCGGCCAGTCTGTTGTTTTCAGGGGTAACTCAGGCCAGGATTTTTGAGGGCAATGCCCACCACAAGAGGAGAGCTAACTTTAAAAGATAGGAGGAGGACTTCCCCACCCAAGACCATGGGCTGGTGGCCGGGATTATAGTATCAATCACCCCTGTGAGGATGATGTACACAATCCCAAACAGCTTGCCAGAATGGTCAGTTAGAAGGTTGGGTGAAGAGGCAGGCATAGGTTTTGGGGTCACAGGTGATTCCATGGACAGATTGTAAGCAGGGAGATAGTTGAATTTCCCTCTGAACAACTTGGGTGTTGAAAATATCCACTAACTTGTCAATTGTATCTAATTGCAGATTGTATACGGGCCAAGGGATTGAGTCCAAGTATCTTTTCCAGGGTGTATTCCTTGTATTCAGACTTCAGAGAGTAGTTGGTAAAATGGACGGGTCCAAAGGGTACACCAGGAGGACAGAAAACAGCGGGCAGTGGGCAGGCAGGCCAGGAGATCTTGAACTGAATTGATGGACAGCAAATACAAAATAAGGCAATAGCTGTATGAGCCAAAGTAACAAAACCTTTATTCAAAAATGGCAATAAGTTTGGAGTGCAGGGTCTTTGGGTCTATATAGTACCCCACCTCCAAACTTAACATTTTCCATAGGGGGTTCATCAGGGCATTGGGAAGGGAAGGGCCAGGGGAACTGGGTGCTTGGGTCCAAAGGCGGCAAAATGGCACTTGGCCCAGGAGTTCTTTCATTGGTCAAGAATCTCAATTTGACTACCTGATTATCTGACTTTAGTGTTGTGGTCATGAGACTGGGCCGCAGGCCTGTGCCTCTTTCCTGTGTTAGCTCTTGATTAGTTGCTGGTGTAGACTTCAAGTTTATGAAGTTAATATTTGCCAAATCAGTACCTCCATTAGGCGCTGTGACTAATCCTCCATTTGGCGTGATGATTTCTTTGTTTTGGCTCTTTTTACTTCATGGGTCAACATTCTTGGTATCAGCTTGTGGGTGCTTGATCCCAGAAAAACGTGGGCAGGTGGTCCTGCAGTCCACAGACCTGGTGGCCTGGGGGGTCAGGGTTGGGGTTTGATTCCTGCTCCTGGGCCCGGGTTTCCAGAGAGGAAGAATTGTCAATCCTGACACAAACAGCCAGATGAACAGGGGGCAGGGCCCAGAAACAATATGTTCTCTAGAAAGAAATACTATTGCTTAAATATCTATAGCCCTAGATGATGAAGCTGCAACCTTCAGGTCAATAAGATGATAAGCACCCATAAAACTCCTGATATAGGGAAGTAACAGGTGAGTGCTTAGGGAAGCCGATCCCCCTGGCATAAAAAGACCTGCACCAGGATATGTATTATATTAATCTGATTCAAGCATCATTTAACAATCCTGTACAGGTTGCTGCTCTACCCTGAAATGGATTAGTTGGTTACCCTGTCTACTTTCATACCACAGTGCTGCAGCCCTATTTGAAACAGGAGCATATCAATCCCTTGTTGACAAAAGGTTTAATAATCCTGCAGAATCACCCACCTCAAGGAGTGATGTAGGACATTTAATCCTTGCGGACATCAGAGGTGTAGCAATGACCAAATAATCTAAACTGTTCTGGACACAAATAAAAGACTCAAAATCCCCTGGGTGTTAAGGTAATATGGCATGCAGAATGTTCAAGGACAAACTATGCAGATGTAGTAGACAGATTGTGAGCTTCTTGAGCAATCACTGGGTGAATTGGGATGAGGGCTTCAACATTTACCACTCCCTAGCTGTAAGCAAAAAAGGGCAGCCAATATCCAAGCTAGTAAAATCATCTGTAACAGAAATTGAGAATAATCAGAGATGGAGAACCTAGGTACAGAGCGGGCCCCAGAACTGCACGGGTGTCAATTGCGGCCTTCACTGCCACTGAAGCCAGCTTCTCAACCACAGGGGCCAACAAGCCCAAGTAGTTGAGCATTTTCATGGGAAAGCTCCTTTATTTTTTCCAAGGTGGATAAGATACCTAGAAACAAGCTTCTAGTGGGGGGTTTGGGGAAGTTTTAAGGGGATCTGGGTTGGAGAAGATGGGGGAATTATAGCTTCTGATCAGTCGGTACAATTATTTTCTTCAGCCAATGGTTCAAGAATGGGAATCAACTGGATGACGTCATATCCTGGAAAATTTGATGCCCAGAAGGTCAAGAACAGCTGTGACAATCCACACAGAAGAGGTTTTGCAGGCAAGGGTTGATTTGGCTTCAAATAAAGATGCAATGCTGAGAATTGACAATTTGCTGTGGTTTTGAGACAGGTATAGGCCTAGTAGGGAACATTGGCTACTAGAAAGGTAAGGCCTACCTAGTAGGTAACAAAGTACTACTAGAAGCAAGTAATGGACCAGCCCAGAAGGGAACTTTGGCTGCTGGGGGCTGATTAGGTATCTCCACCCAGCAGGGAACATTGGCTTTATGGGGTGGGGAGTGGTTCAGCCTGGTGGGTAACACGGGTTATCAGGGCTGGTAGATGATGTGACCCTGGCGGGTAACATGGGATGCCAGAGAAGGGAGGAGCTAATATAGCTCTATTTGTCCTTGTATGCTTACAGGAGATCTGTGAGCAAGCACCTTACCTAACAGATTGGTAGGGTGTCCTTGTCTGTGTTTCCTTGGGAGCTTAGGGAAAGTCCTAAAGTTATCACTGGGGTGCATAGATATGCTCAGGGGTGTTACTGAGGTGGCTGCTCAGGAAAGCAGCTTCAGAACTTGGTATGACCAGGCCTCTGGGAAGTAAAGTTGATCACTTTGCAACTGAAAGCTCATACTTAATCAGCTGAGTGAGTAAAGACAACTGCACAGACATGAGGAATGTCTGTGGTTGAATGGTTTAAGTAGAGGAAACTTGCAAGGGCCCAGTCAAACGCCAGTAGCCTTGTAGACTTATTGTCTGATTATGATATATTAGTAACAGGGGCTGACAATGGAACCACAGTGGTTCATAGTGTATGATCAACAGTGAAGACTAGTAAGAGTGACTGTATGATCACAGTGAATACTATTTGAGGGAATGTAAGATTGTGGCAAGTATTGGAACCAAGATGGTTCATATTGCAGTTAGAACCTAGTTAATTCATATTAAGGATTGGAACTGGGATGATCCATAGTGCAGTTAGAAACTGGGTGGTTCATGGTTTGGACTAGCTTATGACCTGTAAAAGACTGGATGATAAACTGGAAAGGACTGACTGATGAACTAGCTGAAAGACCAAAAGATTGTGATGCAGGACCAGCTGAGAAACTGGAATATGGCTGAGTAGGACTATCTGGAATGAATACAGAAATTAGGATTCATGTTTTGGACTTTTAAAAAAGGAAATAATAAGAAAGAAGCAGTAAAAAATTAATTAAGAATGCCAAAAGATATGATAAAAGGATTAAGTTAATTATCATATAATTAAAAGGAGAAGAAAGAAGAAATAATTTACAGTGTTTTAACTGTGAATTTATTAAGAGCTTTTTGAGTTTAATAGAGCTTGAAAGAGACCAGAAACAGGACAGAAAAACTTTTGAGACAAAGGTCAGGATTTTGCCAAAATGGTTGTGAGAAGTGGAAAGCAAGCAGCAGGCGGTTTTGAACTAATGGAATGTGGAAAAAACACAGATAAATTCAGATAACATCAAAGAAATAGGGCTTGAAAATTCCCCCTAAGTAAAACATATGTGGAAGCGCTCAAGTTTGCCCAGAGAAACGTGACAGGAATCACGGCAAAATTGTTTGAAACACAGAGAAGTTGTTTATCCAGATCAAGACAGTTCTGGGTTTGAACCATGGTCAAGAGCAAGTCATTTTGGTTAACTCTTTGGAAAACCCATTGAATCCAAGCGTCTGATTGGCTGCAGGTCAAAGCCTGTTTGATAAGTGTTTTGATGGCTTTAACTGAAGAGTTAAAGCCTAAAAATGAGGAAATAAAGCAGAAAACTCAGGGGTTTCATTGGCTGAAGTAAGTTATAAAGTTTAAAGTATTGTAGAAAAGAAAAAAATGAATAGTTTAAGCTTTAAAAAACAAGAGTGCTGAGAGGAAATCAGGACTGAAACAAGGAGTAATAAAAAGGGAAGCTATCTGAAGCTTTTCAAGGACTCATACAGTGGATTACAAAGGCCACAAGAACTACAGAATGAGCTGAGGACCAAGCAACAGTGCAGAAGCCTAAGATAAACGAGCTGGAGCTGGGAATAAGGAACTGGAGCTGGAGCAAAGTGCAGGAGCCCAAGACTAAGGAGCAGGAGTCCAAGACCAAGGAGCAGGAGTCCAGGTACAAGTACAAGGAGTCCAAGATATTTTTGGAGGACTCCAAGTTATTGGCAAACCCCTATTGCTTCCTAGACCTCCAGGCAATATACCAGAAGGTTTCTAAGGGGATCTTTCTTTTGACCGTGAATAAAAGCCTATATTGACCCCTGCCCAAAGTTCTAAGTAGTACAGATAACCCCCATTAGTGAATTTACCCACATCTTTTACCTTGGCAAAGGGGAAAAATATTTTATTGTCAAAGTTTTAGAAGATTTTCCACTATTAAGACCTCTCAGAAAGAGTGGAAAAGATTAACCAGACACCTTAAAATGACAGATAGGGGACAGGGGCTCATTGAGAATGAGTTTACTAGGTTGCTAAAAGACTGGTACAGACCTACAGAAGGTCTAGCACCATCTGAAGTATAAGTGCATGGTGGAGATACCCGCCTAGTAATAGGAAAAGTATTGGAAGTGTTTCCATTATGCAGGCCCAGTATAAAATTCTAGCTAGCCAACACCCTCTACTAGGAAATGACAACTCCTCCAAGCTGGTCCCTGGCTATGACCCAGGACACACTTTGGGGACTGGCAACCAGGAACTCCATGAAGGCCATCTCCAATTAATGTGTATGACATGATTCTCTTTCTGTAGTTGGTTTGTGCAAAGCATGAAAGATCCATATTTTCAGGGGGGTTGAGCAATGCCTGCTTCCAGCAAGTTTTTGTCAAGGATAGCATTTAAATTTTCAACATACTCAAAGGGTATGTAGCTTTCCATGGATGGTTTTGAGTGCGGCAAGGGGGTATAATTCCTTCCATCTGTCTTTTTACTATAACCCTGGGTGGTTTTACTATACTCATACCCAAAAATGCTGTGACTTTAGGACTTAGTTGGATGAGAAATACAACCCCATAAATTAATAGGGAAAGCTCTACCTGTACCATCCAGCAGGGGGAAGTCCATCATTGTGTATATCTAACTCACTTGACACCCTCATGGGAGATGATATATTTGTTAAGATCCCCAAAAAAGAAGAGGAAAGAGATGCCAGAAAGATCAATTAAAGCCTGGTTATATGAAACCATCTGCTTCAAAGATGTGGACGCCTTGCATAGATTGGATCACATGCACCAAATTTTGCCCAATAGTTTACCTGGGTACTTCTGAGGAAGCTGTCAGGCTTACTACCTGGCAGGGATATTCAACAGGGAATTGACCTAAAAGGAAGTTTACCCCAGGAATGCCCCATCTACTAAGTGACACCAAAAGAAGACAATGCACTAAAAACTTACATGGATGAAGCCCTTAAATGAGGCTCACTCAACCCTCAAAGTCTCCCTTTGGCGCAGCAGTCTTCTTTGTAGCTAAGAAAGATGATGGACAATGCCTTGTTACTCAATACAGAGCGCTAAAAGGAGCCACAGTTAAGGAAAGTTATCCCCTGCCTCTGATTGACTGCCTCTTAAACACTTTAGGAGAATCATTGCTCTTCATAAAAATCAGTTTAACAGAAGGATGCCATCAAATCTGTGCTACACCTGGAGCCATGACCAAGACTGTGTTCAGGCACAAACATGGGAAGTTTGGATGAGTGGTCCTCAACTTTGATATGGCAAACACCCCAAGTACCTGGGTGAAATCCATGGACAAGGTGTTCCAGGACCAGATTGGAAAAGACGCCAAGGTCTAATTTGATTATATTATCATCTATAGCCCTGACAAAGAGCCACACTGAAGGCCGTCTGTATGGTACTCAATACCCTCTAGTACAATTAGTTTGTGATTGAGCTGTGATGCCAGAAAACAAGGCATGATGTTCTATTTCAGGCCTATGTTACCTGCATAAATGAACCCTATGTATTCATACACATTATGGTGTATACATTATAAATCATCATCATTCACAATAAACAACACCCCACTTTGACCTACTTTTACCTCTTGATATATTGTACTTTACACTTGGCTGGACATTTCTACTGTTTAGATAGTGTCATTTAACCAGGTCTTTCTTATGGAAGCCCCTGTTATTCCTGTTGCAGAGACCAAAGGTGACAGGAAGGTCCCCCTGCTATACTAGCACCCCTACCAGGATAGTTTCCCAGGCCCAACCACAAGTGTTATCCCTTCCTTCTTCTATTTGGACTTAGGAAACCCTGGTGTATACCTGCCGCCTCCCATTCTTCTGATAGAAAGAGTAAGGTCTAGAAAGTCCTGTCTGTTCCCCCATAACTTATGTTATATAATACCATTATTTCTATGAGTTATCTGTACTGTGGTATGTAATATAGATACTCTACCAATATCTTCACATATATAGATTACTGTATTGCTAAGATAGCGTTGCACTGCAGTAAGTGCCCTAACCTATCTGTGTTCCTTGCCAGAACATACACCCCTACCTCTATCCTTCACCCTCCTATCAGGTATACGAGACAGACCCCCTGTCTGCCTCCTCTCATAAGTGCTATTGATTAGCACCTACCCCTCTCACTTCCCGCTAAGTCCTTCTGGTAAGGACTCCCCTGAGTTGACCTTAGAGGCCCTGTAGAAAAGTACCACACAAACCATCCAAGTTTGTATTCTTCTTGCATGAGCTGCTGTTTCCAGGGTGCATTATCAGTAGTAAAGGTGAGGTTAAGCCGGCCTGGAGAAGGTAAGGACTATCACAGAGATGCCAGCTTCATGCAACAAGAGTGAGCTGGATGCCTTTGTGGAGACAGCTGCTAATTTCACAAGGTCTGCCCTGGATCAGGGAGCCTTAACCGTTCTGCCAGCAATTGCTGAAAAGACAACAAAAATTTATGGCCCCCACTGAGAGAGCAGCACTCCTAATGGTTAAAAGAACTGATGGTCACAGCACCTATTCTAAAGTACCCCAATCCAGAAGGGATCTAAGAGCTAGAGACAGACAGGTCATACTTTGCAATTGAATAGTGGTCAGGGTCTAACCAGCAGAAAAGGGTTCCCTCCCTGCTGCTCAGAAGCCCAGGAAAATATCAGAGGGTGAACAAGGGTATCTGATCCATGACAAAGGGTTGATCCCAGTTGCTGGTTGTTGAAGGAACAAAGTGCTGTTGAAAAGGGGCATAGATAATTAAAGTGTCAACCAATTGCAGACACTAGCGCTCTTTTTACTGCAGTACATCTTCATGGAGGTAGGCAGGATGAATGGACCTTGTTCAAAGGTGCCCCATGATCATCAGATTTGACCAGGCAAAGAGTTATGTATGTAGATGCCCTGTCAAGGGTGTAATGTAAACATATACTCTGAAATAATGGTGAAGACCCTGGCTGGCCCATGTTAGTCAGGGAGATGTCAGGGCCAATAATGGGGCAGACAAAACCCTATGTTGCATGGGTTTAATTCCTGCAATTTAGCAATTGTGTGACCAAATAATTGTGTTATCAATAACACAGATTAACCAAAGAAAAACTTTAATTCTATCAAGTATATACTTATGGGAAGCATAATAAACAAGATAAGGGGAAGATTTAAGAAGAGAATGATACTTTATTAGATATGAATAAGGGATAATATATAGTATCATGATAAGACACATGCCGTCCATGTACGTCATGGGGGTCATGGGGCTTATCTGAGTAATGTTCCTCTTGAGTCACGAAGCTTGTTCAAGTTGTTTTCCATTTAGGATCTGGATTGGGTGATCCCTATCATAGATGGTTGACTGATAATGGTGCCACCAGTTTGTAGGCTGGTTGGTGAACCACTCAGTGAGCCATTCAGTGATCTGCTTGGGGTGTTAAGTCCCAAAGAGGGAGTAATCAAAGATGTTGTGACATCTTTTCCTAGGGTACTGGAAGGCAGAGCCTTGGGAATTTTCTTAAGAGTGTCAGGGATGTGCGCTTGGTATTAATTCAGTTTAGTGTTGGGAACAGGGAGTCTGGAATTT
This sequence comes from Entomophthora muscae, assembly GCA_014839935.2. NCBI lineage: Eukaryota > Fungi > Entomophthoromycota > Entomophthoromycetes > Entomophthorales > Entomophthoraceae > Entomophthora > Entomophthora muscae. The sequence continues at coordinate 72,637 of QTSX02000012.1, read as the reverse complement.
TGTTGGGCTGTTCTTGCTTTGCACAGGCAAAGTTGGTTGTGGTGCATACATTTCATTTTGGTCCAATCTCCAATTCCTTTGATGAGGTAGGTGTTATTGGGCTTGAATTCAATGACAACTCCTGGCCTGCCCAACCCTGGGTCCAATTTGTGTTAGTTGTGGTTGACAACCCAGATTTTGTCCCTGACTTGGAATATTTCTTGTTGTAATGGGATTGCTTCCCTTTCAACCCTTTGGTGTTCCATTTTCTCTTGGTCTTTTCTGGCTTGCAGTACATTAGGGTCACTGTTGTCTGGTATCTTTTTGGGTAGCAGTAGTTGTGGTCCTGCGGATGTACTGAAGAGAGCGGGCTTTTGTCCATAGATAAGCTCATAAGGGCTTTTGCCTGTATTGTGGTTAACTTGTGTTCTACAGACCATGAGCGCTGTTGAGAGAATGTTGACCTAGTCCTTTGGATTGTTAGCAGATAACTTACTGAGGTCTTCTACAAGCGCGCTGTTCAGTTTTTCTAGTTGTCTGTTTGCTTGGGGGTGATATGGGCTTGCTGTGATGTATTTTATTCCATTTTTGGCAAGGTAAATTGTCAGGAATGACAATTTGGATGCTCCTAAATCTCAAAATACAGAACCAGAGTCAAATCCTTGACAAAACCCTTTCAGACTGTCAGACCCATGGGCTGTAAACAAATAACCCACTACTGATCAATAAAGTTGTTACCAGCCCGCCAGGACCCAAACCCTTAGCCGTCCTGCAGGATTCTGTCAGCAAAGCACCAGTGCAAGATGCCAAGAATTTCCCTGAGGTTCCAACGCCTGACACTAGCGGTTTGCTTGGTAAAATGCACAAGTTTCTCAATCAGAGTTATTCTGAACTCCCCCAAAGTCCCAGGGGAGGCACTGAACCTGAAGAGGCACTCAATACCCAAATTGACAAACAGAAGGTTTTGAAGTCTTCTCATCCCAAAGCGGCCAGTGCCAAACTGCCAGTGCCAAGTGCCACACTGCCATCTGAGACCCCCAATGCCAAGCTGCCCAAGCCCAGAAAACCTGACCATGAAGTGAAGCCTGGAAGTGTGGTATAAATACCTGCTGGGCCAAGATCAACCCCCATTGTCATTTTTAAATAAAGGTTATGAGATATTGGTTTTCTCAATTATTGCTGTATTTTATTCTGGTCATCTGCCAGTTAACTCAAAGATCATCTGACCCCCCTGCCAGCCTGCCAGCTACATACTGCCTGCCAGGTGCTTCCTTTGGTCCTGTTCATTTCACAGAGTACCCTTTCTAAGCTTGAGTACAAGGACTACACTGCTGACAACATACTAGCCCAGGATCCCTTGGCCAGAACTACAGAGTTAACCAGATGCAGCCAAGAAGGCCCTTGGTATGTTACCAAACCCAGCCTGTTCAGAGATAAATATAACTTCCTTCCTGCCTACCAAATGGACATGAAGCCACCTGTCACCCCCAAACCAATGCCTGCCTCTGCCGCCAAGCTCCCACTGAACCATAACAACAAGCTTTTTGGAATTGTATATATTACTCTCACAGGAGTAATAGATACTATTGTTCCTGCCACCAGTCCGTGGTTGTGGGTGGGCAAGTCAATGTCCTACCTCATTAAGTTAGCACCAATCCTTTGGTGGGCCCTGCCCACCCAGTCCTCAACCTGCCAGTTCCCAAACGCTAGCAAGCCAGCCAATCAGAGTTGGTTCCCTGACATAAATATTGGTGTCAATGGCTTTAAGTTCAATGTCTCCATCTATGATTAGGAGGTCAGGTTTCCCAAATTTGGCTATGATCTCTTTTCCAATGAATTGCCTCACATTGTTGCCTTTGTGTTATTTGGTGGCTTGTGTCACAGTCCATTTGGTTGAATAGTTGATAGCTGTGATAATGTACTCCTTGCCCTTGTTTTTGCCAGGCATTGGTACCACAATATACAGAGACCATACCTTTAAGGTTGTGTGATAGATATGGGTACTACTAACTTGGATGGTGCTTTGGTTTGGTCTTACTTCTCACAGACTTTGCATTGCTCCAGTACTTCTCTGATAACATCTAACATGTTGGGCCAACAGTAGCGTGTCTTTAGGTGATTGTGAAAGTTCCTGCTGCAGATGTGTCCCAGGTCTCTGTGATATTGGAGGATTGTGTCAATCTTTTGTGTTGACGGGACTTAGGGTATGGTATCACCATTTGGAAGTATTTGGGGTAGTGTATCATATACGTTTTTGAACAGATGTTTGTTCTTAAGGACCTTTTCTTGGATTTACATTTGTGTGCCAGGTGGGAACCCTTCTGGATATTCCCCATGATTAACATAGTCCAGTTGGGGTTGCCATCAGCGCAGACGACATATTTGATGAATAGCATTGACAGGGCATCTGCAGTCAACATTTCCTTGCCTGGCTTGTGTTTGATTTGTATAGGGGTATCTCTGTATGAAATTCATCCACTCTGCTTGTCTTCTTGAAAAGTGTTGTTATGTTTTGAAAAATATCAGCAACTTATGGTTGTTGAGTACCTTGAATGTTTGGACTCTTTACAGATAACATTGCCACTTCATGAGGCAGTGTATGATGACTACCAACTCCTTGTCGTGTATGAGATATCTTTGTTTGCTATCCAATAACTTCCTTGGTTCATATACCACAGGGAAGAAGTGTTTTTCTGCTGTTTAGATACAGAGTACTCCTCCTATGGCATAATCAGAAGCATTGGTTTCTAACTTGTATATTCCCTCACAGTTTGGGTATTGGAAGATAGAGGCAATGACCATGTGTTCCTTCAGTTGGCGGAAGTGTTGGGCTTGTAGCAGTGTCCAGAAAAACTTGGTTGTTTTGTCTGTAATGGCAGACAGGGGGGCTGTTAGTGCACCCCATTCAGGGATAAACCTTCTTATGTAGGCTATCATTCCAAGGAAGGTGCAGAGTTTGCTCTTATTTCTTGGAGCTGGCATTTCAGCTATGACACGTATTTTGTCTGGGTCTGGTTTGAGTCCATTATTGCTGATGATGCGACTGAAGAATGGAAATTCTGGCAAAAAGAATTCACACTTTGATAGTTTTTCAACCAATTGGTTTTTCTCAATGGTGTGGAGGACCAGGAAGACGTCTTCCCAGTGTTAATCTGGGTTAAAACTGTAAATGATGATGTTGTCCAGGTAGATAATTTCCTGTTTTCTGATGTACTCTTTGAAAACCTTGTTAACAAAGGTCACAAAGGTGCTAGGGGCGTTTTTCATGCTGAAATTGAGGACAACACATTTAAAGGGTCCATATTTGGTTCTGGATGTGTTCTTTGGGATGTCTCCAGGCTTTACACAAATTTGGTGGTAACCTGCTGTCAAATCAATTTTGGTGAAGATTTGGGACCCCCCCCAGGGCGTCAAAAAGGTTGTCAATTAGGGGCAGGGAATACATTTTCTTAATTGTGACCTTGTTGAGGGCCCTGTAGTCTGTGACCAGGCAGAGTACTACATCTTTCTTTGTCACAAAGAAGATAGCAGCGCCAAAAGGTGACTTTAATGGTTGTATGAGTCCTTTTTGAGCGCTTTATCAAGGTAAGCTTTTAGGGTGTTGTCTTCCTGTGGTGTGAGGTAGTAGATAGATTGTGCTTTAGGTACACTCCTTTTGAGGTCAATTTTGTGTTGTATGCTGCGGTAAGGAGGTAATCATGGCAGTGTTTCTTGGAAGACAGCAGGTAACTTGCTAACTAGCTGGTTGCAGATGTGGTCCTCTTCATGTCAAGTTTCTGTATTTTTAAAGTGGATAACCTTGTACATGCAGGTACTCCAATTGATTTTGCTATGGTCAGTTTCCTCTTCTGTCTTCATGATTTTTACAAATAAATGGTTCCTCATAAGTGTATCAAGATGAGTTGGATAAACATGGCAATGCACTTCTCCTGGTTGTATGGTGAGGATAGCACTATCCCAGTCAATGTGAGGTTTGGTCTTTCTCATCCAGTCCAGGCCAAGTATAACATCATAATTGGGGATTGGTATGATTGGGCCACTGAGTGTGGTTTGCACATCTCCAATTTAGGCGCAGAAAGGTTTTGCCTCTTGAGTGACTGGTGTGCTTCTGTTATCCACCATAATGACTCTCCTGATACTGCTTTGGGTGGTAAGTAGTTTCATGAGGTCAGAAAATTTATTATTGACAAGGGATTGGTCTGCTCCAGTGTTGAATAGCACAGTGCCCTAGCATCTGCAAAAACAGAAAGGATAAGTGAGGAGTTTATTTCCAGTTTGGGTGGCAAACAGTAGAGGGTTGCTGGAGGGTACTTGGATCACAGTAATTGAATCCACATCCTGGTCCCTGTATAAGTCTTGTAAAGTGGGGAAGGGCGGCTCACCTAAGCACTCCCATGAGATTTTTCCTCCTCATTGGTATCTTCAGTACTTGCTTGATTAGCTTGTGCTATATGATTCCCAGTTTGAGGATGGGAGTTGTTGGCTTGGTTTTTCTGCTTATTAGGTCAAGAATTCTTCTTGGCTGTAGGGCTCTCCTTGCACTTGTTGGTTGCATGTAGGTTGTCAGATTTTTGAGTCAGGTGCTTTCCTTCCAAGAATACATCTTCAAGGTTCTTGCAGCAGGCCATATTAAACTGACATCTAATGTGCCTGGGAAGGCCATTGTAGAAGTCCAAATGTGGCCCAGGTACATCAAAGTTGATGGTGTTGGGTGTGTGGTCACTTAGTTCTTTGTATGCAGCAATGTACTCCTTGATTGTTCCTGTCATCTTGAAGGTTCAAATTTATGTCATAATAAACACATCAGGATCCTTCATGGAGAGCTTCTCAAGGAATGCAGTTTTATCCAATTCCCAGTTATCCTTCTGGTCAGGATGTTGGGCTAGCCATCTGCTTACAAAATGTGATGCATTTCTGTGATGTGAAAGTCAATTTCACTGACCCAGAGTCTTTGGGGGTAGTCCACTTGCTCAAATTTTCTTTGTGTACTGTTGATTCAAAGAGAGGCGTTTTCTTAATGTAGTCCTGCAAAAGCGCCAATTTTGGCTGGGCACAGGAGTTGGAATACAATATTGGGTATCTCAGGCTGCTGTGGCTCTGTTGTGGTTGGTGCTGTGGATAACAATCTGCAGGCTTTGAGAGTTTTTCATTATTGACAGGTAAAATAAAGTTGTTGTAGATAACAAGGCCTGTGGGAATGTCTTTTCCTTCTTTGTAGTCTCTCCAGACGTTAGGGAGTACCATTGCTTGGGTCTTATTCTTAGGAGGAATTTTTCCTTTAAGTTGGGTAGGTATGGATAACCTACCTGTGCTACCACTGTTGATTATATACTTCTGGGAAGTATAATAAACAATATTAGTGGAAGATTTATGAAGAGAATGATACTTTATTGGATATGAATATATGATATTATATAGTATCATGATAAGCCACATGCTGTCCATGTACGTCATGGGGGTTATGGGGCTTATCTGAGTAATGTTTCTCTTGAGTCACAAGGCTTATTCAAGTTGTGTTCCATTAAGGATCTGCATTGGGTGATCCCTGTCATAGATGATTAACTGATAATGGTGTCACCAGTTTACTGGCTGGTTGGTGAACCACTTGGTAATTCATTCAGTGATCTGCTCAGGGTGTTAATTCCCTGAGAGGGAGTAATCAAAGATTTTGCAACAATTCTAAGTGGGAAATCAAACCCTGGGCAAGGCCAACCTTGGGGGCAATTTGAAACTGTTCTAAAGCTAATTGAAAAAGATTTTAATTGACCTAAACCCTCTGAAACACTGGAATGGGGACTTGGATTACCAAATGGCCCAAAATTTCCCTGCCAGCTTTCCCAGGACAAAAATAATGAAAGGATTCATATAACTGACAAATCAGGAGTCACCAATAGAACCCAACTCAAGAATAATTCATTGGTAGCCAATAAGGAGTTGCCAGTAAGTCCAATTGCAGTTTCAAAGCAGGATATAGCTGGGAACACTGGCAACCCCTTTCCTTGTTGACATCTTCATTTAATAAACTTTTGTTGATTAATGCACACTGAGCATTTATAATTTGCAGGGGCTTATTACATTATCACAAATTTTATACTGCTAGTGCTTTCAAACAGAGAGTATCTCCAGTACCAATGTCAGCACTGGGAAACAGAGCAACTTCTTTCTGCCTCCACCCAACCACTACCAGCATTTACCCTATCTCCTATATTGTTGGACCAATAAATAATTCATGCTCCTGTACCATGCCTCTCCTTTCCTGGTGTCACTCTGCTCCAACAACTTGCCCAGCCAACCCCAACCATGAGCGCTGCCACAGGAGAACTTCCTCTTGCTCCTTCTGCTTCATCATTTGATTAAAGCAAGCTTGGGTTTGCCTACCTGACCCTGCTGTAGATCACTGGTCAAGTGATAATCCACATGGGTGTGTGGCGTCCTTGGGCTACAGCTGCTAATTATATCATGCAGATGACCCCAGACATCTACTGGGCCTTCCAGGATTGACCCTTCCCCTTGACCAAAGGTTCCTCTGGGAGCCACCCAGGCCATGACAGGGAATATTCAAGAGAGATTCTTATCTGGTACATCAATGGACAAACAATAAAAGGTCCTTAATAACAAAAAGATGTTCAAGGATGTCTATGATACCCTCCATTGCATATTTCTAAGTGGGAACACTGTACCATCTTTCCTGTCAATATGAAAGATTGACACAATCCTTTACTATCATATAAGCTTAGGGTGGTCCCCTACCAGGAACCTACACAAATACCGCAAGACCCACTACTGGTGGCCAAGCATGCTGGCTGGCATCAAAGAGGTGACAACCAGTAGTATAAAGCATGGATAAATTATGCTCACTCCAAGGCACCCCCAAATTAGTGATGGCACCCTTAATAACCCAGCCATTCAATGTATGATCACTAGGCATTTCAGGGCCTGTGCCAGGTGAAAAGAAGCGTATCAAGTACAGTATCTCAGCCATCTCATATTCACTGGTATGGCTTGTTGTACACACTGCTCAGGAACACAGAGATAACAACATGCAGTATCTCATTGAGAAGGCAATGGCTGGCAAGCTTGGTGAACCACTTATCCAAATCTGGGATGGTGAAGAGTGTACCTGATACAACACAGAATTATAACCTTTTAAAAATGATGATTGACATATAAGCAGTAGCCCCTGTCACCCAAAAGCTGATTCTAGGTTCAAAGTATTAGAGGTATTATCAGTTGAGGCGCTAGGCAAGTTATTGGGCAACATCAACCTGTCTGGACAGACATGCTTCTAGCTAGGCTAATGGTATGTTTTACTTGATTGGTTCAAAATTCAGGTTAAACTGCATAAAAATGGTATATGTGGATAAGCAAGCTGTTATTATCAGCAAGGCAGGATCTCACTTACCTTATGAGAAGGTATAAAGATAGAACAATCCAGATTTAAACTAGCCAGAGAATATCAAGTGCACTGAGGAATGTGACAGGTCAAGAGAGAACTCATAACACTTGAGTTGGGAGATTGTGAGTATGAGAGATATTTTGGTGGTCAGCTGTGATAAAACAATGTGGTTATGCCCTAAAAGAACCCACCATTACTGTGAGTTGAAGCCAGCTGCACTTATCATAGGGTTTGGGTCTCAAACAAAGCTCAAACTAATAGGTTCTAACTGGATTTTTCTATGGGAGGTAAGGCAAGCCCAGAAAAAATTGTACATGATGTTGATTGAAGCTGAGATGGATTGATACTGAAATCTCTCCATCAAGTAAACTTAAGAAATCACCCAAGGCTCTTCATTTGAATATTCCAGGAGATAATGCAACATCTTTGTATTGCAACTGAGCCAATGAGAGTTCAGTATTTGAATTGGGGAAGAAAAAGGTTCAATAGAAAGGACAAAAATGATTAGAACAAGGTAATTTTTATTGTAGAATATTTTGATTAATATACCATATGGTAAAAGCCACAAGGCCACAGAGGGTGGCATAGTGGTGTGCTCTATATAAGGTTCAAAGCTAAGGAATAACTCATGCAGGGATCAGCCAGGTCAAATTGACAGTGCTCCTAATTAAGAGAAAGTGCATGTAGTTCAACATTGCCATCAGGCTGGCCCATGTTGTTAGATATGTCAAGGAGCAGCTCATAAGTGCCCCTGAATATTGTAAGATATGTTGGCAGGCAAGGGGAAAGAATTGGTTGCAACACCCCTGCTTATTGTCAGACATCAGGATTAGAGCCTGCAGAAGATCTTGGAAGGTCTTCACAAACAACCTTTGCGTGGGGATAGTGCGGTAGAGGTGCAAATAATTATGGTGAAGCTTTTTGGTGTTTTATTGGGCATCTTCAAGTTGGTAGGTGTGATTGTCATAGACTGCGGCTACCTTGAAGGGCTCCAGGTGGTTGAGCTCTAGTTTGGCTGAATTAGTATTGAGGGCATAGACGGGATCACCTACAATGTATCTTATCTCAAGATGTTTAGTCCCCCCTCAATATGTTTGTGTTTAATGTCTCAGGCCTTGGCACGCCACTGGCTCAAAGAGGAGGTAGTTGTTAGGAGCAGTTTCCCAGGAACTGTGGATTGTAGCTTTCCCTGTTCTACCCCTTCTAAGCTGTCAGGTGATCCAAAGACCAAGGTGCTGGGGCTGAACCTGGTGCTCCTATTGATTCTTGCTTGTAAGATAAGACCAGCAGTTGGCAAGTGTTCAGTCCACACAGTGTTAGGGTGCTCTTGTGAGAGCTTGGCAATTAGTTGGACCAGTGAATCATTTAGAGGCTCTACGCGTTCATTGACTTAGGGATGGTAGGGAGTTGTAACTATTCTTTGGAGGGCATTCTTGGTGAAGTATGCCTTAATGATGTGCCCCACAAGTTCAGGTCTACCATCTTTTATAAGACGTTTAGGTTGTCCAAAAATGGGCTACAATTTTTTTTGCCAATAAAGCAGGTGATGGTGGTGGTGATGTGATTAGTGGTTGCTCATGCTACTGGCCAACAGGTGAAGTAAATGATGGCTATAATGATAAAATTCTTGCCTATCCTATCTTTGGGGAGAGGTCCAATAATGTCAAGGGCCCACTGTTCAAAGAGTTCCATGGCTTTGATGGGCAGAGCCAACTTGGGGGGTGTAGGCTTGGACAAGTTCATCTTGCACAGCACACACATTTTGAGGAGGTCCAGGATGTCCTGGTGCATCTGTGGCCACTAAACATTGCGCTTCATGATCTCAAAGAGGTTATGTCCTCTGATATGACCCAAGGTGTGGTGATAATGTAGAATGGTGTCTCTCTGCTGAGTGATGGGGATGTACAGTGTCTTCTCACCAGTTTCTGCCCAGCAACAGACGTTGCCAGCATCAGTGGTGAACTTACTTTCATTATCCTTTAACTTATAAATTGTTGTGGAATTAAGGCCTTTTTAATGGGTTTTTTCTAGACACAGGTACAACATTGGCCAGTCCAGGTCTAGGCTGTTGTCCCCCGTGATGGAGGCTGCATATAGTCTGGAAAGGGCATCAGCCGTGACAAGTTCCTTTCCTGGCTTATATTTAATGCATAGTTGATAGGGGGAAAGCTGTTTGACCCAGTCTTCCTGACTTTTTGTCAGATGGGACTACATGTTGAAGTACTGGAGCAACTTGTTATCTGTCAGGACGCAGGGTGAAAGGTGGCCCCTTCCAGATAACAGCGCCATTTCTCAACGCAACGCACAATTTTTGCTAACTCCTTGTCATGTATGAGATAGTTTTGCTCTGAGTCAGTGAGCTTCCTGGATTCATAAGCTATGAGGAGGAAGACAACCTTGTCATTCTCAACTTGTAGCATGCCCCCTATAGCCCTGTCCAAGGCATCAGTCTCAAATTTGTACTGGTGGTTCTGGTTGGGGAATTGCAGCACAGGCGCAGTTGCAAGCCTCTGTTTCAACATCTCAAAGGCTTGATCTCTGACAGGGGTCCATTGTAAGTGTTTTTTGGTGTTTAAGAGCTCAGTGAGGGGTGCAATCAGTTCTCCACAGTTGGGAAGGAACTTTCACACATAGGCAACTATGCGCAAGAAGGTACACATCTGATCCACATCAATGGGAGGTAGCATACTGGTAATTGCTTTGATCCTGACTGAAGACAATAATGTTGTCAAGGTACAAAACAACATTTTTCTAATCAACCCTTCAAGTTCTTTTTTCATCAACATGGCAAAGGTTGAGGGAGTGTTGGTCATTCCAAAATTTATGACACAATACTCAAACAACCTGTAGTGTGTACAGAAGGCAGTTTTTGCCTCATCCCCTGGTGCAATGCAGACCTGGCTGTATCCTGTGGTGATGTCAATCTTGATGAAGACCTTTGCACCTGTGAGTTTGTCAAACAGGTAATCAATCAATAGCAGGGGGTACTTATTTTTGATGGTCACCTTGTTTAGGGTGCAGTAATTGGTTACTAACCAAAGGGACCCGTCCTTCTTGGCTAAAAAGAAGACTGCAGCCCCATAGGGAAAGAGAAAGGAGCAGATGAAGCCCTTGTCAAGTGCATCCACATGGTGTTGACAGAGAGTCTTGTCCTCCTTGGGCATCAGACAGTAAAGGGGGCGTGCCTTGGGCAGTGACCCTTTTAGTTGGACAGCATGCTGTATTTCTTGGGGGGAGGCAGTTGATCCAGTGTTTCACTGAAGACGTCCTTGTATTCCTTGAGGAGAGCTGCAAGTGCTGGTGGAGGTGAAGTAGTCAAGGGAGAGGCTGCAAGTGTTATTGAAGCAGATGACTATGACTTAACACTGATTAAAGTTCAGCTTCCCCCTTGAAATTATATATAGGTCTCTGTGAGTCTGAAAACACGGTATCATGGAGTAGCTTGCTAATTTTGATGAGATAAATCTGGAAGCCCACCCCATTTCTATTAAGGGTGATCACAGATGTATCCAAGTTGATGTATGGACAGTTGCACCGCAGCCAGTTGAGCCTAGAAATGATGTTGTGTCTGAGCCCTGACATGATTGGCCCCAAGAGCTTGACTAGGATGCTCCCTATTCTTATAGAGAAGTGTACCCTCTCATGGGTAATCACCACTCTACAGGCGTCAGCCACTTGTACTGCCTTGAATTTGCTGGGCACTTAGTCCAGTTGTTGGGAATCAGCAAACTCCTGGTTGACCATAGTGTGATTGACTCTGGTGTCTGCCAAAAGTTTGTGGGTGTTCCCACGGAAACAGAAGGGATAGGCCAAGTGGATTTACTTTATTTGAAGAACGGCTTTCTTGGAGGACGGGGTTGTCACTACAGACCTGGAATACATTGAGGGTCTCAATGTTGTGCACATTATAATCACAAGGGTTCTTTGCAAGGAGCTTGAGAGTGAGGGTTAATTGAGGTTGCAGAACCTCTTGTATCTACAACCCCCAGGCTTTTCCATGATCTTTGATTTGCACTAACTGGAGTTCCCCCTTGCAGGGGCGCTTAACCCCATTTTCCTGTTGGTGTGGCTGGTGGCAGTCCACCTGATTGTTGGCACTGCCAGGTGAAGGACAAGACTAGGATGGTGCATCATTGTATCTGCAGAATACCCTTAAAGCCTGGTTATTGGCCTCCATGATGGCTTTATAGAAGTTGTCAATGGAGGTACAGCGCCCTACGGGAACCCACTTGCAGATATGGGGCTTAAGCCCATTAATTATTAGAGTAAGAAGCACAGCATTTCTGTCAGTGAAGACTTATGGGGCAGCAGTGAGGGCTTGTTGCCTCACAGCAAGGTACTCAGGGACAGACCTGGTCTTTTTAATGGTCAGGAGGGGAGTTCCCACCACAATAGGTGAGAAGGCTTCACTGTAGCGTAACTTTGAAGCATCCCTGAACAATGCTCAAGTGACATCTATTTCTTGATTGGCCCAGTTGGTGAACCATACTGCAGCAGGCCCCGTAAGGTGGCCAGATGCAGTGGCAAACCACATGGGTTTGGGCACTTGGCAGATACAAAGGCAAGTTTTGGTAGAATGGAGCCAACTGACAATGTCAGCTCCTTTGACACCCCCCACAAAAGACTCAAGTTTAAGGTTTAGCATGTGCTGAGAGAGGTCTTACTGGGGCGGGGTGACACTTGAGTTGCGCTGTCCAAGGTGGAGTCTGTTGTATACACTTGTGAGCACCAACTGGTCTTGATAGATAATTTATCCCTCAGGAATGTCTTTCTTGGGGATTAGAAAGGATGTTTCTTGGTGAGGAGTAGCCATACAGTCTGTACTCTGTCCTTTCTTGGTAATTTTTCTTTTAGGTAGGTGTTAATCTAATTCTGCTACCACTATTGAAACTGAATCAATTAGAGACCTGTATTTGATTGTGGAAGACAACAGTCCATAAAAAAGGACAAGAATGAATAGAATACTGTATTATTTATTGTAGAATATTGTGATTAATATACTATATGGGAAAAGCCACAAGGACACAGGGGGTGGCATAGTGGAGTGTTCCATGTAAGGTTCAAAGCCAAGGAATAACTTGTGTGGGGATCAACAGGTCAAATTAGCAGTGCTCCTAATTAGGAGGAAGTGCCCATAGTTTGACATTATCACCAGGTTGGTCCATGTCATCAGATATGTCAAGGGGTAGCTCATCAAGCTCCCCCTGTGTATCAAAAGATATGTTAGCAGGTAAGGAGGGAAACTTGGTTGCAACAATTCAATAAATGTATCATGCTGGGATTGAACCCTTGGATTCTGAAGGAAGCTAGATCTTCTAAGTCTTCCTGATGTGATGTATTTCAAGAGGTTCACAGTACCAATGTCAATCTATCATGATTTATGCTTATAACTTATGTGGATTGATGAATGAACTTCTTGAGTACATCTTTGATTTATTATGCTAAAACTGTGTATTGTGTCATTGAGGTTTGGCATGATTCTTAGTGTTATAAATAGAGGACTTTCCTTATATTTTCATCATCATCATTGTAATTGAATAAAGCTTCATAAGTGGAACTGCGCCATATGTACTTTGATTTATTTAGTAAGATATTCTCAATGGATATTTTACTGATATCTGTGATCTACATGGGTGATGTGTGGCTTATCAGTTACCTATAAAACACTCTTCTTATATGTTCAATAGAGATATAATATTAAATAATCATTTATTTCATATCATATGCATCTTGGGAGTATATAGTCAATAGGAGGTACAACCAGGAGGTTTGTTTGGTAAGAATTTATGGTTGATTTCATGGATCTCACCCAAGTGCAAATATGAGGTAAAGGTCCCTGCAGCTTTTAAAGGGCTAAGATGGGGAATACATGAAATCTTTGGGGCAGAGTCTAGGTTTGGGTTGGCCACCTTGACCTGGGGTGACATAGCTGGGACGCAACAGCTCCTGAAACTTGGCAACAGTTGGGTCAGCTCTGGCAGCACATGGAGTAATTTGATTAAACACAAGGGGTAAGCATGTATTGTTTGGGTATAAACGCACGGTCTTTAAATGCTTGGCTGGAAATATATTGGTGGATTTAGTTGCTTGGATGGACTTATTTTTTAATTATGTGGTTGGTGGGTTTAACCCAGATATGCATGTACCAAGGATTCACTGGGGTACATTGGCTGGGATGGTTTAAAAGGGTAATTTAATATCCAAGAAGGAATGATTTGAATGGATATAAAGTATGGCTTTGTAAAATTTAATGGTATGGATTTGCATTGCATTTGGCCACTTCAAGCTGATAGGGTGAAGGTTGGAGTCCAGCATGGCTTCTTCTACATTTACTCTTGCCAGGAAACCCTCAAACTCACCCTTATCCCAGAAGTTGCTGCACCTAATTATTCCTGCGCTATTTATACCGCAATGTATAGCAAATAATAAACTCCTCTCTGGAGGTATTGTAAGATTTAAATTCCCATTTAAAATAAGGCTTCTGCAATGCCAATTTACAGATATATGATATTTAATAATAATTTAGAATTAATCAAGTGGGCTTTATTGCAATAGATTGGGGTTTATATAGTGGTTTTGGAAATACATTCAATATTTGATATTCAATGAAAAATCAAATTTGGCAACACACTCCACCACTAAACTATTTGCAGTAGTGTTTTAGATAGTCATTGTTGATTGGTTACATAAATTAGATGCCTTCTTGATTTTCAAGGTAGTGATTATTATTGTTGCTTAGTCAATAGATGGTGAAGGGTCCTGTCCACTTAGTATTGAACTTCCCAGAGTGGCTGTTTGCTAAGCTTTTCTTTAACTTTAAAATGTGTTGACTTATTTCAAATATAGGTAAGTTGAATTGGGTTCCCTCTTGTATTCTTTCTATCTTCTTAGATTTCTCTTTGATAGCTTCCATGGCTTTAGTCCTGACCACCTGTCTGTGGTCAACTACGTTGTTTGTATCAGGTAAGACATCAGGTTTGATTGTTGGTGGTTTCACACCATACATTACTTTGAATGATGTCAGTTGTGTTGTTGCGTGCACCTTGCTTCAGTAGTGCCACAATGATGCAGGTAAGGCGTCTTCCCATGTGCTAGGCTGGTATTTGGTGGATTTCTCCAAGGTCTGTACTGTGAATTCAGAACCTGAACATAAAAATGCGGGGTTGTCAAATCATTGGTCCAAATTTTGAATCACTTTTGTGGGATGGCCTTTTTTAATTAAATTGAATTCAATGTATTCTTATTTAAATATTTGAAAATGCAGGAACTCATAGACACTTTACAAAGTTCAAGTCAACCTCCATATTTCCAATGGACAAAATGAATTAACTGGAATCAGATTTGAAGCGTTCAAATCCATCAACCATTTTCATTAAGTTTACTATGTTTTTTGAAATTGTGGGATTGTCAAATCCAAGAACAAAATTTCAAATCACTTTTGAATGCCACTAGTAAACTCAGATATTAATTGCAGGAACTGGAATCCAAATTGAATGTAAAGTAAGAAACTAGGACAAATCAACCCAAATCAAGAAGCTCCACTCTGGATAAAATTAAATGGAAAATACAATCTCAACAACCATGTTTAGACATGAAATTAAGTGAAATGTAAAATTTTCTAAACTGGAAACAATGCAATATTATGCACTCTAAATCACTGATATAGCAACCATAAACCCATATAATGATTTATGAGCTACTCTCCTGATTACGCAGAAATTTTTAAAAGTTTTTTGGCCCTCAGCGTAGCCAAGGGGCCAAAAAAACTTTGTTTCAAGGAAGAAAGGAGAGGAAAAGATAAACCATCAGTTTACTGCACAATGTATTCATGTACTGCTATTAAGGATACTTGATTACAGTAGATTTCAGAAAATACTAATAATAAAATAGAATTATATATTACAATCTATATTAATCAAGTTGCCTTTTCCTTGGTGTGTTGATAGTTCATTTGCTGTTGATAAGGTGTTTGCATTTGATTGTATGGTTTCACCTACAGTTGCCTTGGCAATAGGAAATCTAGCGGCCTCCCCAAGACCAACTGTGGTCGCAGAGGTGGCTTGATTTCCTAATACCAAGGCAACTGGAGGTGAAACCATACAATTAAATGCAAACAACTTATCAACAGCAAATGAACTATCAACACACCAAGGAAAAGGCAACTTGATTAATATAGATTTTAATATATAATTCTATTTTATTATTAGCATTTTTTAAAATCTACTGTAATCAAGCATCTAAATTTTAGCCGTCCTGTCAGGAAATCCTGATCTATTAGGATTGACTGATCCATATCCCTATCACTAGAGTGTGGGTTTACATTAGATGGGACACAGCCAAAGTGACACAGCTATTCTGGAATACAGTGAAACTATAATAAGATTGATATAGTTTCCAAGTCAGAAGACACCTGAGACATTCTGGGTCTCAGGTCACAGGACAATCCAGAAGCTTCTATAATTAGATGCTAAGGATTCTGGATTCTAAATAGGGATGCAGACCCAACCCAGGGATTGATCAGGGAATTACAATATCCTGTTTCACCAAGAAGTGAGACAGAAGACCGCCTGTGCAAATATTGCACATTATACCAAGCACAAGGGCAGGTCAGCCAAATTGGGTGTCAACTTTTTTTGCTGTAACTAAGTCAAGGTATATCTAGGCTGAAGAGGAGAAATCAGCAGCCTAGAATATTGCCTCATCTCAAACCTTATTTGGGTTTTGGGATCCAACTCTAGGGGGTGAAACTAGTAGCTTGGGGATGATAGGCTAGCTAGTAAGAGTTGTCCTCAGCTAGCCGCCAGTTTGGCAGCTAGCTGTCAACTATAAAGGGGCCTTCCAAATCACTTGTAGGAGACAATTTAATACCCTTCAACATCACTACTAGTCTGAATAGTAATGATGTCAAAGTGCAATAAGAGTGACTTATTGATACTTGTGAATTCCTGCCAAACCACCACTGACGGTGTCGCGTCTTCAAAGAACCACAGGACTTCCACCTCAATCAGATCAATTAACAATGGAACACAGCCTGTTGTCACATCTATCCACGCCAATAGAAGCACATCTGTCTTCATACAGATATCTCATCCCAACATGATTAACTCACCTAATAGAAACAATCACTCTTCTTCCTGAAGAACCAAAAATCTTGACTGTGGTGCTCACAACAAAAACAAGTTTCCATTGGTGTCAATTCAAGGCGCTGCCTTGCCACTGCTGACCCCCAGCTTTGTTGATAAGTACAGGGGGGATACATGGAGACCAGCAATACTGAGCAAGACCAATCCTTCTGCTTAGAGCTGACTCCATACAAAGCACCCACGCTTCCGCTGGAAATGATCCAGATTGATATTACAGGGACTGCCATTGCCATGGGCCAACAACAATACAACATAGAGGAGATATGTGCTGTTTTGCAAGCATTTCAATATGGTAGACGTAACCTCAATGCTCCCCAGGTCAACGCCAAGTTTAATTTGTTCCAGATTGATGATACTACCAACAACCTGAGTAAAAATTTCCACAGATACCAGGATATCACTTGCACCCAGCTGGATCAGCTTCTCTAACTAGATAAGAGCAGGGTCCAGGAAGTGCTTGCATATTTTGTGCACCCAGCAATCAAACATCTCCAACAACTGGTTACCAGGCAGGAGCTGGAGTTGAACAAGCTCAACCTCTTTTGCTCTGAGCTACAGTTGGCCAACCTTAATTTGGTCAGTTAACTGAACGTTAGCTTCACAACTGTACAGACCGTTGTGGCAGACCTATGCAACTCCACCGCCTTTACCCATGGTAGGGTAGACAAGATAGTGAACTAATTCAATAACCAGGTTGATAAGCTTGTGGGTGGTGTCCTGGATAATCAAGGCCTAAGTGCACAATGGGTTGCATATGTAAAAAACCATTGTGTAATACTAAGCCACCATGTGCAGATGTTGCCCAGTAACCAAAATCATTTAGATCTTGTTACCCAGCAGGAAGACTTGCGCCAGTCAATTGGAGACAACTGTAACAAGCAGGGCGCGGGTCACTCCGAGGTAGTTAACTATTTCAACAGGATTGCAGAAATGGTCAAAAAAATGAAGACCACCAGCCATAGCCAACACACTGCTTGAAATGAACAGGAGGACCATCAGTGCTTCCTGGATCACACAGAATATACCAAGGACCAAAAAAAGCTGTGGAACACAGTAAAAGATGCACAGAGTTTAGCGTCTGAGCTGTATGAAGACCTAGCAGGGCTTTGCCATGATCTTGCCACCGCTGAATTCCAGACCAAGGAGCTGTTAAACTTCCAGGATCTTTTAGCCAGTAGTCTTGACAGCAGAGAACAACTACAGCTCTCTACTAGAGCAAGTACACAGAAACAAGACCTCACATAAGGAATTCAAAGCTAACGTGCTAGCCAGACTGGCTAGACTGGAAAGTTTAGCCTCCTTGAAAAGTAGTACGTATTCAGGCAGAAGAATGTCACCTGTACCAGCATCAAGTCCAGAACAGCAGAAAAACTCTTCTTCTCCTGACTTCTTTGACCTCTCTCCTGGCAATGTGAGCAATGAATCAGGTGACACCCACAGAGTTCCTAGAGGAGTAGCAGCCTTGCCACCCCTCACTCCCTTATCAGTGCTGTGTGCCAATAACATTCACACCACTAGAAATGAAGATACAGAATTGACTGTCCCTGATTATAAGTTTAAACCGCTCAACCTGCCAAACTTTGATAAAATTGCAAACATTCAAACTTTCATCCGCCTCTTTGAAATGTCCATGAGAGGTGCAAGTAATCACATGAAGGCAACCACCCTCATAAACACTCTGGATCCCGCCTGCGTAGACATCATCATGCCCCGTCTGCCACTAGACAATTGGACTTATGAAGATGCACACCAGGCTGTTATTGAGGAATTTGGTAGTGAGATCAGATTGTAAGCTTGAAAAGGGGAGTTCAGTAACATCTTGTTCAAAAAGTATGAGTCTGTTCAAGACTTTGCTGACTGCTTCTATCATGAAGCGCAGGTTCTTCTAGGTGCTGGGGTCCTTTCTGAGTTGGACTGCAGAATCACCATGGTACGTGCACTGCAACCATACCGGGAATTAGCCAATGTCATGTTCCCTGTTTTGGATCAATCCAGCTCAACCCAACGGATCACCAGTTATTTGAGCCGCCTTGGGGCCCAGTTTGGAGCTCCAAATAAAGGGCAGAATAATTGCTTGTCTACCCCCACCAAGGACAAACCTTGCAAACCAAAGCCTGACAATGCCGCTTCTAACTCAAATGGTAAATCAGGAAGTGACTACAAGACCAAGGATCTGCTAGGCCCTTTTCACAAGTGTGGTAAGAAAGGACACTGGGCCAGCGTCTTCAAGGGGAAAGGGTGTGAGTCCTCAGTAAATGTGGTGGTCAACCAAAAACAGGATGACCAGGGAAAAGTCAAGGCAGGCCAGTAGAGGAATATACTGAGCCCGCCACTTCCCTAATTCCAAAAGAACCAGACCGCCAGTCTCCAGAGGTAGCTGAGTCCAATATAGCCCCTCCTGAGACAACAGCCCAAGAGGCATCAATAATTGATCCGCCTTTAGCCATTCAGCTGTCCCACTTTGCCCCCAAACAGGAGTTCAAAGAGGATCCTCTACACATGCTTGTGTCAGACAACCTTTACACTATTCCTGCTGGAGGTAGGGGACACCCAAGGAAGGTTGCACCTAATGCTGTAGAGACAGTTTTCAAACTTTACACAACTCAAGTACAAGAAACTTGCCTTGCTTCCAAACCCAGCGTAGCCAGTGACCTACCTTCCTTGAAGGGAGTCCAATTCTCCCTCCCATTGAGACCATTGAGGCCAACTTCCCTGAGATTGGTCAGAGTCTCAAAAAGTACTTCAATACTCCGGCATCCTTGGGTGTACATGTATTAAACTTACACTCTGAACTTTACTCTGAATGTACATACACAGATATATCTGTTAATAAAGTCAAGGTGTGCGCCATAATAGATAGTGGCGCCCCTATTAATATTGTGTCCACCTGCCTTGTCAGGAAGCTAGGTATTGCTCCTGACATTGCGCACACCAGATTATATGGTACTGCCAGTAAACACACCACCACTTCTGAAGGAGCTTACAGCACTTTACCAATGTGCTTTGGTTCCATTGCTGTGTCTTCCCCTGCCGTGGTCCTGCCCAGCAAAAATTACAACATGCTCATTGGTACTGCATTTCTACGTAAATACAGGGTCATATCGGACATGAAAGACAACACTCTGACAATCCTTTTCCAGACCATCCCACTGTACTACACCTGGGACGCAAAATCACCAGCTAAGGTAAAACCTAGCATTGATCTGGCATACAAGGACGGCATGGTGGCAGTTCCCTACACCTAAACGGGAAAAAAGAGAAAGTAGCTGCCAACCCAGATCAAGGAGCACAAAGGAATTCTGCTCTGCTCAAGATCAACTCTTACACTTGGATCTGGCCAACAGCAGGCTGTCAACACGGGTTTAGCCTTAGATATCCCTGCAGGATTATATGGTGAAGTTCATCAGCCCTGGGGATCTTCAAGATTTGAACCATGTATTGCTCCTGGGATAATCATTCCTGGCCATGGCAAAATTCATGTTCTACTGGCCAATTTTCAAGGGCATGACATACACATCAAGAAAAACCAGATTGTAGGATTTGTTCATATTCTACCAGTTGAAGAACTAGACAGCTTTGAGTGTATTAGAGACCTGTCAGAAATGGGTCTCCCTGATCAAGTTGAAGCTGCCACATATATAACCACTCCATTTGCTGATCTATCTTCCCTTAATGATACTGAATGAGAACAAGCCAGCGCACTTTTCAAAAAATATTGTTGCATATTTGCAGAAGACAACTTTTATCTTGGGTGCGCCAATGAGGTCACTCATCACATTGGCACGGGGGATAACAAGCCTGTCTGCCTTCAACTAATTTGTTGCTCAAAGGCCAGTGAAGAGACTGTGAACAATGAAATCCAGCAGCTTCTAGACAGAGGCATGCTGATCCCATCCAAGAGTCCCTGGGTGTCATCCATCCTGATAGTAAAAAAGAAGGATGGGAGTAATCAAGTAGTGATAAACTACAGACGCCTGAACTTGATAACTAAGAAGGACTTGTACCCGCTGCCCAGGATCACAACACACTGGATCAACTTGGAGGGGCCAAGTACTTCTCAGCCATGGACCTCATATCAGGGTACTGGCAAATCAAGCTTCCACCCAAGGAACAGGAGAAGTGCGCTATAATTACCTCCCAGGTCCTTTTCCAGCCAACCCAAATGCCGCAAGGGTTGTGCAATGTGCCTGCAACCTTCCAGCAGGCCATGGACACCATACTGGATGATCTCAAGATATCCTGCGTCCTATTCTACCTGGACAATATCAATGTGTTCTCAGAACCTTTACTGAACACCTTGAGCATTTGGAGGCAGTATTCAAAAAATTGGCAGATACCAACATGAAGATCAAACCCCAAAAATTTCAATTCTTTAAGGATCAGTTGTAGTACCTTGGATTTGTGGTGGATACAGCAGGACTCTGCCCTCAGCCCGCTAAAGTGGAGGCAATCACTAGAATGAAGCGGCCAGAAAGCAAACACAATATCCAGGTCTTTGTGGGGATGATAGGCTACTACTGTCACTTTATCCCCAACTTTGCCTGTACTGGAAAACCTCTGTTTCATCTACTGAAGAACAGGGTCCCCTTCCTATGGACAACAGCCTGCCAAGACGCTTTCAACATCCTCCATACTAGCCTGTCCTCCAGTCCAGTATTGATGTATCTGGACTTCAGCAACCCTTTTGTTGCACATACAGATGCCTCTTTATCCGCCTTAGGAGCCGTTCTTTCTCAGTTGGACAACACAGGGGCAGAACACCCAGTGGTCTATGCTAGCTGCTCCCTGAATGTACATGAGCAAAACTACACGGTCACAGAAAGGGAATGCCCCACCGTGATATATGCCTACAAGCAATTTAAGGTATACTTGCACAGGGTACACTTCACTGTGGTCACTGATCACGCCAGCCTCAGTTGGCTACAAAATCTTCAGGAGCCAGAAGGACGCCTTGCCTGATGGGCATTAAAACTCCAGGCTTTTGATTACACTATAGTCCACCGTCCTAGAGCCAACCACCAGAACACAGACTGTTTGTCAAGACTTCCCACCGTTGCTATAGTAGCAACTCAGGCACACCTAATATATGAAAAGATGCTCACCAACAAGTTTTGTGGACAAACCAGAAGAAGTACAGGCCATCCTCTGTGAGCTCCGCAAAGACTGTAAGGTGGAGAACCAAAAGCTGTATAAGTACCATGATGGTGCCAAATACATCTTACCCAGACCTTCAGAGCTCCCGGATCTGATAATGGCCGCCCACAAGGCAGTGGGTCATGGTGGCTTAAGAAAGACAGTCCACCAGCTTCAACAACATTACTACTGGGAGTCACTCTTCTTTGACGTGAAGGAAACCCTGACCTACTGTACAGAATGTCAGCACAAGAAACCCTTCACTGGTAAGCATCAATACAAAGCAGTAGAGTCCAAGTTTGCTTGGCATACTGTTGGCATAGACGTGGTTGGGCCTCTGCCAATGTGTGTTGCTTGTTTGCGCTACATTATTGTGGCAATCAACCACCTCACAAAATGGGTGGAAGCCAGAGTGCTGCAGCACGTCAGCGCCAAATTGACAGCCAGGTTTGTATTGGAACAAATTATCCATTGACATGGCTGCCCCCAGTTTGTTCTTACTGACAGCAGAACAAACTTCACTGCTCACATAATTCCAAAATTAAATGAGCTCATGGGCATGAGGGGAGTGCTCTCTACACCCTACCATCCAGAATCAAATGGGATGGTTGAGAGAGCTAATGGCACTTTAGTCAACATTCTGTGAAAGCTGGCAGACTCCTGAAATTCAGAGTGGTATCTTTTCCTGCCTGCCGTTCTGTTTGCATACAACATCTCACTTCACAGTACAACTGGCTTCTCCCTGTTTCAATTGACATATGGATGTCATCCAGCAATCCTGCTAATTCTGTTTTCAGAAATAGGGGACCCGGGTAACATAACATATCAACAATAATATCTAGGTTAGGCAACACACTCATCAATCTTCAAGCCAAAGCTTTCACTGAAACCTCCATCACCAGGAACAAAGGACGCAAGACTGACAACAAGAATTGACGTGCCTTAGTCAAATTTAAAATTGGCACCCAGGTTTCATCCACAACAGAGTCGTGGGACGGGCTCATAAGCTTGACAGCATCTGGAAAGAGCCTTTCAAAATCATCAAGAAGACCTCTCCAGATGCTTATACAATCAAGGATCTGGCTGATGGAAGACTCATCAACAGAGTCCATGCCAGGTTCCTCAAGCCATATTTTCCATTAAAATATTAGCTCACAATAAAGTTTACTAAATAAAGTCTAAAAAAAATTGTAATAGGAAAAAAGAAGCTTTATTACAAACAACTAGGGGTTGCCTTCCTGATATTCAGGATCTTCTTCATCCCCTTTGGAATCAACTACTTGGGTGCTTCCTCTTTGAGACCTTTGCACCACCTGCCTCAGGCTCCAGATGCTCACAAAAGGGAACTTTCTCCCCTCAGCAAACCAGTAAGTGGCGGCCTGAAGCCAGAGTCTACGCTCACTTGGGATTATCTGCAAAAAACAAACAAAAGGAATTGGAATTTCCTCAGAGAAAGCATTGACCCGCCAGAGCCCAGCGTCCAAAAGGAAAGCTCATGACAAGACCACGCAGTCCAACATGAAGTCAGATATATACCAATAGCAGCAAGGCAACAGCGCCTTGAGAATGCCCAGCTTGTTGCAGACTTTCTCCCACTGTTCTGCCATATTGTCTGCATTAGCCATTGACAGGCTAAGGTTGGGGGTAAGCATTATGTCCCCACATAACACCATCCTGCAAACTTCCTGTTGCTTGGCCCCGCTATTGATGGTGGCATAAACGCTGTAGACCACACAACAGATTCAACTGTATTGCGCATCTGAGTTGTCCACACCCAGAGACAAATACAGTTGTGGAAATCCCTCTAGAGCGCCAAACCAAGAAGAGAACACCCGCAAGCTAAAGTCTAGGATATAGCTTTGACAAGTCTCACCTACTCCGCCAACATCTCCAGTACTCACCAGAAGCTCTTCCAACTGCTTGCCCAACCGCCCTGCCAGGTCTTTGTCCTCCACACTATGGAAACCCTTGCTGGAATGGTTTATGTGCGGCTTAAGTTCATGGCGCAGGCGTTGAGCCATTATCACAAAAAGAAATTGGGAGATTACATCCATCCCCAAGTAAAGTTGTGAGATGTTAAAACCCTCTTCATCCAATCTAAGTAAGGGCACAGAATCAAGATCAGCAGATTGGCATCCACCAAGCAATAGGTGAAGGTGCCAGAGTTAGGGTCAACAACAAAAGGCATGCCCTCCAGATTCTGAGGGCAGGTACATGCTGAACCAGACTGAGCTTTGGCTAGGCGCTTTTTGCCACCAACATAAGACTGCCCCGCGGCCTCACCCTCCACTGGGATTTTATTGTTATTCTCCCCTGGTACCAAACTATCTAACCCAGACCAGAGTGAACCAGTATCTTCTTGCTGGAGCCCACAAAGCAATGCCACCTTGGCCTCCTTAGAAAGCCCACAGAAATGCCAACACTCCTCCTATGACATCTCCGCCACCATTTGGTGGGCATCAGACTTGTTGCATTTTCCAGAATAGTTGCTACTCATATTCCTGTGTTGAAGAAGTTCCCCAGAAAATATATAGCTCAGTCAAGTGGGGGGAAATGTCAGGAAATCCTGATCTATTAGGATTGACTGATTCATATCCCTATCACTGAAGCTGTGGGTTGACATTAGACAGGACACAGCCAAAGTGACACAGCTATTCTGGAATACAGTGAAACTATAATAAGATTGATATAGTTTCCAAGTCAGAAGACACCTGAGACATTCCAGGTCTCAGGTCATGGGCCAATCCAGAAGCTTCTATAATTAGATTCTAAGGATTCCGGATTCTAAATATGGACGCAGACCTGACCCAGAGATTAATTGGGGAATTACAACATCCTGTTTCATTGAGAAGTGAGACAGAAGACCGCCTGTGCAAATATTGTACATTATACCAAGCACAAGGGCAGGTTGGCCAAATTGGGTGTCAACTTAGTTTGCCGTAACTAAGTCAAGGTATATATAGGCTGAAGAGGAGAAATCAGCAGCCTAGAATATTACCTCATCCCAAACCTTATTTGGGTTTTGGGGTCCAACTCTAGGGAGTGAAACTAGTAGCTTGGGGATGATAGGCTAGCTAGTGTGAGTTGTCCGCAGCTAGACGCCAGTTTGGCCACTAGTTGTCAACTATAAAGGGGCCTTCCAAGATCACTTGGAGGAGACAATTTAATACCCTTCAACATCACTACTAGTCTGAATAGTAGTGATGTCAAAGTGCAATAAGAGTGACTTATTGATACTTGTGAATTCCTGCCAAACCACCACTGACAGTGTCGCGTCTTTAAAGGACCACAGGACTTCCACCTCAATCAGATCAATCAACAACAGAACACAGCCTGTTGTCACACTTATCCACGCCAATAGAAGCACATCTGTCTTCATACAGATATCCCATCCCAACATGATTAACTCACCTAATAGAAACAATCTCTCTTCTTCTTCAAGATCCAAAAATCTTGACACGTCCTAAAATGGAATAGGGTGCTTTTTGAGAATGCCTATGATTCCTAAAAGAATTAGCGCAAATCCACTCTAGATCCTTTATCATCATTTTTGATACCCATAAATTATATTTATTTCAAATCCACCTCATTTTTGATTTGAAATTTGGTTCTTGGATTTGACAATACCGCAATTTCATATTTGTTAATTTTACATGATATCTCTGATTTGTTTGAAATACAGGAAATCTCAAATTGTACATTATAATCCCGCATTTCTGATTCATGTATCCTGCATTTGTTTGCTGAGTTTTGTCTTTTGTTAGTTGAGTTATCTGCTCAAGGGATTCAAAATTTGCCAATTTAAATAAATCAAAAAAAATTAAATTAAATGTTTGACTTTATTAAATATTTTAATTTTCACTCAGCTGAGTTGCCCGCAAAAGTGATTCAAAATTTGGACCAAGGATTTGACAATCCCGCATTTTTTGTTCAGGTTCTGAATTTACAGTACCAATGTTTTATTGAATCTTTCAGTAAGTCTGTTGCAGTTCAGGTTATATGCTGTTGCAAATCTGTGTTTAATATTAACCATTTTATCCAGGTTAACAATCATCTGGTTCTGGAAGTGTGTCCCTTGATCTGTCAGTATTATCATTGGCGGTCCAAATTGTAGCATGATTTCTTCATGCAGGAATTTTGCAGCAGTAAGTGCTGTGTTATCCAGTTAATTGGCCGCTACTGACCATCTTGAATAGTATTCCATTGCTACTAACATGTACTTGCTCCCATGTTTTGATGTTGGTAAGGGTCCCACAAAGTTGATGCCCCAAAGATCAAACCTTTTTGTCACTACAATAGGTACAATTGGTTTTTTGTGTCTGATGCTTTTGCTAAATCTTTGGCAGGGTTGACATCTCTTGACGTTCTTGATGGCTTCACTATGCATCTTTGGCCACCAGTATGTTTCTTTGAGTCTCTCTACCATTGCGCATTGACTTAAATGTCCGTTCTTATCATGGGTTTCTTTAGTATTGCTGCTCTTTTGTCTTTGGTAGTTATCATCTTTAACCCATCATCTGCCTTTCTAAACAATTCCCTGTTTACTAATGTAAATTTTAGGGAGTTTGTTATGAACTCAGAGATGTCTTCTCTGGAACTTGGGTGCACTTTTCTTGTGGCAACATTCACATACTTCTGTAAGTTGGTTTTGTAGTCTGCTATCTCAGTCAGCAGTGAGAACTGCCTAGATAGTCCGTCAGCCACAGTGTTCTGTTTCCCAGGTACATGCTGTATGTTAAAGTTGTAATCAATTAAGTCAGTAAACCAGCGGATTCTTCTTGAGTTTGTGCCCAGGTTGTTGGCTATGAAGTGTACTGCAATGTTGTCTGTGTGAATGGTAAGCAGGTGCCCTAGCACGTAATAACAAAACTTGTCTAGGGCTCTGAAAACAGCTAGTACTTCTTTGTCATAGATGCAGTAGTTGTATTCTGCTTCTATGAACTTCTTCAACATGTACACTATGGGTTTGAATTTCCCTTCCACTTTCTGGCTTAGGACGGCTCCTATGGCATCTTTGCAGGTGTCTAAGAAAATGTGGAACTGTTTTGGGAAGTCCAGGTAGATGAGCACAGTATCAAAGGTAATGGTCTCCTTTAATTTATTATAAGAGTTATCTTCCTCTAGGCCCTAGTTGAACTCTTTGTCTTGGTATTTTTGATTGAATAATGGGGCCATAATGTTACTATAGTTTGATATAAACTAATGGCAATATCTGACAACTCCTAGAAACAATCTAACTCAACTCACATTTGAAGGTTTGGGCCATTTGCTGATTGCTTTAGTCTTGTCCAGGTCTGGGTACTTGCCTTCCACGTCTACAGTGTGCCTAAGAAGTTTGAGTTTCTGTACTGCAAGAATCAATTTCTCTGTGTTAACACTAAGGTTAGCTTTCTTAATCCTATCTAAACAAATTCTTAGGTGTTCTAAGTATTCCTTGAAGGTCTTTGAATATATGGTGATATCATCTAAGTAGACAGTCACAAAGTTGCCAATGAGGCCCAAGAATACATTGTTCATTATTCTTTGGAATGTGCATGGCGCGCCTTTCAATCCAAAAGGCATTCTGGTATATTTGAATTGTCCCCACTTATTA
The DNA here is from genome assembly GCA_014839935.2 of Entomophthora muscae. Classification (NCBI taxonomy): domain Eukaryota; kingdom Fungi; phylum Entomophthoromycota; class Entomophthoromycetes; order Entomophthorales; family Entomophthoraceae; genus Entomophthora; species Entomophthora muscae. Next base: position 45,393 of record QTSX02000012.1, on the reverse strand, counting down.
AAAATGCTGTTTTAGGTTGGTCTTCTTTCTGTACCAGGATTTGATGGAAGCCACTGAGGAGATCAATGTTGGAAACCTATTTGGCGCCTCTAAATGAGGCCAAGATATCATATATATGAGGTAATGTATAGTTATTGCATATAGTAACCTTATTTAAAGGGACATAGTTGATGCACATCCTTTGCTTGCCTCCTTTCTTGGGGGAAACTACCAACAGAGAGGCCCAAGGTGAGGAACTAGGTCTAATTAGTCCTTGTTTGAGCAGTCTATTAATTTCTTTTTTAACAAATTCCTCTTTATATTGTGGGAGACAATAAAATCTGGATGTGATGGGATGCGCATTTCCCATGTCAATTTTGTGCTCAAAGCCTGAGGCTTCTGGTAAGTCATCCAAATCACCCACTATTTTGGAGTCATATGGCTCTATGGCTTTAACTAGTTAGTTTTTGATTATTTTTTAACCATTCATTTTTACTAATATCTGTCTCAATAAGTTTGCACAGGAATTTGGTGATCTGGGGGTATCAAAGGTAACATGTGATTGAACCTTCAAGTTGTTGTACTCTATTGTCCATTTGTTGCCCATGTATTGGGTTGTAATGCCCAAATTAGTCATTGTTTGTTGTCCCAATAATAGTGTATATTTGTGGTGATCAAAGATTGCTGCATCAATCTGTATCTCTGTGCCACTGATCTATAGGTTTAACCCCTTTTCAATTCTAAGGCAGAATTTCTTGCTTCCTTCAGCCATTATGAAAGTGACGCTGGATGTTGGATGAAGATGTTAGGTAAGGATTCTAGAAATTTAACTGTTATTAAATTACTATAGGCGCCTCTATCAAGAATGACATGAGTCATTCATTTGTTTACGACCTTCTGTTCTTGGGGCTCCAGTGCCTGCCAAGAAGATTTCTTCCTTCCTATGGAGTTATAAGGCTGAGACTGCCTTATGGGCTTTTTGACGTAATTTTGGACTTTCTCAAAGTAAATCAGCCAGTGAGATTGTTATCACTGTTTCTGAAAACAGTTTGTCAACCAAAATCCCTTCCACTAGTTTTTCTGCTTTTAGATTTGATGCATCTGGTGGAGGTCTATGGATACCAGGGATAGCATGTTTATAATTGTCATTCATAGTTGATGGTTGTCCTCCATTTGATAAGTGTGATTTATTAGTATCCACTAATCTCATTTCTGCAGGAGTGTTGAACGTCTCCATTGGGAAGGGGTGTATTGCATCTGATGCTTCTACTGGTGTTGTCTTCATTGGATTGTTTGCAGTGGAGTCTGAGTAAACAGTAGTGAAGTTTTCATTGGTGTATTAACCGTAGGTTCTTCTTCAATCAAAGGTGATGTTTCCATTAGTGTATTTGTGTACACGTCTGTTGTCTCTCCCTTGTATGCATTGTTTACTTGAGGTAGGTCACCAATAATATTACTCTTAGCTGACATTGCTTTCATAGGTTCATTGTTGGTGGAAAATTCATTATAAATTTCCAAATCAAGTTCAATACTATTGGCTGTATTGCTATGATTGGCTGGAGATTCTGGTGCTGTTTCCACAGTCACTATGATGTACCTAGGGCCGTCCTCTGCCAGTACTGGGTTGTCAAAGTACAGTTGCTCTTCCAAGGCTGCAACCAGGTTGGGGTGTTCTGGGTTCCATCTGCTATTGTGGACAGTGGGTGGTGGTGTGGGTAACTTGGGAGAGGTAGGTGGTGCATATGTTCCTTCTTAGAAGGTTTCATCATACATTTTGACTGTGTTTTGGGTTTCTGGTGTTGCAGGGATATCACTTTTAGCAGGCTGCTCTTCAGGTGAAGGGTTGTCCTCTCTTTTATGTCTTTTCAAGGGTGGGGGTATGTAATCTTGGTCAGGAGATGGGGATCAAGATATTATGTGTCTGGGTTTGATCAAAGGAGAGATTACAGGGCAAGAGTGGTCAATAATGTAATCAGAACTATTCTTTTTATTCAAAGGGGAAACACTTTCAGGTGTGGTGAGAAGGCGTTTCTCATTCTGATAGTATTGATCTGCCATCATGACAGCAATGAGGCACTGGGTGATGTTGCGCATGTGTTGATTGCAACTAAAATTGATATGGTCAGTGATCTTACAGATTGAGCAAGGTTTGGTGCATCTCTTGGATTTGTGTCCTTGATCCCTGGAATTTTAGCAATTGCCTGTAAATACATAAGGTCCTTGCATGGGGCTGGGGCCACAGCTGGGGCGTTTATGTGCTAGGTAGATAGCTTTAAATTAGGATTGTATGTCTTTTAATTTAGCTTCAATTGTCTCAGCAATTGAAGATTTCTTCTTTTTGCTTCTATAGAAGAATGGGTTCCACTTGGATGTTGCTTTCACCTCCTTGTCAAGTTTGCGCTCCACATATATAGCATAGTTTTCACAAAATATGTTATATGCTTCTTCCAGGGTTACCAGGTTAGCTTTGCAGATGAGTCCAGCGTAGGCAGAAGTGAGGGCGTTTTCAAAGATGGGTATGCCTACCAAACTGTGAAAGTTATCAGAGATGATTTTTCATTCAATCCCAGATGATTCCTTGGTTTACTGTGTCAAAACCTTGTTTGCATACTCCTGGAATTTCACAATAAAGGGCTAGAGGGAGGTAAACTGGCTAATCTTAACTTGGTTCAAGAGGTAGTGTGAGTCTGGTTTGTACCCAATAAATCTTTTTCTAGCTTCAGTTTTCCACTCTTTCAAGGTTTTGAAGGACATGTTGTGGTACCAAATACGTGTGTTGTCACATAGTTTGGAGCCAACTTCTCTTAGTCTGGCTGAGTCTGGGAGGTTGAAGGCATCACAGTAGTCTTCAAAGGAATAGAGCCAAGCTCTAAACCCTTTGCCACTAAAAGTGTCTACAGACTGGGAGGCCCAGAACTTAATGGCCACAGAGAAGTCATTGACAGGAGTAGTCACAACTGAGGAAGAAGGTTCAGGTGGGGCTTGGGTGTCACTGCTTGACATGAAGGGGTAGACATTTCAACACAATACAATCAATTCAATCAATATAATCCAAGTTTGACTTTAGACGTGACCTCCAATTTTCTTTAATGCTGATTTACAGATATATGATATTTAATAATAATTCAGAAGTAATCAAGTGGGCTTTATTGCAATAGATTGGGGTTTATATAATGGTTTCAGAAATGCATTCAATATTTGATATTTGATGACGAATCAAATTCGGCGTCACACTGCAAAGAAATATAGTTGATTTTGTTTTATACCACACCGGTTTAGATGGCTTGTGACATGTGGTTCTCAAAGCTGGCTGGTGAGGATATTCTGGGTTTATGAAATCAGGGGGATCTAAATGTGAAGTAATATAGAGGTCGGATTGGGCCTAAACCATAGCTGAAGAAAGTATCCGCGGGTAGGGGATTTTATCGGATGGAGTTGTGTTTTTCCCGTGGGTTTGGATCTTTAAATCAAATAGGTTAGGTTTGGATTTTAATAGTGTAATCAACCTTCGCTATTCAAGGTGATGGATAATATTGTCAAGCGTTTGATTGGCTAGAAGTCAGTGTAAGGTTATATCCTATAAAGCGAAGTAATTAAGCTGTAGATCAATCTAATAATGAATTATGGCTAAGTAGGATAATGTGGGTGATTAAGGCACCTCCTTTTAATTCCGCAATGCCAAGATACTTGAATAACATGTGATATAAATCCATCTGACGTGTGCCTGGCGTGACATGCACTGGCTCTGCTTCACACTCTTCACTGCTGGCTTTACACCTCATCAGGTGCGAGTGGCGGATTCCGAGATCAAAAAAATTATGGCCTGGAACTGCCCCTTCAACACTTCAGCTCTAGTAAAAGCAGCAGGCCTGTACACCCACGGATGGGTTCCCTACAAGAGAGCCCCCGACTATCAGCAGGGGTACATTGGATTAACAAGGTGAGTCCATTGGCGCCTACCAACTACGCTAAAGATGGAAGCAGGTCTTGCATGGAGCAGAAGGAAGGTGTCATCTTCCGCAAGCTGTGTTACACCAACGCCTTGAGAGGTTTCTGGTGGGGTGAAACAATCTATTATCCCCTGGAAGAACCACTCCCGCCGCTGGAAGCCTTTACTTCAGTAAACATCCTTCCCGCAATAGAGGATTGGACTTATTTGCTTAGGCCTGCGCCGCCTGCCCCTTGTTCACCCAAGGCCCTATACACTTGAAGCTCGACTTCCCACAGCTCCCAGATGCCCAGCCTTGGTTCAAGCCCCTGTACTGGGCCACTTTGGGAATATACACCCTCGCCACATTTACTCCAACCAAGATGCTAAAAAAGTCCTTCCAAGTAGAAACATTCTTCCCCCTCTCTCAAAACAACCATCCTGAAGGCATCTAAGGCTACATCCCATCAATGTGACTGCTAAACCCAGACATAGATCCCCCAATGACGTCATATTAAGAATAAAATACCCCAATCTTCAAATACTCACAACCCACAGAGAAGAGCACAATATTTACAAATCCAACATCAAAAATAAAGATAATCGCAGATCCTCGCTAAACGCTGACCAATCAGACCCACCAACCTCGAAACATCTCCATGCCTACCCCCGATAAATAAACAGCCTTTATAAACCTCAACCTATCCATGGATCCATGTCAAACCTAACAGAACCATTTACATGCAAACCAGCGCAAGATCAACCTCAAATCTGGATCACCAACCTTACCCAATCAGAACCCTCAACGCTCGATAGGATCCAACCCATTCAAGCCACATAGCTCTATCTCTAAGTATACTATCTCCATCAAGCACCCAGGATTACAGTAAAACACCATCCCCAATAATCATCCCGCTATACTAAAATTTACGCAACACCCCTGAAGGCGGGTAGCTGCATTGCTGTCAGGAGTATTCCTGACATTGGACTTGAAAACGTCAAGGGTATGTGGAAGGGCACCCAACCTGCCCTAGATGGCAATAATGGTAGCCCAGCATTCCAAAGGTATGACCAGCAGTTTCTCCTGGTTAGGAAATCTGCCACAGAAGTTCAGCAGGATCATCTTGGATCAAGATGTGGGGTTGGAATATAAAATTTGGCTGCCTCAGACCCAGATCTTCCCACCTCTGGGCCCACTGCCCAGCCAGCAGGCCCCAGGGCAACCCTGGGGCCTCCAGATTCAAAGAACTCCCAAATTAGGGGCCAAACCTTTCAGCTCTTTGTAACAATCTGGAACCCTTGAAAGCTGCCCCAGCTTAAAACTGGCTATCCCCAGGCCAAAGTTTTGTCAAACTCAAGCCACCTAACCAAGGTAAAATTTGGATGCATCAAAAAGGCCCATTCCAACCTGGATAGTTTTGATCCACCACTCAGCCAAACTTTAGGGCATGAAAGATCCAAGTACTATCCAAGGAAGGCAACATATACCCCTTCCAAACTGTTGGGACCTCTAATCCAATGTTCTGAGTTGGTTCTTGCCCACAACCAAGCTACTAAAAAATAGACTGCAACCTTGCAGCAATAGGTTGTGCTACCATTGAGAGAGATACCCCCTCAAGCAATATTGCATTGATCAACCTTTTACTCACATCCAGAAGTAACGGGTTACCAAGCATCCATCTCTCCTATCCAGAAGAAAGAGAGATCCTCCTATCTTCTCTGCTGTGCTAATGACATGCCCTGGGATTGAAAGCCACCAGAAATTTCTCCCTGGTATGAGCGCATGCTGGAAGCTGGGAAGAGCATGCGCTGCAGGAAGCCACCACAGTGGCACCAGCGCCCATGTTGGCTTGGGAGGTTAACAGTACATATGGTTTTGCTAGCCAGGCCAGCCTGATCTTCATTCTTGAAGCGCTTGGGGTGGGGCCTGCAACTGTGCTGGAATGGTGGCTGTTTGACCCAACTCAATGCCAGGCTTGATATGAATATTCAGCCAGCCCAGCCAGCCCTTTGCGCTGGCTGATAAAAGTCACCCTTTGTGCCAAGCTGGTCCCACAGTTTAAATGGGCCAAGATTGATCTCTTTCAAGCCAAACTTATGGCTGATAACCTGGCTGGCCTTTTGGCGAGGTAAGTGTTATAGGTGCCTGTGAATGTTTTTCTTTGTTGGGTTGGGGTATATGGATAGGTATACCATGCATAGCAGGTTGTTGAGATGTCTGAGCTATAGATATACTGGTGGCGCTTGATCTGGCTTCAGTATTGTTGAGGATCAGGATGTACAAGTTTTCTGGCTGTTGCTGGCACAAGTAACATCAGACAACCTGATTTAGTGCCAATCTAATGCTTAGTTCAACATTCTGAAAATAGCAACAAACTGGTATCCCTTGACTGGTCCAGATATCCAGCTATTGATAAGAAGTGCCTTTTGGGGAAGCTTCAAATATGGAATTAGGAAAAAAGAGAAGTATCTTTTATTGGATAATATTTTAGACTAAAATAGATTTGGCTGTGGCAGAGATTTAGTTGGATCAAACCTAAGGGTTGGTCATGTGTGGGATGGGTCCAAGCCACTGGATACCTGGACAGTCATGTGATATTGCTTGGTTGCCATTCTTGGTATGCCAAACTGTATATTGGAAGGGCACCAAATTGGGCAATGACTAGATGTTAAGTAAGTTGGTGGTAGCTGGAATGCTTGTACATCCAGGTCCTCAACACCCCCCCAGGGGATTACTCTGGTACAACAGAAGGGGGCTTTGTCTTAACGGCTGCTGCCTGATGTTCCTGGAGTTGTTTAATAGTTGGTACCAGTCTGGTCAAGTGTTCTCCTTTGCTAATGCAGAGACAGGTTCTGTGGTATTTCTTGACAATAGGGGTTTGGCACCTTGGAATTTAACTATATAGGTGTTTTGGTCTGGTCTGTACTTGATGATTCTTCCTGGCCCTCTGTGTACTGAGTCTAGCTTCTTTCTGTTTCCAGCTAGGACCCAGATGGGGAATTCAATGGGAAGTGTGACAGAAATTGCAGGATAATATGAAGCCATTTCTAAGTGATGGGGAATCACCACCCAAATCCACATAGAATTAATGATTAACCACCAACGTGGCTTAAGATATCTTTTTGTAAAAATTCCAATTGTAATAACAGGATTAAGCAGAACAATTAATCCTAACCAAATTAGCCCAAGATAAATGTCCTGAGACAGCATCAACATATCTTCAGAATAAAATTCTGGACATTGGGAGGCAACACAATTTTCAGTTTCATGAATGGGGGCTTCAAGATTGGCTGGCACAAAATTAACATTGGGCAGCAGCAACAACAAAGTTCCAACTGCAGGGCCCCAGCTGTCAGAAATGATTTGGTTGAGAATTAGATTATACGGAATATATTATAACAACCCAACCACAGGATGCCTTTTGAAAAGTAAATTAGAACTAGGGATAAATGATTTTTATTGAGTAAAATTTTGAGAGGACTCAACTCTTAGAGTTGAAACAGTGAAAATTATTCAATATGTATCAGAAAATTGACTAAGCAATACCACCTGCATCTTGGTCTCCTATTCCTTCCACATTGTCAAGTAAGAGTCTGATCCAGGTTGCAAAAAACCCTTGTGTGACCAATTTCTGACAACCATGCTGATTAACAAGCTTGTATTGGGTGATCCTCAAATTACGCCAATTTATCAACATCAATTTGCAAGGAGGAACTGGTTTCAGCTGATAGACTGGAGCAGCTGTAACCCATTTCTGATTGACTGTTTGATTTAAATCCGTTAACTTGGTCAATTTCAATAAAGGTTTCCCGGCTTTTTGAGCCTTCTTGCTTGGGCAGATAATTCCCGGCATGATAGAACCTACCGTGATATTACCCTCTGCTTTAGCCCTGGGCACAATACCACCATCTGGGAGATGAGATAAGGAGAAATTCTTGTGGGCAGGTGGTAGTTTCATTGTGGCTAAGGTAAGTTCAGGGTGGCTAATAGCAGTGGGATTGCGCTTGTAGAACTCATGAATCAGATCTGGGGAATTGGAACAATTGTAGTGGGGAACCCAGGAGTTTTCAGAATCAGGATAACCCTTCCAAGACACCGAATATTCCAAATGACGTCAATTCTTGCGGGAAGCCAGAATACAGTTTAACTCATCTCAGGTTCTCCTTCCACAAGAATGGGTTGGAAGAAGGAGTCTCTGTACCTTTAAAGGGTTTAAGGAGACATTCATGAAAGGTGGAAAATCATGAAAGCAGGAGGTAAATCCAGCTGATAGGCAGAGGGAACAATTTGACGTTCAACTTTGAAGGGGCCAACTTGCTTAGGCCCTAACTTATAACAGGGAACCTTCAGTTTCATATTGCAAGCATCAACCATGACTAGATCACCTGGCCTGTAAGTTGGACCTTCCTGGTGCTTGCAATCTGTTTATCCCTTGTAAGTTGTCACGGCAGCAGTGAGAGTAATATGGAGCTCCTGATGAACCTGCTTCAATGCAGCAGCCTGATCAGTTGCAGCTTCCACGTTTCTAACCAAACAAGGACCCATATTGGAAAGAAGGATTGTAACCCACATTGGCATAGAAGGGCAATACTTGAGTTGACGTGTGAGGGGTGTTATTATATGTGGGCTCTGCCATGGGTAGATTATCACACCAGTCATATTATCACATATTAGTGTAGCAATGTAGGTAGACCTCCAAACTTTGGTTTACCCTCTCTGTTTGTCTGTCAGATTAGGAGTGAAAGGCTGTGGAATGGCATAATTTGATACCTAGAATCCCAGTGAAAGCTTCCCAAAACTGAGCAATGAATTGAGGCCCACTGTCACTCACAATCTCCATTGGGATGCCATGTAGAGAAAATATTCTATTCACAAACAACCTAGTTGTTTCCACTGAAGTAATTGTGATTGAGCAAGGTCCAAAATGCGCCATTTTTGTGAAGCAATCTACCACCACCATGATTTTTGTTAAACCCATTGGAATTGGGAAGTTCACCAATGAAATCCACCAACACAGACGTCCAGGGTCCTGCAGAAGGCTGCAGTGGAACCAGTAGTCTTGTTCTGGCTTACCTTAGATCAAACACATACCAGACAATCACAAAAAAAGCTGCTACCTGCACTGTCAAACCTTTCCAGGAAAACTGTTGGAAGATTAGTTCCACTGTTTTTTTTCCTTGGGTGGCCTGCTGTTGGACAGGTGTGATAGGCCTCCATGATTTCATCCCAAATGGTTCCCTCTGGAACTCACAAGCAACCTTGATGATATAGAATTGGTCCTATCTTGTGATAACCCTGCAGCTGGCCTAATGGATGTGCACATGCTAGTTCCAGTAACCTATCATAGCCTTTGGACCAAGGTTGCAGAAACTTAACTTTGGAATATAAGTTCAAGTCTGCGCCCTCAGTTAAGGACATAGTTACCAGCGTAGCAGGTAGAGCAATACAAAAGGCACCACTGCCTTGTCTGGAATCATAGTATGTGTGTTAAACTCAACATCCATACTAGCATCTGGGAGATGGGAAGGGTTTCTGCTCAGTGCATTGGCTAAGTGATTTTCAGATCTCTTAATAAACTTATAGCAGAACTTGTATCTTGTCAGGTCACCATGCCATCTGGATTGATGACCTGACAAAACCCTGGGTTGTTAATAATACAGAAGAGCTTTTTGGTCAGTTCTTACAATAAATGAATGACATGCCAACATGAGATGGTGATGCCATTGCTTTAACAATTCCACAACAGCCAACAATTCCTTGTTGTAAATCATGTAATTGTGTTCATGAGCCTCCATCTTCCGGGAGAAATACCCTACAGGTCTCTCAATCCTATTGCTAGAAGTCTGCAACAACACACCAGCCACATTGTATTTAGATGCATCTGTGAAAACCACAAAAGGAAGCTCAGGATCCACATGTCTCAACACAGGTGACAACAATAAAAGAGCCTTGACTGCTGAGAACGCACTTGTGCACTCAGGCGTCCAAACCAAAGTTGTCTTTCCACTAGCCAAATGTAAAGAGGCGGCCACTTCAGACAAGTGAGGGGTGAATTTCTTCAAGAACGTACAGGTACCCAAGAAACTACAGAGTTGGGATACTGCACAGGCGTAGCATACTCTTGAACCACAGCTTCCTTGTCAGGGGCAATGGTGTGGCCATCCTCAAAGATAATATTACCCAGAAAGGTAACCTTATGTTTAATGAATTCACACTTACTCCTTTTAATGATCAATTTTTCCTGGAGAATGCGATCTACAACTGCCAACAGGTGGGCCTTATGCAACTTCTCATCTGGAGAGAACACCAAGATATCATCCATACACACAATGGCACATACACCTAGGAGATCCCCCAAGACTGAATCAATTGCCGCTGAAAGCAAGCTGGAGCATTCTTCAATCCAAAAGGCATTACCCAGAACTGAAAGATGCCCTTTTTGGTTCTGAATGCTGTTAACCATTCCATTTCTTCTGCAATCCTGATTTAATTGAAAGCATTCAACAGATCAAGTTTTGAGAATACCTTAGCTTTCTCAACACACCTAGAGATCTGTGCTTTGAGAGGTAAAGGATAGGGATCAGGGATTGTGATGTTATTCAAATTCTTGTAGTCAACACAAGGACAAAGAGACCCATCAGCCTTTTGAACAAACAGAAACATGGAGCAAATTGACAAAGCCTTTTTAAAATATAGTCCTTTGCCAACATATCATGATTCCACTCTTCCAAACATGTGTCTTCCTTCAAGGTTAAAGGGTAAATAAAAGACACAATTTGAATCAGATCAACAGTAACTTTAAAGTCAAAGTCAAACTGAGTGTGCTTGGGAAGGACCTCACTTCTAGTGGAGTCAAACACCGCAGACCAGGGTTGTAAACATGCCAGTAAATCTGAACTTGCAGGGACAGGAACAGGAACCAATTGAATGATCTGAGAAGATTGCATCATTTTGGACATACCTAACAGCAGAATACAAATAGATATACCTGAAGAGTGTTCCACTTGTAGCGCATTTTCTTTCAGTAAGATTAATACATTATGATCTCTCCACCAACCCACCCCCAAAATGATAGGATACATCAGGGAAGAGCAAACGGAGAACCTTGCAGTAAAAGATTGACCTGCAACTACAAATGTTACTGGCTTCTTCAGCTGGAAAGAGGGAAACATTTGACAGTTTCCACCCCTAACAAGCATTCCAGGGTGGTACTTAAGTTGAAGCAAGTCTGCAGTCTCCACACTCATGAAGTTCTTGGAAGCACCTGTATCCAAAAAAATGACTGGCTAATAGATAGTTTGACCATTATCAATGCTACCATAAAACAAGAAGTAACCAGAAGTAGATTTATTTGCAGCAAAGGTTGCAATCTTGGCAGGGTCATGCTTTTCTTTGGCAATACAGACAGCAGCTAAGGAGGCAGGATGCTCCTGGAAGTAACGCTCAATAATTTCTTGGACAGCAGCTGGAAGAACAGGATGGTCACAATCAATGGGAACAAGGGGCAACTCTTCAGACATAACTGCGGAAGGCTTTGCAGGTATGACATGCTGAAGCATCACCAAAGAACTATCAGGACCGGACACCACTGGTGCCTCATTTACATTGATGGGTTTTTTCACCACTGCCAATTGCAACTGAGACATGCTAGGGGGAGAACAATCCTGACTTTGATTGGAAGGAACTACAGCAAAACAAGGACCAGAAAACCAGGAGCATGCAGCGGGTTTGTCCTCAATTACCAACATATCTTGCTTGGAAGTTGACAGATTTGAGACCAGAGAAAGAATTTGGCTTACCAGGGCCTCAGTTGTGGTTGACAGAGAATCCAAAACCGTCAAATCCTGGGCAGTCTGGTCAACTGCTAACCACAACGCTGAGAGTTTATTCACCTCAGGAACATCAATTGTACAACTGTAGGCAAGAAAGTGAGGAAGGAATATTGAAAGCGGAGTAGTACCCTGCTGGAAGGCGTACAGCTTACAATATACTTTGAGCTCCTCAATAGATACACACAATTTTTTTAACAAAGGGTATAAAGATGCACTTTCAGTTAAAACACGTGAATTGCACTTCACCACGGACAACAACCATTCACAAGTATCCTCAGAAACCTTCGCCATCACATGGTAAACTTGGGATTTGTGACTAAGGCTTGAACCAGAATAGAATGATAATGCTGAAAAAACTTTACGCAAAATTTCATCAGTGGGTGGAGCAGAAATATATGCTGGATGCCAAAATGACATGACACAATGGAAATAGGAAACAGAAGATCCAGTCTCAACAACTGCAGCCAGAGATGGAAACCACAAATTAAAGAAAAGTCTAAACTGAAAGCTCAGAAAATAACTGATACAAATAAACATGGTAAACACAGATATCTCAATGGAGCAGGAGAAAAGAAACACAAATTCATGACAAACTGCTTCCAAAAACTCAGATGTAGAAAAGTTGAGTAATTTGACATAAATCACAGGATAGTATGAAGCCATTTATAAGTGATGGGGAATCACCACCCAAATCCACATAGAATTAATGATTAACCACCAACGTGGCTTAAGATATCTTTTTGTAAAATTTCCAATTGTAATAACAGGATTAAGCAGAACAATTAATCCTAACCAAATTAGCCCAAGATAAATGTCCTGAGACAGCATCAACTTATCTTCAGAATAAAATTCTGGACATTGGGAGGCAACACAATTTTCAGTTTCATGAATGGGGGGAGCTTCAAGATTGGCTGGCACAAAATTAACATTGGGCAGCAGCAACAACAAAGTTCCAACTGCAAGGCCCCAGCTGTCAGAAATGATCTGGTTGAGAATTAGATTATACAGAATATATTATCACAACCCAACCACAGGATGCCTTTTGAAAAGTAAATTAGAACTAGGGATAAATGATTTTTATTGAGTAAAATTTTGGGAGGACTCAACTCTTAGAGTTGAAACAGTGAAAATTATTCAATATGTATCAGAAAATTGACTAAGCAATACCACCTGCATCTTGGCCTCCTATTCCTTCCACATTGTCAAGTAAGAGTCTGATCCAGGTTGCAAAAAACCCTTGTGTGACCAATTTCTGACAACCATGCTGATTAACAAGCTTGTATTGGGTGATCCTCAAATTACGCCAATTTATCAACATCAATTTTCAAGGAGGAACTGGTTTCAGCTGAAAGACTGGAGCAGCTGTAACCCATTTCTGATTGACTGTTTGATTTAAATTCATTAACTTGGTCAATTTTGATAAAGGTTTCTTGGCTTTTTGAGCCTTCTTGCTTGGGTGGATAATTCCCAACATGATGGAACCTACTGCGACAGGAAGTGGTTCCTCTGTGGAGGTTACCTTTTGTGTTTGAGCCTTTTTCTTCTGCTATTTTAGCTCTGAGGCATGTGTTGTAGATTTGGTACTTGTTCTACTGTGAGGGAGTTTCCCAGGGGATCTTTATGTATGGCTGCTTGTTGTGGGTAATTATTTCTGGTTTGTATCTGTATGTTAGTTCAAACAATGAGTAGTCTGTTCCTTGATTGGTGCAGATCTGGGATACTAGTAATGCATGTTTCACATATAGTGGCCATGTGTTGTTGGCTTTGCCATCCATTATTTTCTCTAGGGTCCTGATAAGACTGCTGTTTAGGCGTTCAACTCTGCTGTTGGCCTGTGGCCTGTAGGACAAGGTTGTGGAATGCTTAATGTTTTTGGATTTTAAATTGTCATTTACTACATGACCTGATAGCTCTGTGCTCCATCAGTTATGATGTAGCCTGGAGTACTGTATTTGGCTATTATTGCCTTGTTAATGAAGCCTTTTTTGTTTCTTCCTTGTGATTCTTTGTTGCCCAGCAGATAGGCCAGTGTTTAGTGAAGTCAATGGCTACATTTAGGAATTGTTGATTTGTCTTAGTTTCTTGAAAGGGTCCCACTACGTCCAGTCCCCAATCCTTGAATGGTTCAGGGTCAGGTACTGGGTTAACTATTGGCTGGGGAGCCTTTGTGCTGTTGTATTTCTTGCAAACTGTGCACTTTTTCAGAACATCAATTATATCTTGTTTGAGATTAGGCCACCATACTATCTCTTTTAGCGTGAGGTATAGGTTGTTAGCCTTTGTATGTCCTAGCAGGCAGTGATGTCTTAATATGGTGTTGGCTCTTTGTGTGAGTGGGATGTAGGGAACATGTTTGTCATTAATGATTTGGTATACTGTACCATTTGATACATGGAAATACCTTTTGTTCCTTACTAATGTATTGTGGGTCAGTTGGTGTGTTGAAGGGTATTTTTCTTTGGTTTTATACTCAGTACTGTATAGGTTTGGCAAGTCAGGGTCTAGGTGGTCAGGGTTAACCTCTCTTGGCTGACATAGCCTAGATAGAGCATCATACATGACCAGCTCTGCCCCCTTTTTGTATTGGATGTCCAAATTGAGCTGCTCTAGCAGGGACATCCATTTGGCTTGTTGCCGTACAAGTGCGTTCTGAGTTTTGAAATATATTAAGGATGTTGTGAATGCCGCCATTCACCATGTTTTGATTTTGCCTTTGTTAGGTTATTTTGAGGACAAATATCTCTCTTTTGCTTTTGCCCTTTGAAATGAGACTGGCTCTGAATTGGGAAATACAATTTTTCAGTTTCCTGATTCTGCGCAACTCACTTGCCCCACTCATGCTTGTGGCAAGTGATCCTACCGTCCTGGTAGTGTTTTGTGGTATTGTCTACCACTATATAATACATTTCCTATTTTTCATTAAAATTAAGTTTTATTCACATTTTTATCTTTGTGTCTCCACATACTTTGGCACCTCTCTAGACACATCTAGCAGATATTATTCAATCAGGGCCACAAGGTAATTGCATAGCCTTCCCTATCATTCTAACCAAGACTTAGTACAAATCCAATCCTAAGGTTAGGCTTTCCCGTTGTGGCTCTGTGCCGTGCCTCAGATCACAACAAAAATGGTGCTCACTACACAGGGGCTGTAATTACCTTGGTTACCCCTTTTGCAACTATGTTTTCAGGACCTTTGCCTCCACCCATACAAGAGCCAACTTTTCCTGAAATTACCAGTCCTCCTATTGAGAAAGACATTGCCAACCTGCCTATTGTCCCTACTGTAATGAACCTTGTGTGTGGTCCCTGCCTATTGGCCTACCCTTAGGGTACCCCTGACTTGGAATAAGTCATGGTGGTAGCCCTTAGGATAACCCATGATGGGGCCATCTCTTGCCTCCAGTTTCAGTTCAATTGAGCAGAATACTACAAATTGATTGTAGCACCACAATTTCCACATCATCTCCTCTCAGCAGCTGGCTACATTGAGCATTTATTGTCCTCCTTTTTACAACCCGCTTTAGCCCATCATCAAATGGTGCTAGGGCTCCACGTTCAGGAGATTTCATGCTGCAAGCCGCTGTCACTCATCACTGGGATCAGTTTGCGGCCTACCAGCAGTGGATCTGTTCCCTGTTTTCCTTAGTATTCAACAATCAGCGCGTCTCTGTCACCTCCCAATCTTGCTTGGTCACCTCCATTGAAAGAATGCACCAATCTATCCCTGAGTATATCAGAGAGCGCCTTAATGAGTTCCACCTGCTGGAACAGCCCTGGCATGCCCAAGTAGACTCTACTTTAAACACCTATCTCATCAACTTTGAACAACTTGTGCAACAACTCAATAAGTTCAGTGCTTATTCCTTTGACCAGTTATAGCAAGTAGCAATCCATGCTGCAAAGGACTTCTTCAAACTTGGCAAGGACTTTGATCAAGAAAGGACTGCTACTGCTGCTACCATTGCCAAACTCCAGACTCAAGTAAAATGAACTGTCTGCCTCCAAAGCAGAAGCCCCGCCTTTTCCTTCATCCAACAAGTTAGAAGATACAGAACAGAGGCTCTGGGAAGCCATTTAAGATTTAATAGCATCTACCTGCAATCAGGATTGCCCTCCAAAGCCCCTCAGCCTGACCCTCAAGTGCTTGCTCTGACAGCCCAGGTTGCTGAATTACAACAAGAGGTTGCTACTTTGCGTGAGATGATGGCGTCAACTGTTAGTTCAACTGGGGTTACAGACAAAGATGGCTGTTGCCCTGGCTTGTCAGGAGCTCCCTGCATTCACTGTGCTAGAGAGTTGATATATCTAGCCAATGAAGTGAACCTCCTGAAGCAAGATCATTCTGAGCTTGATAAAGACGTACAAGAACTAAGTGAAGTGATTGATTCAGTAAATGACAGGTTTTCCCCTTGCCTTTTGGTAAGCCTGTCTCTTAATTCCCAACTTGCTGAACTGTCCTTTGTAGTAACAGTACAGGGCCAGCGCCTGGATGTTACTGAGCAAAAGACCACCCTAACTAATAATACAGGCACCTGCACTGATGAAACCTTGACTACCCTTGAAGATAGTTGTTGGAAATTGCGCCATTAATGCTATTTCAATATGGCCTTTGAATAATGATAAATGCAAAGATTTGACTGGTTTTGCTTTCAAGTTTGGGAATTCCTTGCTTTCTGTAAATGGGTCTGGGTTGATATTCACCCATTCCAGAATACCATACCTTTCCCTTGTCTGATCCTGGTATGACCTCATACCAATGTGACCCCCTTGGCCACTCTGTCTATCTAATGAGTGATCATCATCCCTTGTCTACTATTTAAATAGAATCAATTCTCCTATAAAAGTCGAGTTTATCCACATTTGTGTTGGCTTTAATAATCTTCAAGCTTTTTCCTGTTCTTTTTGCCAAAAGGACTTTCACATCTTGTATTCCAGGAAATTAAGGTATGTGACCTTGATTTTGCCCTGAAGGATAACCCAAAGCTAGCTTCAAACCTCAAATCTTTTGTTATAAATATTTCCTGCCGTGTCCTTCTGGATGTTGTCCCCAGGAGCCAAACACAACAATAGTGTTTGCCAGCTGTGGGCCAGGCAGCCCCCCACCAAGTCAGAAGCAGAATTCTCCCCACACATAAATTTACTCAATAGCAACAATGGTGGCCCAACTCCCAAAGCACACTTCAAGCCTACCTTTAAGCAAGTCTTTAATCCCAAAACCTCAACCATTGCAGCTTTCCTAACTATCTACAAAACTGCCATGAGAAGGGCCTCAGATGAGGTTAAGAAGGAACACATTCTGACCTGTCTACACCTGACCTGCCAAGATGTAGTAGTACCAGAGCTACCCACCATTGAAGCCTGGGAAGATATGAAACAACTTTTGATTGAAAAATTTGGTGATGACCTTAGTTTGGAAGTGAATAAGGACGCCTTCATGAACATTTATTTCAAGCCAAAGGAGACCCTAGCTGAATTTGCAGATAGATTCTACATGGAAAGACAACAACTGATAACAAGCAGACAGTTGACTGCACATGAAGCATACATGGATTGCGCTCAAGCCCTCAAGGTTAACCAGATCCTGTGTCTTCACTTTAAGGCCCATACAGCCATGCTTTATTCCATGAAGAACATAAAGACTTTGTTGCAGGATATGCACCTTACCTGTTCTGGGGCAGTTATGCGGGAGAAATGTGATGCTTCTACCTCTGATTTGTCTTCACATGGTCTGTGTATCCTTACCATGAACTTGCAGAATCCTCCTCAACAACAGAGTTGCCATAACTGTGGACAAATAGGTCATCATTCCTGATTCTGCACCAATCCTCAAGTTGAAGGAGCTGATACCAAGGAGCAGGCAGGAAAAGAACAGTCAACCTAGAGGCAGAGACGCTCTTGGCTGACAATTCATCCCAGTCATTTTCAATTCCTCTCTCCATTGCCGACTCTGAGCCTGCTGACTCTGAGGCTCCTCACATTATGCTGCTATTCCACAACATATCTGATGACTAAGACATTGATGATTCTGATATAGAAGATCCTGACGCCTATGAGTATTCTGTAAGGTCTTGCCCATAATGGTGCAAGGTTATAGACTAGAGTGTGCAAGGCATTAAGATTCAAATTTAAAGGATATAAGAACTAAGGAACTGACTGTAAGATAATCTTACAGAAACCTGCTAAAAATCTATATTGTGTCACAAATAGAGTAATAGAGTGTAAAGTCCCTAAGCAAAGAAGACAAAATAAAGTGTTCAATAGTGAACAATTTGTAACTAAGGGAATATCAATATTAGGATATTCACCATTGACAAATTGATAAATATAACTATTGAAAGATTCCTTAAGGGAAAAAATGAATACAACAAGCCTAAGGCTTGTTGTTTTACAAGTTCCATTGGATTTAAGGAAAGAGAAAGCTAAACTAAAAAAATGAATAAAAAAACAAAATTCTTAAAATTACAAATCTGAAGTTAAAAATTGTAAAATTTTGAAGGGAAGAAATCACTTAGAATTTTGGCTTAAAGCCTACTCTTAAAAAGCTCTTTATTTATAGAAGAAAAAGGCCTTTTTAGTTGGGTTTGATCATCAGGGAGAGCAGCCAAGAAGAGGAGAAACAGGAGAAGTTTGGAGTACCAGAACCAAAGAAAAGGGGAAACAGAAGCCAGTGTTGTGAGCAGATTAGCAACGTAAAACTGGGGGAGCAGCAACAACACAAGCAGGGGTGTTGAAAGGTAAGTGATAGTGAAAATATTCTAACTTTAAAGTAGAAATATATATAAAAGTAATAGAAAACAACAGAGCAAACAACAACAACAAAATTTTGAATGTGAATGGCATCAAAAACAAGGTAATAAATTTAAAATACTTAAATATTAACTTTGAATTTAAAATTTCAATATTAAAATACTGAAAGATCAACCAAGCAAAAATAATAAATATAATAAACTTAAAGAGCCTGCCCTTTGGGGCATGGATGACATATTCCATCCTGGCTGTCCCTGAAACTATTGCAGTCCCTTATAAGCTATGTTCTTGGAAAACTACTATAACTGCCAAGCCTCTGCCTGAAGCCAAGGAAGTTATCTCTCACCCTTACTTCACCCAAGCACAGAGATCTCCTGTGCTTGTCAAGTCTTCCACAGAAGCTTCTGAGGTTGCTGATGCTGTATTTAAGAATGTATTGGTCTTTCTTTCTCTCTAGACAGTTTATAAGGAATTCCTGGGCCTAAGATGCATGATTGAAAAATGGGACAAATAACTGGTGGAAGCCCAAGACATTCTGGCTGTCCTCAATCACTTTGGTTGTACTACCATTCATGTGGAAATATCCATTCAAAAGGTGAAAATCAAGGCTTTCTTAGACACAGGGTCTCATGTTAATGTTGTCTCCTCAAAGCTTGTCAAGAAGCTCAAACTTTCCCCCAATCTTAACTATCATCAGTTGTATGGAACAGCTGGGCTGTCTATGACTCGCGTTATATGAGCTTATTCTGCTCTGCCCATGTAATTTGGCAAGCTACTCTTGGCCGCACCTGATGTTGTCTTGGAGAATGAGAGCTATTACCTGCTAGTTGATACTCAATTCCTTAGGGAATATAATGGGATCATTAACTTGGAATATGGTTACCTCTCTATCCTAGGGTATAAAGTCCCTCTGATCTTCAAAGAGCCTATCAAAGTCCCAGGGAAGCGCCTCAAGACATGCACCTTGGAATACCCCACTGGTGTTTTCACTCTAAAATACTGTACCCATTCCTCCAGCATGTAGTGCCCTCTTATGACTTGTCCTGCGTCTGAGGGGATTCCTCTCCTGGCCACTTCTGCTGTGACTATTTCTCCCGGGTCTCAGGCTATTCTAGACTCCCAAATATTGTATGAGCTTCCCAAGCATACATTCCTAGAGTTGTACTCTCTTCCCTTGCTAGGACGCAACAAACCCTATCTCTGCCCAGGAATTTTGGATGTCTCTCATAAAGGTCCTGTTCAACTGATGGTTGCCAACTTGACTGCTCTCCTCATACATGTGTCTAGAGGGCAGGTTGTTGGCTATGGCAAGTTGTTGAATGCTCCTGACGTCCTATCACTACATTCCTTTGGTACGTTTCAGGACTTTAACTTACCTGAGGATGAGCCACAAGTCCTATCATTGTTCACTGCCCAAGACTTCCCGCAGCTATCTCTGGTTCAACAGAAAGAGGTGCTTGACCTACTGGATCAGTTTTTGGATATCTTTGCTAAGGATAGAAAAGATTATGGGTTAGCCAAAGGCGTCATTAACCAGATTAATACTGGTGATGCTCTCCCCTTTTGTGCTAAACCCTACCACTGCAGTCAAGTAGAGGATGCTCAGGTGTCCAAAGAGCTTAAGCAAGTTCTAGACACTGAAATGCTTAATCCTTCCCAAAGTCTATGTGCCTCCCCCTTGCTCATAATGAAGAAGAAGGATGGAGGTCATTGTATTGTGATGGACTACTGACACTTGAATTCTTTAACCAAAAAGGATTCCTACTCTTTACCACACATTAACAATGCTCTCTGCTGTCTTGGGGGCTCTAATTTCTTCTCTGCCATGGATCTAGCCTCTGGTTACTGGCAAGTTGATCTCACTCCTGAAGATAGACAGAAGGCTGCGCTCATCACCTCCAAGGGATTTTTGAGCCTACGTGTATGTCGCAAGGGCTCTGCAATGCTCCAGCTACTTTACAAAAAGTCATGGACTCCATCCTCTGTGATTTGAAGCTCTTGTGTGTTTTAGTGTACTTAGATGATATAACTGTCTTCAGTGCTATCTTCACTGATCACCTGGCTTATCTTAAGAAGGTGTTCATAAAGATTTGTGAAGCGGGACTTAAGTTAAAACCATCTTAGTGTGCTTTCTTTAAGGAACGCCTTAAGTTCTTGGGGCATGAGGTGACTCAGACAGGAATTTGCCCCATGACTAAGAAAGTTGAGGCTGTTGACAAAATGCTTCCGCCCACCAAACTGCAAGAAGACCAAGTCTTTCTGAACATGATGGGATATTATAGACAATTTATCCCTGATTTTGCGGACACTAGTGAAACCTTGGTCCAGCTGCTGTGTAATGTCCCCTTTGAATGGACCGCCAGCCAACAACAAGCCTTTGAAGCCCTCAAACAAAAACTCAAAGAGGCTCCCATCCTATTATATCCAGATTAAAATAAGGAATTCATCTTATATACTGATGCTAGTGACCTGGTTATTGGGGCTATCTTGGATCAACTGGATGATGAAGGTGTGAATCACCCTGTAGCCTATACTTCTTGTGTACTAAATAAGCATGAGAAGAACTACAATGTGACCAAGAAGGAGTGCCTTGCTGTGTTGCATGCTGTAAAAAAGTTCTGCATTACATGTATGGCACCCATTTCACTGTGGTTACTGATCATGCTTTGCTCAAATGGTTACAATAACTCAAGGAACCCAAATGACAACTATCTAGATGGGCTCTTCAACTGCAAGGGTATGATTTCACTGTGTTGCAATGCCCCAGGATTCAACATCAGAATGCTGATGGACTGTCCAGAATGCCCATTCTCGCCCTATACCCTGCTGAGGCTGACCGGTTGTATGAACTAATTGGATATCCTTTGTCATGGTAGAACAAGACAGAGGAAGTTTGAGTTGCCCTTTCTAAGCTATCTGAAGACACCCTCATTTGTGACAATCAACTTTTCAAGAAAGTACAAGACCACTACTTGCCCTATGTAAGGCCTAGTCTTTGTCTTTTGTTGGTGGACCAATCTCATAAAGAGGTAGGCAAAGAGAAGTTGCCAAGACTTATGCCTGGCTCCAGAAGAACTACTTCTGGTAAAATCTTTGTCTTCTGATTCCAGATTCATTGCTAGTTGCCATGATTGACAACTCCAACAGCCTAAAGTCACTGCTTGTGAGTTCAAGCTAGTCCCCCCTCAACACGCATTTCACACTGTCAGTATCAACACTGTAGGGCCTCTCCCTTGCTCCTGCTCTGGTTGCCGCTTTATCCTAATTTCTGTTGATCATTTTAGCAAGTGGGTAGAAGCTCGTCCTACTAAAGACATCACTTCCAAGACAGCTTCTGCCTTTCTGCTGCAAGATGTATTCTTTTGCCATGGTTGCCCTCAAGTGTTGTTGTCTGACAATGAGACTAACTTCAACGCCAAGTTATTGACCTCTG
Organism: Entomophthora muscae; assembly: GCA_014839935.2. Lineage (NCBI taxonomy): Eukaryota > Fungi > Entomophthoromycota > Entomophthoromycetes > Entomophthorales > Entomophthoraceae > Entomophthora > Entomophthora muscae. The sequence goes on along the minus strand of QTSX02000012.1, from coordinate 23,470 downwards.
TGGTTGAAGCCTTGGGGTCTCATAAGTCTTTCTCTGCCCCCTATAATCCTTCCACTAATGGGACAGTTGAGCGCGCAAACTCAACTCTGGTTTCTATCATGAGGAAGCTCACTTACTCTGACGCTGCCAACTGGGATCTATACTTACCCACTGCTCTCTTTGCCTATTGCCTTAGCAAACATTGTGTCACCAGGTATTCCCCTTTTGCTATGCTGTATGGTCATGAAGCCACTACTCTGTTGCTCTTGGCCCCCCTACTCTCATCTGATAAGGCTATGAACCCTGAAGAGCATAGCAAAGATCTAGTCAACCACATCATTGATATACAGGCTACTGCCTACACGTCTGCCTGAAAAACCAAGCTGCTAGAGCTCTCCCCTGATAATGCCAGGAGATCCCCCCTTCCTGAGTTCAACATTGAGGACCATGTTATGTATTATCAACATAGAGTAGGAGGATGAGCTCATAATCTAGACTTGTTGTGGATTGGGCCCTTGGAAGTGACCTTCAAGCAAGAGTTGGAGTAATTGTAAAACTCATATCTAGTGGTTAACATTTTGCTTGCATGTATGCCAAGTTACTCCTCAAGTATCACCCCCCTAAGACCAATCTAGAGGGGGCAATGCTGTGAATGACACCATTCACCATGTTTTGATTTTGCCTTTATTGGGTTATTTTGAGGACAAATCTCTCTCTTTTGCTTTTGCCCTTTGAAATGAGGCTGGCTCCAAATTGGGAAATAAAATTGTTCAGTTTTCTGATCCTGCGCAACTCAATTGCCCCACTCATGCTTGTGGCAAGTGATCCTACCATCCTGGTAGTGTTTTGTGGTATTGTCTACCACTATATAATCCATTTACTATTTTCCAATAAAATTAAGTTCTATTCACATTTTTGTCTTTGTGTCTCCACGTACGTTGGCGCCTCTCTAGCCACGTCTATAAAATATTATTCAATCAGGGCCACAAGTTAATTGCATAGCCTTCCCTGCCACTATAACTGAGACTTAGTATAAATCCAATCCTAAGGTTAGGATTTCCCGTTGTGACTCTGTGCTACGCTTTGATCACAACAAAGGATTTATGGTCAGTTAGTACTTGGACAAATAAATGTCTTTCTAAGTAACATCTCCATTTTTTGCATGCAAGATATATTGCCAGCAATTCCTTATTGTGTATTGGGTACCTCTGCTCAGTTTTGATTAGTCTTCTACTTTTGTAATATACTGGCAGGAAGTCTTTCTTCTTTGGCTAGTTGATGTGTAATACTGCGCCAATGGCAGTGTCACTGGCATCCAACTCAAGCTTGTAGAAACCATTGTTATTAGGGTATTGCAAGATTGGTGCTTTGATAAAAGCTTGTTTTAATAGTTGGGAATTTTTGTTGTATCTGGTGTCCAGATGAATTTTTTGGCATTACCGATGGTTATGTCATTATTGGTGCAGTGATCTTTCCAAAGTCTTTGATGTATTTCCTTAGGTAAGCTACCATTCCAAGAAAGCACTAACTTGTTTAACAGAGGTGGGGCGTTACATGTTGTTTATGGCTTTTATTTTGTCTGGATCTGCTTTAATGCCACCGTCAGAGACAATGTGGCCCAAAAGCAGGAGTTCCTTTTCCATAAATTGGCACTTACTTGGTTTTGAATAAAGTTTGTGCTTTGCAAGTCAATTGAGTGTCTTGCAGACATGTGTGAGGTGTTCCTCTTTGATTTTTGAGAATATGATGATATTGTTGAGGTAGCATAATGTATTTAAAAGTCCCTTCAATGCTTGGTTCATCATAGTGACAAACATCATGGGAGTGTTGGTCATCCCAAAGTTCATTACCCTACACTCAAAGGATCCAAATTGCGTACAGAACACAGTTTTTGTTATGTCCTTTTCCTTTACTTCAACCTGGTTATAACCTGAGACAAGGTTAATTTTGGAGAAAAATTTGGCTCCTGAGAGTCTTGCAAACAGATCCTCTATAAGTGATAGGGTATATTTATTCTTAACTGTGCTTGCATTTAGTGCTCTGTATTCAGTTACTAGACAGAGGGTGCCTTCCCTTTTCTTGACAAAGAACACTGCTGCCCCCCATGGGGATTCAGACAGGCAAATGAATCCTTTGGCTAGATTGTCCTCAATATGTGTCTTGAGGGTTTGGTCTCCATGGGGGGAAGTCTGTAGAGGGGTGCAGGTTTAGGCATGGCTTTACATAGGTTGATGCCATGTTTGACCTCTTGTTTGGGTGATAACTCTGTGAGTTCTTTTTTAAATACATGAGTGTATTTCTTTAGGAGTGCAGCAAGTTCTGGGCATTAGATTTTGGTTGTTTGCATATTATTGAATTCAGTGTAACTCATTATGTGAAGGGTACTATCTTTGGTTAGACGTTCAGAGTTGTCTTGGTTTATGACCTGGACAAATACTGTGTCTCTTTGAATGAGGTAATTGGGTTCTTTGAGGATGTTAAAATTGACTCTATTACATTTGATGGTCATGGTCTTTGTTTTCCAACATACAATGGGATTCACATGGGTGATCCAGTTCATGACTGCTATAATATTTTAGTTTATTCTGGTCATGAAAAGTCTTTTAATGGACCTTTGTATTTCTTGGAGGTCAATTCTGAAGGGGGTTGTTTTGCATTTGAGTAGAACCTTTGCTTTATCTGCTATTCTGGCATATTTGAAGTTGGATTTGACAACTGGTATTTTGTATTTGGTTACAAATGGTTTGCTAACCATGGTGTGTTGTGCACCAGAGTCAAATAAGATTTCTATGTATGAGATTTATAAGTGCATGGGTAGACAAGAAGTTGTGAGCAATCTTTAATTTTTAAGTTCATAAAAATGAGGGATTGTGGGACATGTGAGATGCAAGCAGAAAATTTTGTGCCATGGTACAGTTTCTTGTTGTGTTAGGGGGAGACAGGGGCACTTAATCCTGTTCCCCCTTCTCTTTTCCCTGTTTATTTGTTTTGAGACCTTTGATGTCAGAGAATGTGGGGTCATATTCATAGCAGGTTGCTGTTTCAGCATTGTTTACTTTGGCAGTGTCCTCTTTCTTGGGACAGGAGCGGTTTGTGCTTTGGCTGCAATTGCTGTTGTTACAATTGGAGTTGCTGTTAATATGATTGGTGTTTTGGTGTTTTTGCCATTGGAGTTTTCTCTGCCATTGCCATTTGAGGAGCAATTGCTGTTGCGTGCAGCATATTCCATGTTTTCACGTTTTTCTGCACGCTTGGCTTCTGCAATGAGCATGGGCATATATGTATTGGCCTCTTGGCAGATAAGGGCAGCAACAGAGAGTTTCATTCTGTTGATGAATGAGGCTCTGATATGTAAGTTGTCAGCTTGAGCTGGGTTTTGGATTTTGCGGTGTATTTCCTCAAACTCATTGGCGTAGGCCATGATAGTGGTTTTCTGAGGAAGATTGCTGAGCTGTTTTTCAATTTCCTGGAGGGATTTGGTGACGCAGAAATTGTGCGTGATGTCCGCTTTGAACTCTTCCCAGTTTTCAAGATGGTTTTCAGTTTGTGAGCCAACCCAGGTGGCAAACCAGTTAGCTGCAGCCTCATACAGGCACTTGCTGGCTTCCTGGACCCATTTTTTGTGGGGAATGTGGCTGGTGCAAAGTTTAGTGGCTGAGTGGTCTAGCCAGTTGATGACGTTTTCTTTGTTTTTACCAAAGAACTTGTTGATACTAATGTATTTGGTGTTGGTAACTTCACTTGTGATAGGTGATTGTGCATTTAATTGTGGTTGAAGAGAGAAAATGTATTGAATTATCTGGTGCATGCTTTGGGCATGATCAGACCTTTGAATACAGTGAATCCAAAAGTATATCTTTGTCAATGTTGTGGGCGCAGAAGTAAGTTTTCCAGGTCTCCTGGGATGTGGCCTGGTTGAGTACGTGAGCAAAGGTTGGCGGGTTTTGGTAAGTCATTTTCTCTTTCATGGGTGTGGTAAAAAAACTGTAGCTGCTACCAGTGATAAGGAGTGCCTTTTGGGGAGGCTTCAAATATTGAATTAGGAAAGAAGAGAAGTATCTTTTATTGGATAATATTTCAGACTTATATAGATTTGGCTGTGGCGGAGATTTAGTTGGATCAAACCTGGGGCTTGGTCATGAGCGGGATGGGTTTGAGCCACTAGACACCTGGACAGTCATGTTATATTGCTTGGTTTCCATTCTTGGTATGTCAAACTGTATATTGGAAGGGCACCAAATTGGGTAATGTCTGGATGTTAAGTAAGTTGGTGGTAGCCAGAATGCTTGTACATCCAGATATTCAACACTATCCAAACCCCAATCACACATGACATCTGTTGTAACTGTGCTGTTTTAGAAGAGTTACAAGGGGAAAATATTTAGAAGCTAGATAATGATCTTTATTGTGAGATACTGATTATATAGTCATGGTGAATCAAGGATAACAAGAACATGATTGTTAATCACATGGTTGGATGGAAGAAGGGGGTGGCTTGATCCTGGTAATGAGTCAAGCGCCAAAACAAGGTATCCACCATAAAGGATCATCATCTGTTAATGTTGTTGGATTTGGTAATTTGATTTGACTTCCTAGTCTGGCTTCAAGTGACCAGGTAATTGAATTACAGGTCACAAACCTGCTAGGTTGGAACCCTGCTGGCAGGTCAAGCCTATGGTTTTGACACCCCCCAACTGAAGGTTGGCCTCCTCTGGGGGCAGGTTGTCAGGAGCCCGGGCGCCATATTGGACTAATTGCTGTTATGTGGCGGGCAGGGCAGTTTCTTGTTGTTTTTGTCTTGCTTTGCAGGGTTGTAAGCAATCATAGTGTAGGGTCTTGTCTTGCTTACATTTTCCAAGCCCTTGCTCAAGGTAAGTGTTATTGTTGTTTACCTTTAGGATGATTGCTGGCCATACTTTCTTGGGTTGTGGTTTGCTCTTGTCAACATTCATGACCCAAACTTTGTCCCCAACTTCATGTCTGTTGCAGATGGGGACAAAGGTTTTTTGTAGACACTCATTCTCCTTTGCTATTTGTCCGCTGTTAGCTTCTACAACGTGAGGGTCTGAGCGTAGGGGAACTTCACTTGGAGTTTTCAGTTTAGGTCCTGTCAATGCTCAAATGTTATTTGGATATATGCCGTATACCAAATCAAACAGGCTTTTTCTGGTGGATCTGTTCACTCAGGTTTGACACACAAGTGGTGCATTTGTAGCTGCTTATAGTAGTCTTTAGGTCTCCGGCGGTGAGTTTGGCTAAGGCTTGCACAAGGCTGCCATTTAGCCGCTCTACACATCCATTGGCCTGTGGGTAGTATGGTGTTGTTACAGTGTGTTTGACCCCATTTTTTTGTGAGGTATAAATTGGTGGTTTTGGAGGTTGATTCTTACCCTCCATCAGTTATCAGAGTTTTGGATTTCTGAACATGCTATTTATCTCCTTGCCAATGAAGTGTTGTACATCATTGCCAGTGTGTGCCCTTACTGCTTGGAGCTCTGGCTATCTTGTAGCAAAGTCAATGGCAGTGATGATGTATTTCTTGTCATTTTGTTTTCCTGGCATGGTACCAACAATATCAAGAGCCCATACTTTGAAAGGTAGTTGTGTGCGGATGGGAAGTACTGACTTTGGCGGGGTTTTGCTTTTGGAAAAAATTTTGCATACCTCACACTGGTCTAGAACTTCTTGAACATTGTAATATAAGGTTGGCTACCAGGCCTTATGCTTAAGGAACTCATATAGATTTTGGCTCTTGGTATATCCAAGGTCTCTGTGATGGCGTAGGATGGTGTCTACTTGCTGGTACGTGGGTATGTAGGGAATGGTTGTGCCATCAGACATTTTTCTGTGTAGAGTCCCATATATGTCAGCAAATAGGTGTTCATTTTTGATGACTGTTTCTTTTGTTATGTTGGTTCTGCCAGGGGGAAACTCTCATCTTTTGTTCACAGTACTAAGAGAGGCCAGTCTGGGTCAGGCTCATTCTCTCCTCTTGAGGCACAGACATACAGGCGGGACAGGGCGTCTGCCATGGCAAGCTCGGCCCCAGGTTTGTACTGGATGAGCATGTTGAATCTCTCCAACAGCTCCATATAGCAGGCTTGGCAGTGCAAAAGATTTTCTTGAGTCTTAAAATAGATGAGCAACTTGTGATTGGTTAATGCTGTGAATTCTTCCTGTCATTCTAGGTAACAGCGCCATTTGACTAGACAGTGCTTGATAGTCAAAAGTTCTTTGTTGTGGATAGGGTATTGAAACTTGCCATCTGTCAATTTTTGCAATGTGTAAGCTACAGGCAGGCAGTCACTGTCATTATTTTTGATTTATAGTACTCCCCCAATGGATGCATCTGAGGCTTCAGTTTCCATTTGGTATTCCCTGTCATGTTTGTGGTATTGCAGGATAGGAGCTGTTGTGAGTTTCTCTTTGAGGCGTCTAAACCAGAGGTCACGTTGGGGGGGTCCACACAAACTTAGATATGCGCCTGTTATGGCGGATAAGGGAGAAAAAAAATGCCACAGTCAGATATGAAGCAGAGTACATTGGCCACCATTCCCAAGAAGGTGCAGAGTTTCAACTTATCCTTGGGTGGTGGCATCTTTCATATGGCCTGTATAATTTGACTGTCAGGTTTGATGCCGTCCTTTGATACTATGTGCCCCAGAAAGAGTAGTTGCTTGTAGAAGAACTAGCACTTGGTGGGCTTGGCCAACAGCTTGTGTTGTGCCAAGGTAGCAAAGACTGCCTTGAGGTCTCTGCAGTGTTGTTCTACTGATGGACTGTAGACAATAATGTTGTCCAGGTACACTAGGGCGTGCTTGCCTATGTGGGGCGCAAATACTTTTTTAATGAAGGTTACAAAGATGGACAGGGCATTTTTCATGCCAAAGTTGAGCACCACACACTTGTAGGAGCCGTACTTAGTATGGAAGGCTGTTTTGGGATATTTTTCTTCTTGATGCAAATCTGGTTGTAGCCTGCTGTCAGATCAATCTTGGAGAAGACTGTGGCTCCTCCTAAGGCATCAAAGAGGTTGTCAATCAGTGGCAGTGGATAACAATTCTTGATGATAACTTTGTTTAGAGCTTGGTAGTCTGTTACAAGACATAAGATACCGTCTTTCTTGGCCACAAAGAAACCAGCATCCCCAAAGGGAGACTGTGAGGGGCAGATAAGTCCTTTTTCCAATGCCTCCTTGAGGTAGGCGCGTAAGGCGTTGTCTTCATTTGGGGTCAGCCTATAAATAGGGCGCGCCTTGGGTACAGCCCCCTTGAGCTGAATGGAATGCTGAATGTGCTTCTCATGAGGCAGCCCAGGTAGTGCTTCTTTGAAGATTTCTGGATGGCAGGCCACAATTTTGAAGTCTTGAGGTGTGAAGGTATCCTGGTGATCTTTGAAATGTATGATCACATACTGATAGGAGTCCCAGTTGATGCCTTCAGGTTTTCCTTTTTGTCCAGGGTCTCCATGATACGTACAAAGACGTGGTTGCGTAGGAGTTGGTCCATGGAGTTAGAGTAGATCTGGTGGTTGACACCCTCACACTTGATGGTCAACACTGAGGTTGCCCAGTCTATGTGAGTATTGTTCTTTTGTAACCAATCTAGCCTCAGCACAATGTCAAACTTTGGGAAGTTGATGATGGGACCTTGGATGATGGAGTGGAAGTTCTCAAGCATGACAGAGAAGGGTGCAGTTTCCTTTGTCATAGCAATGTGATGTTTGTCAGCCAGGACTACGTTTTTAATCCACAAAGGATTAGTGACCAGCTTGAACTTGTCCACAAAGCTACTGTTGACTAGGGTTCAATCTGCGCCCAAATCTAGGAGTGCTGAGCCTGTCTAACTGGAAAAGCGGAAAGGGTAGAACATCAGTTTATTGGGATTTCTGGCAATGTTGTACAGTACTGGGTCCTCCAAGGGCACCTGGATCATCAGATATTGGTCCTTGTCCTCAGGTTGGTATTCATCATTGGGCAAGTTAGGAGTTGCGTGGGGGAGAGCTTGGCTTGCTTAGTGCTCTTGGGCTTTTCCCTTGTCTTGGTTGCCTTGTGTGATGGTGACACAGAAATGGGTACGGTTTGATTGGCCATTGTTTCCATTCCCATATCCATTAGAAAACGTGGGTTTATGATTGGCGCTATTCCTGTTGCCTCCAGGGGGTGGTTGAGTGGAGCGCCTGCCTGGATGGTAGTCCTTGGGTCTTTCTTGTTTCCCAGTTTGTGCCTTGTGAAGTGCATTGGAGGTTTGCTCCGCTTTATCTGCTATACGGCACAAGCTTTGTAGGTTGATCACCTGGTTCAGGTTTACATGTATCATCACATGCAACTTGAGGGTGTCATAGTACATGAGGGGTGTGGCTGGGGTATCAAAGGCCATGTCAGATGGTGCGCAAAGTTAGAGTTCCTTGTAGGCGTGGGTGAGTTCCTTCATGGTGCCTGTCTGGGTTAGGTTCTTTACTTGGTGTATTATCATGAGAGCTGTATCCTTGAGCACAAATCTTGCCAGGAAATCTTGCTTGAAGCTATACCAGTTCTTGTTGGTGTGCTCCTTGTGCCACTTGTTGCACCAGGTGCCAGCTCATGGTTCAGGCAAATGGAAATTTCTGCAATCCAAAATTGCTGTGGGCATTCCATCTAGGCCAGCTTGCTTTGGGTGGACTGGATCCATGCCGCAGTGTTGTTGTTGTTGGCCCCAGCAAAAGGTTCCAAGGCAGTGCTCTGTAGTCTTTGAGCTACGTAGGCTAGCATGGTGCCTTTGCTGGTTGGTTGCGGCATGGAAGCAGTAGCCTGAAAGAACCCTTGTGCAGACATGGTGTTGAAAGCAGGTAGTGGAATCATTGTGTTTTGGTACAGGACAAAGCCATCAGGTATCTCAGCACCAGGAGTGTACAGAGTCCAGTCAGGCAGGAGGCCAGACATAATTCTGTTGAGGATTTGTTGGCCGCGGCGTGTACAGGCAACAGACAGAATTTTTCAAGATAAGGTAGAATAAAGAGCCTACCTGTGCTTCCAATGTCGTAACTGTGCTGTTTTAGCAGAGTTACAGGGGGAAAATATTTAGAAGCTAGATAATGATCTTTATTATGAGATAGTTATTATATAGTCATGGTGAATCAAGGATAACAGGAACATGATTGTTGATCACATGGTTGGATGAAAGAAGGGGGTGGCTTGATCCTGGTAATGAGTCAAGCTCCAAAACAAGGTATCAACTGTAGGGGATTGTTGTCTGTTCATTTTGTTGGATTCAGTAATTCAAATTGACTTCCTAGTCTGGCTTTGAGTGATTGGGTAATCAGATTGCAGATCACAAAACTGCTTGGTTGGAACCTTGCTGATGGATTGAGCCTGTGGTTTCAACATCTCCAGTATATTTGATCTGACTTAGGTCCCTGCCCCAGTGAACACAGTATATAGGCCTGAAATGCTGTCCAATAAAATTACTCTTCTTCTCTAAACCTAACTTCTAAGCTTCTTCAGAAGCCGCTCATCATCACTGATAGCAGCTATGTTTTTTTCTTGACCATGCCTATGAAAGAGAGAATGACCAAACAGGACCTGCCCACCTTTGCCCAGGTACTAAACTGGGCTACATCCTGAGGCACCTGGCAGACATACTTTTACGCATGACATCAACAGAGATATACCTAGTGGGTGCCCTGTATTCAAAGGGCTGGCTGTACCCAAAGCATGGGCCAAGATTATTTGGTACAGCTGCTCTCTACAGCCACAAAAAAACCCACAACTGCCCATCACAGGCAAAATCACCAACCCCAAGTACATCAGTATTGACAAGTTTTTTGGCCAAACCAAAGGTAATGTTATAGGCAGGCTGGACTGCTCAGCTACAAAACTCTGCACCAGCTGCATCCCCCACAAAATTGGCCCAGAAAGCCAGCAAGGGCCTGTACAAGGCTGCAGCTAACTGGTTCACCACCTGGGTTGGCTCAAGAACCAGCTACCAGTTGGACAGCTGGGAAGGTTTGTAGCTGGCATTGCCCACAGCTTCTGCTCCACTGAAGCCTCTGAGATGTTGCAATACAGCCCAGCAATCTTCTTCAGAGGATCAGTGTCACAGCCTACGCCAATGGATTTGAAGAGATACAGCGCGAGATCCAAAACCCAGCACACACTGACAACCTGCACACAGGTGCCCCATTCATCAACAGGATGAGCCCAAAGTTGCTGCCCTCATCCCCCCTGAGGCCAGCACTGCTATGCCCCCACTCATTTCAGAAGCCAAGCACGCAGAGAAATCTGCAGATATGAGATATGCTGCAAACAACGGCAACTGCTCCTCCAACAGCAATTGATGAGACAATCCCAATGACAATAAGTGCCAAAACACCAGCCATAACAACAGCAACTCCAATTGACACAATGGCAATTGCAGCTAGAGCACAAACCGCTCCCATCCCAAGAAAGAGGACACCACTGAAGTAAACAAAGCTTAAACAGCAATCCACTATGAATCTGACCTCACATTCTCTGAAATTGAAGGTCTTGAAACAGAGGACAGGGAAAAGAAGGGGGGGAACAGGCCTAAGTGCCCCTGTCTCCCCCCAACATAACAAGAAACTGTACCAAGGCACAAAATTTTCTGCTTGCATCCCACATGTCCCACAATCCTTCATTTTTATGAACCTAAAAATTAAAGATTGCTCACAGCTTCTTGTCTGCCCATGAACTTATAAATCACATACACATAAAATTTTGTTTGACTCTGGTGCACAACACAATATGCTTAGCAAACCATTTTTAACCAAGTAAAAAATATCAGTTGCCAAATATAACTTCAAATATGCCAGAATAGAGAATAAATTAAAGGTTCTACTTGAAGGCAAAATAACCTCCTTCAGAATTGACCTCCAAGGCATACAAAGGTCCATTAAAAGACTTTTCATGACCAGAATAAACCAAAAAATTATAGCAGTCATGGACTGGATCACCCAAGTGAATCCCATCATATGTTGGAAAACAAAGACCATGAACATCAAATGTAATGAAGTCAATTTTATCATCCTCAAAGAACCCAATAATCTCATTTTAAGAGACACAGTATTTGTCCAAGTTATAAATCAGGACAACTTGAAACATCTTACCAAAAACAGTACCCTCTACATAATAAGACACTCCAAATTCAAGAACATACAACCAAAATTCTATGCCCAGAACTTGTAGCACTCCTAAAAGAATACACCCACATATTTAACAAAGAGCTAACAGACCTACCCCCCAAACAGGAGGTTAACATGGTATTGATCTATGCAAGGCCATGCCCAAACCTGCACTCCTCTAAAGATTCTCCCCCATGGAGACACAAACCCTCAGAAATCACATTGAGGATAACCTAGCTAAAGGCTTCATCTGCCCATCAGAATCCCTGTGGGGGCAGCAGTATTTTTTGTAAAGAAAAAGGAAGGCTTTCTCTGTCTAGTAACAGACTACAGAGCTCTCAATGCAAGCACAGTAAAGAACAAATACCCTCTCTCACTCATAGAGGATTTTTTTGCAAGACTCTCCAGAGCCAAATTTTTCTCTGAAATTGACCTCACCTCAGGTTACAATCAAGTAGAGGTAAAGGAAAAGGACATACCAAAAACTATGTTCCGTAACAATTTAGATCCATTGAGTGTAGGGGGATGAATTTTAGGATGACCAACACTCCCATAATGTTTGACACTATGATGAACCAAGCATTGAAGGGACTTTAAATACATTATGCTACCTCAACAATATCATCATATTCTCAAAAACTAAATTAGAACACCTCACACATGTCTGCAAGATACTCAATTGAATTTCAAAGCACAAACTCTACTGTTGATTATATACTTCTGGGAAGTTCATAGATTAAGATAGAGGGGAAAATTAAGAAGAGAGTGATAATTTATTAGATATGAATATATGATAATATATAGTATCATGGAAAGCCACATACTGTCCATGTACGTCATGGGATGCATGGGGCTTATTTGAGTAATGTTCCTCATAAGTCACAAAGCTTATTTAAATTGTGTTTTGCTTAGGATCTGGATTCTTTGATCCCTGTAATAGATGGTCAAATGATAGTGGTGCCACCAACTTAATGATTAGTCAGTGAGCCACTTGGTGACTTTTTTGGTAAACTACTCAGGGTGTTAATTCCACAAGAGGGAGTAATCAAAGATGTTGCAACATCTCCCCCTGGGGTGCTGGAAGGTATAGCCTTGGAAATTTCTTAAGAGTGTTGGGGATATGAGCTTGGTACTGATCCAGTTTGGCATTGAAAACAGGGAGTCTGGAGTTGCATTGAGCTTTTATTGCTTTAAATAGGCAGTGTTGGTCATGGTGCATGCATTTTAGTTTGGTTCTAGCGCCAATTCCCTTGATGAGGTAGGTGTTTTTGGGTTTGACCTCCATGACAATGCCTGTTCCACGTAACCCTGGATCAAACTTATGTTGGTTATGGTTAATAACCCAGATAATGTCCCCCTCTTGGAATCTTTCCTGTTGTAGTAGAATTGCCTCTCTTTCAACCCTCTTCCGGTCTATATCTTCCTGGTCTTCTCTAGCACAACGTATATTGGATATACTGTCATCTGGAACCTTTTTTTGGTAGAGGTAATCATGGTCCTGCGGTTTTACAAACATAGGCAGGCCTCAGCCCATAGACAAGTCCATACAGGCCTTTACCTGTGCTGTAGTTGACTTGTGCTCTGCATACCATGAGTGCTGTTGGCAGCATGTCAACCCAGGCTTTTGGATTGTTGGAATATAACTTACTGAGGGTTTCCACTAATGAGACATTTAGTTTTTCTACTTGTCTGATTGCTTGTGGGTGGTACAGGCTGGAATTAATGTGTTTTATTCTGTTTTTGGCAAGGTAAATATTGGTGTCAATGACCTTGAGTTTGGTGCCTTCATCTGTGACCAGGAGGCTGGGTTTTCAGAATTTGGCTACGATCTCTTTCCCAATAAATTGTCTCATAGATTTTGCATTGTTCTAATACTTCTTTGATATCATCTAGCATGTTGGGCCACCAGTAACATTTCTTAAGGTATTCATGCAATTTCCTGCTACAGATGCATCCCAGGTCTCTGTGATACTGAAGGATTGTGTCAATTTTTTGTGTTGACAGGATGTAAGGTATAGTGTCACTGTTTGGGAGTATTTGGTTTAGCGCAACATATGAGTTTTTGAAAATATGTTTGTTCTTCAGGACTGTGGTGATCCACACGTGTGTTGTTTTGCAGGCAAGGGTTGATTTGGCTTCAAATAAAGACAATATGCTGAAGAGTGACACTGTGTGGTTAGCTGGTTACGCTGTAAGCTAGTAGGTAAGATAGGGCTACTAGGGGTAATTAGGGGAAGCCTAGTAGGTAACATGGGACTATTAGGGTAAGTAAGGCCTGGCTGGTAGGTAACATAGGACTACCAGGGGAAGATGTTGCCTCTACCCAGCAGAAGAAATTAGCTGCTGTGGGCTATAGTGCTTCCCCTTGCAGGAAAATGTGGCTGCGGAAGGGTGAAGACTGAAATAGCAAACAGGGAACTTTGTCTGTCTGGGGGGAGTAGGTTTTGGACCCTCTGGCATATAACGCAGGCTGCCAGGGAGGGAAAAGAGCTTTGAGGGCTCTATGTACCCTAATATATTTACAGGAGGTCTGTGAGCAAGCACTCTACCTAAAAGACTGGTAGGGTGTCCTTGTTTATGCCCCTATGGGAGCTTTGGGGGAACCCAAAGTGAGCATTGGAGGGCATAGATTTACTCAGAGGTGTCACCAAGGCGGTTTGCTTGGGGAAGCAAGCTGCAGAACTTGGTGTGATCAGGGCTCTGGGAAGTGGAGCTGATTACTCTGCAACTGAAAGCCCAGACTTAATCACCTGGGTGAGTAAAGACAACAGATAGACATTGATCTATGTTTGAATGGCCTAATTGGATTGCCACTTGTGGGGGCCCAGTCAAACACTAGTTCAATGTAGACTCATGCCTGGGTCTACAGGTTCTGGTAACGGGGACTGAGATAAAGAACCAAGATGGCTCATGGAATTAACAGAGAAGACTAGCAAGAGGGACTTTTAATCAAAGTTTAGGCTAGTTTATGGACTGTTAATTCATATTTAATTATGGGAACCAATATGGATCAGTGTGTAGAAGTAACAAAGGAGGTTCCTAGTGAGGATTGGTTGAGGAACTGGTTGAGGATAAGCTGAAAGACAAGAAGATTATGATACAGGACTAGCTGATCATAATGCAGGATGGCCAAAGAACAAGAAGTTTGTATTGAAGGAATAAAGAGCTGAGAGGATATGAGTGCAGGACCAGGAGATAACCTGAAGATACTAGCCAGACTGGATACAGAGGCTGGAAGAACTGTTTTAGTGTCTTTTGAGAGGGAAATAGATAAAAAGAAGCAGTTAAATAATAATTAAATACTGACTAATTATGATTAAAAAATGATTTAACATCATTTAATAAAAAAGAAAGAGGAGGAAAAATAATATATAGTTTGTTAGAACTATAAATTTATTTAAAAAGAAGAATGAAGTCAGAAAGAAGCCAGAAAGAGGCAGAAATGGAATGGAGAAACTATGAGGGCAAAAGAGCAAATTTTGCCAAGAACAACTAGGAGAGGTGAAAGGACAAGCATCAAGCGGGTTCAAAGTTGCAAAACATTGAGAGAAACACAGAGAAACGTTATAAAATTGAGGGGTCAGAATTTGCCTAAGTAAAACATATGTGGAAGCGCTCATGATTTTCTGGGGAAACGTGACAGGAATCACGGCAAAACCGTTCAAAACACAGAGAAGTTGTTTACCTGGAGCAAGACAGCCTCAGGTTTGAACCAGGGTCAAGAGCAAGTCATCCAGGGAAACCTTTTTGGCAAACCCATTGAATCAAGGCGTGTGATTGGCTGCAAGCCAAAGTCTATTTAATCAGTGTTTTAAGGGCTTTAACTTAAGAGTTAAAGCCTAAAAAATGAGGATCAGAAGCAGAAAATTCAGGGATTTCATTGGCTAAAGTAAGTTTTAAAGTTTAATATATTATAGAAGGAGAAAAACTGGATAGTTTAAGCTTAGAAAAATCAGAGTTCTAAGAGAGGTTTTTGGTCTGAAACAAGGGGCTATAAAAGGGAGAGCTATCTGAGACTCTTCAGAGACTGGATCAAGTGAATTACAAAGGCCACAAGAGCTACAGAAGGAAAAAAAAGACCAAGAGTAGTAAACCAGAGCTGGAATAGACCTCAGGAGCCCAAGATCAGAACACAGGAGCCCAAGACCAAGGTTTAGGAGCCCAAGACCAAAGTGCAGGAGCCCAAGACCAAGTAGAAGGTGTCCAAGAGATTTTTAAAGGACTCCAAGTACTGGCACAAACCCTCATTATTCCCTATCCCAAGGCCATATATCAGAAGGTTTCTAAGGGTATCTTCCTTCTGACCGTGAATAAAACGCCTATTACAACCCCTACCTAAATTTCCTGCAATAACAGAATATAAGTGCTATGAGTCAATTACCCCACTTTTTCTATCCTAGCCAAGGGGACAAGGAATCCTATTGCCTAGGGTGCAGAAAGTTTTCCTCTAGTAAGTCTGCCCAGGAGGAGTGGGAAAAGATGACTAGGCATCTTGAAATGACAGATAGAGGAAGGGAGTTTATTGGGGGAGAGTTTGCTAGACTATTACAGGATTGGTATTGGCCTACAGAAGGGCTGGCACCTTCTGAAGTCCAAGTGTATGGTAGAGATGCTTGCCTAGTAGTTGGGAAGGTACTGGAAGAGTTTGCTCTGATGCAGGCCAAGTATAAGCTCCTAACCAATCATTCACCACTGTTGGAGAATGACAACTCCTCCAAGCTGGTCCCTGGTTATGACCCAGGACACACTTTGGGGACTGGTGACCAGGAACCCTACAAGGGGCCTTCTCTTGGATGTCCATTGGTGTGCCAGGTGGGAACCCTTCCTGGAGATTTCCCATAATTGACATGGGCTAATCAGGGTCCCAATAAGTTCATAGGACATGTTTACTGTATAGCCTTGACAGGGCATCCGGGGTGAGCATTTCCTTGCCTGGATTATATTTGATTTGCATTGGGTATCTCTGTATGAGACTCATCCACTTGGCTTGTCTTCTTGATAAGTGTTATTGTGTTTTGAAGAATATCAGTGTTTTTTGGTTAGTGATTACTTTGAATGTTTGTGCCCCTTCCAGATAGCATTGTCATTTCATAAGGCAATGTATGATGATACCTTTGTTTGCCGTTAGATAGTTTTCTTGATTCATACGCCACAGGGAGAAATTCTTTTTCTGTCGTTTAGATACAGAGTACACCTCCTATGGTGTAGTCAGATGCATCAGTTTCTAGTTCATATACTACCTCACAATTTGGGTATTGGAGGATAAACGCAGTGACCATGCATTCTTTTAGTTGTCAGAAATGTTGGTCTTGTATTGGTGTCCTTACAAACTTGGTTGTCTTGCCTGTGATGTATGACAGGGGGCTGTTAGGACACCCCAGTCAGGGATGAACCTTATCACGTAGACCATCAGGCCTAGAATGGTGTGGAGTTCACTCTTATTTCTTAGAGCTGGCATTTTAGTTATAGCACATATATTTTCTGGATCTGGTTTGATTCTGTCTTTGCTAATAATGTGACTGAGGAAATAAAGTTAAGATGAGAAAAAGTTGCATTTTGAAGGTCTGGCAATAATTGGTTTTCTTTGAGGATTTGAAGGACCAGGTGGACATCTTCACAGGGATGCTTTAAGGTTGTACTGTAGATGATTATTTTGTCCAGGTAGATGATTGCTTGTTTTCTAATATGTTCTTTGAAAACTTTGTTCATGAAGGTCACAAAGGTACTGGGAGCATTGGTCATACCAAAATTGAGGATAACACATTAAAAGAATCTGTATTTAGTTCTGAATGTGGTCTTTGGGGTATCTTCAGGCTTTACTCAATTTGGTGATAGCCTGCTGTTAGATCAATTTTTGTAAAGATTTGTGACCCCCCAGGGTGTTAAACAGGCTGTCAATCAGGGGCAGTGGATACATGCTCTTAATTGTGATCTCATTGAGCGCCCTGTAGCCTGTGACTAGGTGGAGACCTCAGTATTTCTTTGCTATGAAGAAGGCAGCAGCACAAAAAGGTGATTTTGAAGATTGTATGAATCTTTTCTCAAGGGCTTTGTCAAGATAGGCTTTCAATGTGTCGTTTTCTTGGGGTGTGAGGTAATAGATAGGGCGTGATTTAGGTACACTTCCTTTGAGGTCAATTTTGTGTTGTATGCCACAGTTGAATTGTAGGCCTGGTAGGGCTTCCTGGAAGACAGAGGGGAATTTACTGACTAACTGGTCTCAAATGTAGTTTTTCTCACGTCTGTTTCCGTATTTTTAAAATGGATAACCTCATACATGCAAGTGCTCTAATTGATTTTTCTAGGGTCAGTTTCTTCTTCTGTTTCTATGATCTTTACAAATACGTGATCTCTCATAATTGTGTCAAGATGAGTTGGGTAGACATGGTGGTATACCTCGCCTTGTTGTATGGTGAGGGTAGCGCTGTCTGAGTTAATATGAGGTTTGGTCTTTCTCATCCAATCCAAACCAAGTATAACATCATACTTGGGGATTGGTATGATAGGATCACTGAGTGTAGTTTGCACATCTTCCATTTGAGTGCAAAAAGGTTTTGCTTCCTTGGTGACTGGTGTGCTTCTGAGTCTTCCATGAAACCTCTGTTGATATTGCTTTGGACTGTGGGTAGTTTCATGAGGTTGGCAAATTTCTTGCCAACAAGGGATTGGTCTGCTCCAGTGTTGAATAGTGCAGTGCCCTGGCATCTGCAAGAACATAAAGGATAAGTGAGGAGTTTATTTCCATTTTGGATGGTAAACACTAGAGGGTTGCTGGAGGGTACTTGGATCATGGTGATTGAATCCACATCCTGGTCCATGTAAAAGTCTTGTAAAGTGGGGAGGGCGGCTCACCTAAGCACTCCCCTGAGCTTTTCCCTCCTTGTTGGTATCTTCAGTACTTGCTTGGTTGGCTTGAGCAGTGCAATTCCTGTTTTGAGGATGGGCGTTGTTGGCTTGGTTGTTTTACTTATTAGGTCAAGGGTCCTTTCTTGTTGTGGGGCTCTCCTTTTGTTTATTTGTTGCATGTTGTAAAGACACAATAATTGGGAGAGTATTTTAGTTAAGGAAGGGACCAAGTTGGCAACTTGGAACCCTGTGAGCGCTGTCAAAATTAGATAGACCATCATCATCCATCAAAAGACCTTAATGTGTACATTATATTGTTCAAACTTACTGCCAAAATACGTAAGTATGTAGTATATACAGGTTTATATAGCTACAGACTGAGTGGAGTGAGGCAAAACCAGCATGGGCAGGAGTACTGATTAGAGGAGTTGAGCTGTGCCGGCTCTTTGTAAAAGTACTTACCAGATGGATCATTGACTGGCCCATGTGGTTAATTATATTGGTGGCCCCCAATCCCTAGGCATTCTGTGAAGACAGCTGAGAAGATAAGATGGTTCATCTTCTGGTCCTGGGGAAAGGCAGACAAAGCTTAGTGTCTTTTAACTTCTTGCAGGCTAAAGTTTTGATTGATTTATGTGATACTAATGAGGGGTAACTTCACTCAATGATAGCACAAACTACCATCAAGTGTTTGATCTTTATTATATACTGTCATCCTTGGTGGGGCATGAATAGTGCAAAACAATGGACAGGGAACCACAAACACTTGGTGTTGTCTGGAATTCCCTTTTGGGAGGGGAATTGAAAAGGACGTACAGGCAATGAATTGTTACTTCTGGGCTTTTATTGGTTTGGTGCCTTATTGGATGCTTTCATGCATTCAAATTTAATTTCTGCAGTTAATGCAGGAATTGTTGTGCTGGGTAGCTTTTCAGCCCCTTCTAAATTTGGTAGATTCCAAATTTGGGCAGCAGTTCCCCCTTTTTAGGTTTGGGGAAATTGCCTTTTTGGGTTTCCCAATCTGGAAATTTCCCCATCTGGAGGGGGTGGACAGTCCCACTGTGGGGGGTGTGCTGTCCCCTGCTGGCTGGCTGGCAGGAGGCGGGTAGCTGTGCAGCCTGCAGCCAGGATATAAAAGCCAAACTTATAATTAAAAGATTATTTAATTTCTTTTTGTTGCTCCTCCCATTTTGTGGCAGCTTCCCCAATCAGGGGAAACTGCTGCCATTTGTTGCTTTGACCTGTGAGACCCATTGTGGCCACAATGTTGTTTCCTACAGGGTTGATGTCAGGAATATTCCTGACACATGCAGGTTGTCAGATTTATGAGCTGCAAACTTTCCTTCTAAAACCACATCATTGAGGTTCTTGCAGTGGGTCATGTCCAACTGACGTCTAATGTGTGTAGGAAGCTCATTTTAGAAGTCTAATTGTGGTCCAGGCTTGTCAAAGTTGCTGGTGTTAGGGGCTTGGTCACATAGGTCTTTATACACAGCAATGTACTCCTCAATTGTTCCTGTCATTTTAAATGTTCTGAGTTCCATCATAATCACCACATCAGAATCTTTCATGGAGAACTTTTTGAGGAACACAGCCTTGAACACATCCCAGTTTTTTTTGGTTGGGTTTTGGTCTAGTCATTCACTTAAAAAATGTGAGGCAGTTCCCGTGACATGTAGGGCAATCTTGCTGGCCCAGATTCTGCGGGGGAGTTCCACTTTTGTAAAAAAATTTGTGTGCTGTTAATCCAGAGGATGGCGTTTTCCTGGTATAATCCTGCAAACGTCTCAATTTCTGCTGGATGTAGGTATTGAAAGACAATACTAGGTATCCTGTGCACCTGCGGTGCTATAGAGGTTGGAGGCAGGTTCAGGAGTCTAAGAGTGTGGAGAAGGTTGTACTGTTTGATGGGGACAATGATGTTGTTGAATATGGTTACCATATTTGTAACAGCAAGGAGTGCTAATTTCTACAAACAGTTAGTCAGGAACCTATTTCTCAATACTATACCTGTAGATAGTATAGTGGCAGCCTTTAGATAGGACAGAAGAAAATAAGGTATTGTGACAAAACTGGTGCTTTTTTGATAGTGAGATAATTACATAGTATAAGGCAGGGGAATTTACACCAGGGGAACTGAGGCACAGACAGAAGGACTTTCCTAATGGAGGAGAGTGTACAGGCACATTTGAAAGTCCTGTGCAATGGAACAACTGGTTTTGTGTGGCTTTCCTTATGGAGGCATATGGCTCTATTTACGTTGTTTCTATAATTAACCTTGGAAGTAAAGCCTGTGTCTAAAGCGCATTTAAAAGATCATTTGAACACCCGTTTTATGGGCGTTTTAAACGTAGTTAACCTTGTTAAAATCATCTTGGGAGGAAGCAATTGCGTGATTGTTTTGTTGCTCAATCCCTAAGTGGACAACTAATGTCTAATCCATTCAGGATCTGCGACATTTCCCTCCACTGGATTAGACAACAGGGTCAAGAATGGCTTGGTGTCTCTAGGTAGCGGCTATGGTGTTGTGGTCAATCACATGTCTTGTTAGGTGGGGGTTTGTTACCCAATCCTTGGTCATTGGCTTTGTGGATCCGTAGGTAACCAGCTGTATTTTCTGGCTGCCATTCAGGTGGCAGAACAGTTGGTGAGGTATTGAAAAAGTCTTGTCAGTCTCCAATAAACACTTTGTCCCTTTATTCTTATTCCTCATACTTTGGTGCATCACTATTGCAAACAGGACAACAACCAATGAAATTTTTTAATTAGGTTTTTGTTTTTTTGGGTTGTTGTCCTCATTGGGGCTTACTCTTGATTGCTAGGAGCAGTACACATATATTGAGCATGTACTCTAGTGATTGATTGCCCAGAATGGGGCTCCTTAAGGGTGTAGAAGTTGGGGCCAGTCTTCTGGATAACTTGAACTGGGCCCTGCTAAAGGGAGGCCAGTTTAGATCCACAACCGTACCCTCTATTGCTGAAGAAGTAGACTGAGTCTCCTATCAGGTAAGTGGGTAAGGCGGGGCGTTTGGATGCAGCTAGTTCTAGGTCCTGCTTCTTATGGTTTAAGTTTACTGTGTAGGCCTCCAATTACAAGCAAATAAGGGTTTGTACCAGCTTGTTGAGGTATGCCTCTTGGGACTCAGCCAGGCTGGGCTTTACCAAGGAATATAGTAAAGGGGGGAGCCCTGGTTGCCAACTGTAGAGAAGTTGGAAGGGTGGCTTGCCAGTGGCACAATAATACCCAATGTTATATGCAAAGGTGGCCGCAGGCAGGAAGGTATCCCATTCAGTCTCATGTTGGTGACTGAGCTTCCAGAGTATCTGGACCAGGGTCCCATTAGTGCAATCTACCATACCATTTTTTCTGCGAGTGATAAGGGGTGGATAGTGTCCCACAAATTCCCATCAGTTGGTTGAGGTGGGGGATGATATAACTGGTGAAATTGGTACCATTGTCTGTCAGCAGAATCTGGGGGAAACCATGTTTGTATATGATATTCTCCAGGATGAACATGGCTGTCACTAGTGCAGATTGATTGGGGATTGCCTTGGCTTCTACCAATTTATTCAGATGATCAACAGCCCAATGATGAGCTTTTTTCAACTGTTTGTAGCTGGTAGGGGGCCCACTACGTCAATGGCTACAGTGTGGAAAGCAAACCCAGGGCGTAAAAGTCTGTGTTGGAACTTGGCAACCTTAGGTCTCCAATGTTGCAGTTGTGACAGGTGGCCAGTGTATCTACTACATCAGTGTGCATTCCTTCCCAGAAGCATTTCTGCTTTAACAGGGCTAACGTCTTCTGTATACCACCATGATCAGTAGTTGTGTAAGCGGCCACCACTGAGTCCATGCGTAGGGATGGGCGTATGTAAGGTAGCCAAGAGTCTCCACAAAGCTTCAGTAGTTGTCCCCTAGAGACCTTGGTATCAACAGCTAACTTCTTGAGAGCTCTCTGTATCTCTACTGACTCCTCCCCCCACAAAGAAGGATCCTCCATAAGCTTGTCATAGAGAATGTCAGCCATGGGGGATACTAAGGCAACAGTGGGAAGGCAAGACAGGCAGTCAGCATTTTGATGGGCTGCTCCAGCTCAATGAATAATTTTGTAGTCATAATCCTGAAGTTTAATGGCCCAACACACTAGACATTCCTTGGGGTCCTTGAGGGTCTTCAGCAATTGCAGGGAGGCATGGTCTGTTACAACCGTGAAATGTACCCCATGGAGATAGACTCTGAACTGTTGGTAGGAGTATATCACAGCCAGACACTCTTGTTTGGTGACAGTGTAGTTTCTCTCATGGATATTAAGCGTACGTGAGCAGTATTCCATAGGATTTTCAAGTCCTTCAGGGTCCAGTTGGAAGAGGACACCCCCAATTGCAGTCAGGCTAGCATCTGTATGAACCAAAAACAGCTTGGCAAAGTCAGGGTAGGCTTGCACAGGAGCTGCAGTCAGGTTTTCTTTGAGAGCATTGAAAGCAGATTGGCATTCTGGGCTTCAGAAGAACTCCTTGTCAGCTCAGAGAAGCTGAAAAAGAGGGTCACCCAGGGATGCAAAGTTGGGGATGAAGCGGCAGTAGTACCCAATCATCCCCAGGAAGACCTGCACGTCTCACTTATTGGCTGGGATCTGCATCTTCTCAATAGCTTCCAACTTTATAGTTACAAGACAGAGTCTATCTTGACTAATGATATAAACCAAGAACTCAAGATGCGCCTTGAAGAAGTTTCACTTGTGTGGCTTGAGCTTGAGATTAGCTGCAAGTAACCTCTGGAAGACTTCTTCCAAGTGCTGCAGATGATCATTAAAAGTTTGGGAGAACACATTAATGTCATCCAGATAGACCAGGGCGCTGGTGAGTTTGAGGTCACCCATCACTACGTCCATAGCCCGTTGGAAGGTAGCCGGGGCATTAGACAGACCATGGGGCATCCTTGTGGGTTGGAATAGCCATTGGTTGGTGATGATTGCACATTTCTCTTGGTCAGCAGGTGTTAGATCAATCTGCCAGTACCCACTGATAAGGTACATGGCACTAAAGAGCTTGGTGCCACCCAGTTAGTCCAAGGTATTGTCAAAGTGAGTGAGAAAATATGAATCATTCTTGGTAACAGCATTCAGCCAGTGATAGTCAATCACCACATGGTTGCTACTGTTGTGTTCTGAGGCGCAGCACAAACACAAAACAGGAAATCCTAACCTTAAGATTGGATTTGTACTAAGTCTCAGTTAGATGATAGGGAAGGCTATGTGTTTACCTTGCGGCCCTGGATGAATAATCTCTACTAGTTGTGGTAGAGAAAGGTGCGGAAGTACAGAAGACATAAAGACAAAAATGTGAATAGAACTTAATTTTATTGGTGAATAGGAAAATGGAATAAATAGTGGTTGGTGGTACCCCAAAACACTACCAGGACGGTAGGATCACTTGCCACAAGCATGAATGGGGTAAGTGAGTTGTGCAGAGTCAAGAACCTGAACAATTTTATTTCCCAATCCAGCCATTAACTCATTTCAAGAGG